>JAYKAV010001367.1:209969-408643 GCA_035582835.1 Phoebastria nigripes
AAAACAAAAGAAAACCTACAAAATGACCCTTGCGTTTAAACGGTAGGGCTTTGGGGCTGTGATTGGGTTGGGGGTCTTCGTTATTAATAGCCTGGGGAGGGGAAAGCCCGCAAGTGCTGAATACTCCACCTGCACAGCAGTTCCCCGGGCATGTGCACGGGCTCAGCACAGCCCTCGTTGCAGCTCTCAGGGCTGTGGGTGCAGTGGGCGGAGGTGTGGGGGTGTGCTCTCTGGGCCACCCAGAGCAGCCGGCTGCCCACTGTGGAGTGGGATCAGGGGCTTTTGGGGGCTCCCACAACATCATTAACAGGGGAGGAATCGGTGTGGTCATTTGCTTTTGTATTTCAAAAGAAGTAAACATTTGCTGAAGGAATACCCTGTGTCTGCTGAAAAAGTTCCATGCCAAACAGCCTCTTCCACCCCTGCCCTGCCCAAAACCCCAACAAAATGAAGGAAAAAGAAAGAAAACCATAGGACAACTTAACTTAAACAGGCCAAAGAAGGGAAAGCATGATTTGCTTATGTACAAGATCACAATTTAAACATGATATAGAGGAAAGAGCTGATATTTTGTCCTGACTTAATAATCATAATTTTACTTGCAATTTTTTTTCCAAAGATGAAATACTTCTGATAAGGATGATGATGTGGCTTAAATAATTTAGCCATTCAAACTGTTCCTTCAAATTATCTGGCATCTATTCATTAAAATAAAGTTATGCATTTGGCTTTTTTCAAGGCCTAGATTTGAAACTACAGATGTATTTGCCATTTACAGCCACTTCATATCCAAAATCACTACTGCAAGGTTGCTAGCATTTGCATTGTGTCTTGGTATTAGCMGTTGCAAGATCAGTAGTCTGTTTATAGCACAGAAAAGTTGTTTCATTGTGTGCTTTCCTGCTATGCCACACTATCTTTCTGAAATCAATGGAACTGAGCACATTGGAAGAGGGAGGAAATTTTGGGTTGTTTATGATATTCTGGACAGAAATAGATGTGGCAACTGAGTCCATTGTGTTTTATAATAGAAAGCTGCGGATATAAACAAAATGCTAAAGGATTCCATTGGTGCTAAGAGATTTTGTTTTCCCCATTGCTAATGCCAGATACTTTAAAAACAGTTTTATCTACCTTATTACATTTATATCTTTTAGGCATCAGACTTTATGTCCCTTCTCTGTGACCCTGAGTACTTAAAACATCATGATATTCATATTCATGAAAACTGAGCTTCTCATAAATAACATGATTCCAGGAGCCGAAGCTTTAAAAAGAAAGCCATGGTTATATACCTTTGAGAAAGCTCAAAGTTATGAAAGTTATGTTAATTAAATGATAGTATTGTTGTCTGGGGTTTTTGTGTGTCATTTTTAGTTATCAAAGCATCTATGGATATTATATATAGATAATCAGGAATGAGACTGACCAACAACACTGCTAAATATTGTTCTATTAAAGCCAGATGCTGGGGGAGGGATGGGGATACAACCACCGCTTTTGCTAAGAGCCAGGTTGGGACTATACTGACTTCTCGCCTTGGACTTTTTTTTCCTATCAGCTATCGAACCCTGACTTATCCTTCATATAGTACTGTCAAGGAGTTTGATAAATATCTCGCTGATTATTTCTATACTTTATATAATTCTGGCTTATTTTTGACAGGTAATCATATCAGTCTGTGCTGCAACCTAGCTTGGGCTATAAATGTTTTTCCCATGCTGCCGTTAAGTTGAACACAGGGACTGTCTGCCACAGATGGAGGGAAAATGGTGCTACACAAGAAAATGATGTTTAAAAATCTCTGTCTGCAAGTCTAAACAGGAGAGAGGAAGAGCATTATTTACTGTTGTTTACTGGGGGGCTTTATACAAGAACAAATCAACTTCTTTTTGTTTCCAGTCAAGGACTGTTGACTGAAAACTACTTTAGCTTCTAGGATTTAGGATAGTAACTCTAATTATTGGTAGCAGCCTCCTACTAATGGGTAAGAAAGTTGTGTAGGAAGCCGGCAACGTGAACAATGTCATTTACAGAGCTGCTGGGAAGTTCAGAGTAAGAAGACTTTTTCTTCTCTCTGTCTTTTTAGGTAAACGAGAACTTTTTTTAAAATCATGTCACTCTTCATTGCGTTGTTTCCAAAAAACACATATTGTTCATGTCTGGGTAGGTCTGACTGAACAAAGAGCATCAGTGGCTTTGTGTCCTACCTTCCAGCGTGGGCAAATTGTAGGATAATGTGCTGTATAAGAAATTCACGTAAGCACAAACTCACTTTTCACACGGATTGCTGGCATCACTCCTGCAGAGGTAGCAGAGCTGCCTAATGGTTCTCTCTTCCCCCTCTGGAGTGGCAGCGCTCTGTGTACATTGTCTGCGACATATAGCACAGCGTATATTGTCAACAACCTAAGTACACAAAGCCTAGGTCAGATGAAAGTAAGGCAGCTAGCCGACATCAAATATTTTCAAGAGGAGATGGGGGGGTTTTGTTTTGTTTTGATTTGGTTTGGTCTTTAACTAAGCTTAAAATTGCTGTTGTCAGTCTGTCCAAGCTGGTGAACTCTGCTAAGGAAGAAATACTGAGCCACTTCCTTGGAAAGTAGCTAAAAATGCATTTTTAAAACTGTGAATATTTTATTGTGCACTCCTTCATTTCATGCAAACCCTTGCTTTGCTTGTGTTAGCGTCCAAGTGTCATGATCTGTGCTTGGGATGTGTGTGCACAGATAAACATCTTGAGTTAGACTGGCTCCGGATGGAGAGCAATACCATCTGCTACCTCTAACTCGCAGCCCCAAAGACTGTAGATCTGATCCAGAGGAATGCCTTTGTGCTCCTCTGCTTGCAATATTTGTAAAATGTTTCTCACACCTCCCATAGGAGTTGATCTTGATTTCCCAGCTTCGTTTCAGCAGTGAAAGGACACCTGCTACTGCAAATTTTTATTCATACCAGGGTTTTCTGCTACAGGATCTATAAAGAGGAAAAGAGCAATAGGAACTCTTCCTGTCAGCACCCTGATTTCAAAAGGCAGCATTGTTCCTGCAAGGAGGAGGAAGGAGAGGGAAAAAAAGCATAAATAGTTAGAAAACTAAAAGCAGCATTTCCTTGCTCCTCCATTTTGGCAGAAGTATCTGGGAACGTGACAAAGTTTTGATACTCATTGATGCTGAAGACCTGTGTAGGGCTTCCCGGAGGGTGAAGATGCTGACCTCTGCTTTGAATTCACAARCCTGCCGTGAACTTTACTGTCCTCACTTAGTGTCCCAACCCCTCTGAAGTCTCCATGCTCTTCCGGTGTTTTAAATGAATGAAAACGAGGACTGAAGAAAATGCAGTAAAGGAGTGATAATTTTTTTCCTAGCCAAATTTTGTCCTGATCCTTACAAATCTCTATAGCAAAACAAGCCACTAGGTCTAGACAGGCCACTAGATCTAACAAGCCATTAGGGTCTAGAGCACAAGTCTTATGAGGAGCGGCTGAGGGAACTGGCGTTGTTTAGCCTGGAGAAGAGGAGGCTGAGGGGAGACCTTATCGCCCTCTACAACCACCTGAAAGGAGGTTGCAGTGAGGTGGGTGTTGGTCTCTTCTCCCAAGTAACAAGCCATAGGACAAGAGGAAACGGCCTCAAGTTGCGCCAGGGGAGGTTTAGATTGGATATTAGGAAAAATTTCTTCACCGAAAGGGTTGTCAAGCATTGGAACAGGCTGCCCGGGGAAGTGGTTGAGTCACCGTCCCTGGAGGTATTTAGAAGACGTGTAGATGTGGTGCTTAGGGACATGGTTTAGYGGTGGACTTGGCAGTGCTAGGTTAATGGTTGGACTTGATGATCTTAAAGGTCTTTTCCAACCTAAACGATTCTATGATTCTAAGCAAAGTCWAATGGTAAAATTTAAGATTTCCTTAGCACAGCTATGTCCAGATTTACTAATTTACTATATAGTTTGCATTTGGAGTCACTGTTAGAGATGTTAGAGACCTTTCTGCCCCATTTCCTCTTTATTTTATCAATTACCAGAGTCCTTTCTGTTGAACAGGAAAAAGAATTCCTCTCGCCCCTCAGACTTTGTAGTTAGAACTGTTACCATTTCATGTAATGAGAATCTCAACTGAATCCAGTATGGAGAGTTTACTTAGAGTTCAGAAGTGTAGGATTTTATGATCAAAACTCTCTTGGTATTTCATGACCCAAGGGGTATTTTGAGTGTCAAAAGGAGATCRTGTGCAGAGATAACAGTGGGGATTTATAGTAGGGTTGTGTTTGACCACTTACCTTGGTCACAAACAATCCAAAACAACTATTTTCAAGGATMTTCTACCATGGTACATAGTGAGCATAAAATGATTTTAAATATCCAAGGTCTAGAACCACCATTGCTCCTTATGCCTCTACCACACTTCTTGCTCCTCTCTTATATTTTTAACTTGATGAATCTGATCCAAATTCTGTTGGCATTAATGATGAATGTTCATTGACTTCAATAATCTTTGAATTGCATCTAGTATCAACTACATTAACATGATCAAGTGAGAGGCAATTGTTATGGATGCATTATTTAGCACTGATTGGGGAGGTACCGTCAGCTCCCAGTGTCAACTGGTGTTAGATGTTATTTTATAAGGGCTTGATTAATAAATTACTATTGGAGGTTATGAATCTTTCAGTTGTGCTTTCACTTCTTACTGTGCAATATTCTGTATTTATGTTATAGTTCCCCTAAAGCATACATTGGAAGGGTTCAGCCACTTTATATGATTTCCAAATTTGTAATCTCTTCTTCTATGAAGTAGCATTTCTTACAAACCTGAGTGAAGTGATGGCCACAATGTGCCTCGGGTTCCTCTCTGCATCATGTAGTGAGACGCATCCTGCATTGCTGCAGATAAGGCTTTGACCTGACAGCACTTGTGTGCATAAAGTGGGAGGAGGAGTGCGCCGGTTCTCTGATGCTGCTAATTCGCGTCAGACTCCTGGTGCACAGTGCTCCTTAGCTTGAAAGTTGCTGAAGGCCATTAAGACAAAGAATATCAAACTACCAATGCCGCATCCTGGAATATAACTTCATCAAGCCCTGTTCGAGGGGTATGATCAGCAGTCATAAAATAGGCAGTTGCAAGTAGGAAGCAAGATGCTGGAACATCACACGCATATGGCAAAGCTCTCGTCCAGCTTTTTTTTAGTGTCCAGCTGTTTTTAGTGACAGTGTTAGGTGTTGCCGTGTCATGTCCCTGTGCCCAGGACATGAGCATGGTTGGGTTGGTACATGCAATAACATGTTTTTAAGTTTTTTAAAATTGATATTCAGCTTGATCGAATCTAGAAATATTCATGGTGCCAGTTGCCACCGGTTTAAAAGCCATACTTGATCACAACATAGTGAGCAAGTTCAGAGGCCACAGTGGTGTAGAAATAGGAGGCAGGATATTTTCTACAGTAATAATCTCAGTTTTATTAATACTTGTGGAGCAGTTAAAAATAGTTTTGTTGGTGATCAGGGTTTTTTTCCGAAGAGCTGCAGGGGACATAGACCTCTACTGCAAGTTAGCTGCTAGCCTTCCAAGAGCACGTAATTTGCTTTTAGTGAAGTCCAAAATGATTAACTGTCATATTAGCCAATGCATATACTTGTGTCAGCGGTTAGAAGAATTTCACTTTAGATCCTAACATTCAGGCTGATGGACTTCTGTGCCAGTGTAAGACTTCATCAGTCAATAAAAGTTGATCTGCAATCTTATTTCATGCTGCAAAAGCCAGACCTCACCCAGTAAACCAGAAGTGAAATCTTCCTCTGCCTTGTCAGACTGGAGTGAAGATGCTGGAGAATAGTGTGYTTTAAATTTGGGGACAAAGACACATGTGCATGTCATATTTGGCACAGTAGTGTCACAGCGGGCTGTCCTAATCACCCACAGGGTAAGGGAAATCTGTAGCGTTACACCAGTATGTAAAGATGACCCCTCACAGGGGTGAATTGCTGCACTTCCACGGCTGAGAGAGAAGAGATGGCCCGTTAGTATGTGACTGTGGTACCGAGGTCTGCTTCAGAAATAGGTCATTAAAAACAGAATCTACTTACAATTGCTACAGACACCAAACCTTGGAAACCTTTCTCACAAATCAAAGCAGGTAAAGTGTGCTGAAGGGCTAAGGAATAATGTTTATAAGACATTAGTACAAGTGCATGATTTTAACATGGAGCTATTTACATAGGTATTGAAATTAAAATATAAAGTTGGGCAGGGGTCTGCCTGGTACAGGCAGAAGTGTGGAGCTAGATGATGGACATGTTCAGAACATGTTTTCRGGGGGGATCAATATAAAAGAACTCCAGGAAGGGTACATAAAGGTGATTTACTTTTCACCTTTTTCTGGCTTACTGCAGAAAAATGTAATTGAGCTTCAACTGGTCTCTGAATTATTTGGCCTTCTGTTAAGGTAGCAGAGAAAGATCTTTGATAGATGTTTATTATGATCCTGATGGAAGATTTTATGCTGTGTTTCACGAGAATCAAGGGAGAAAAAAGAAAAAAATAGGCTTTTAAAGTTGGTTTCTACTGCATGCCATTTCACCTCTGTGGTTTTCCTTGCCATCTCTATCCTGAGTTCCTGCTTATAGGATCCAGTAATGCACAAGCTGCCATCATGCATCCTTTGCTCTTCTTTTTCACCCTCCCTCTCCAAATACTAGTTCGAAACCAAGAAGTTAGTCACTTAAGAGTTTTCACCGCAGTTTTTCACCACAGTATTTCTAACTGTCGAAGTTGTTTTCTAGTTTTTGAAATAACTAATCTAAGATGAGGTAAGTTTCCATGTAAATTAAATTTCATAACACAAATTCAAATGCTCCTCAAAATAAAATGCCTGAGTAAAATAAAGATTGTCATGGTAAAGTAATGGATCTACAAAAATTCCTTAGAGCTTACAGTGGAGCTCAGCAGCAGGACGTATTTCCAACCCACTGGGTTCAATGTACATGGTTCAAAACAACAGATAAAGTATTGGAGACATCCTGGTTGTAACTGGAAAGCCCAGAGGGTTAAGGATCCTTTGCAATAGGACAAAGATGTCTGTGTTCCACAAAATGCGAGGAGAATTATATTCATTTGCCAAGTTGCAGGATTCACAGAATAAAGCAGGAAAAACATACAAGCCGATAAGGAACAGTTTGCTAGTTTTTGCAAATCAAAGAGCTTGAAAAGCACTAATAATAGATATATTGCCAAACAACATCCTTTGTAATTATTTATTTCTGGACAGATACAGGATGATCGGCATCCTGTTTTATTTCATTTTGTTTGTATAAGTAGAACACTGAAGTGATTAACTGGGAATAAGTGCTGATTAAAGGTGCATCTAAATTTATCCCACATTGTTTGGGGATGGCATAGACTCGGGAAATCTGAAATCAGGTCCTTGGATTGTAAGTGTTGATGGGTGTGTTAAATAGCGCAGGTATATCCCAGGCCAAAGTGTGCAGTCAGAGTCCAGGAGGGATGTTTTACTAGCCTGGGCGACTCTATTGGGTGAAGACATGGCATTTTTATTCTCCTTTTCATTTTGTCCCAGCGATCTAATTAAATGCTGTCTGAAAGTGGGTAAGTGGTTCAGGCTATAATAGTGTAGAAATTTTGCTACTGTATGTGTATTATATTATTAGGTATTATATATATAGGTAGAATTTCCTAAGCTGTAAGAAGGTGGAAGGCTTTTCCTACGTTTTAAATGATTCAACGGGGCGATGGCGTTACTACTACCTCGGCCAGCGGAAAACCACGGGGTAGGTGTTTCACAGGGTCCCACCCAGCAGTTGAGGGTCACTCCGGCCAGCAGCACGAACCGCCCCCGCGGCGGGTGGGCCTGGCTGTGCCCCGCCGCTCCGGCGGCCCGGCCCCAGCAGAGGCTGCTCGGGCTCCCCCAGGGACTGCTCCGCTCCCATCCACGCTGTTACTTGGTTTCGCCTGGCCACTTCTCGTAGTTACAAGAGCCCATAAGCACAGCAAGGGCGTCGGAGGAAGATGTTAAAGATAGGAGGATGTTAGAGATAGGAGCTTGGCAGAAAATGCAAGCTTTTAAATATTAAAACTTGGAGCTGTGGACAACATTCATCTAGATTGTCTCAGCAATTTCCAAGCCACAGCACCTGCAGTGGTCCCAACTCATTAGGAAATGTCAAGAGGTGTAGAGTGAATACTACCTCAGACCTCAATGTGTCAGAAAAAGCAAAAGCTTACACAGAAAAAAAGGTTATATCTGATGAATCTGGTGAGGGCTTGATGGTCACGTAAAGGTCTGCAACAGCATTTATTTGCTTGGAGTGCTATTTTTAGTCTGGGACTTGAAAGATTTTGAACCTTCACAAGGTTTACCGAAAGCTTTAAAGACAGGCAGATGAAATAAATGAAAAACCTTGCACTGGAGTCTCCCAGCTAACGGGCGGTCATTAGGTTGTTACATATTTCCTCCCTTTTCAATCTACTGCGGAGAGTTGTTACTAAACTCTGCAGCCTCTCTTCTYGGGGCACAAACAGGTCTGCATGTCTATGGAAAAGATGACGCAGCATTTATGTTGTCTCTGGATCTTGTTATCCCCATTTCTCAAAAAATGCACTGCAAATTCTTCTGTGCTTTTCTTGGAGTCTTGGGGGATTTTTTTAATTGTTAAAAGTGGCAATTATAAGCTCATTTAAATATGTTTTTGTAACTTCTTCCTATCGCAATAGTTTTGTGCATTAATCCAGTAATGCATTGTGACAGACTAGATGTTTTTAACGTGTGGCTTATGATGAACTTTATGATATTTATATACGTAGCAAGCAGGAATCCACAGTTACGTTCCATACACAGAATGTAACTTCATAGACCTTAGGGACTTACACTTCAGAGACTTTTAAATACAAGCCTCTGGCTTGAAGCTATCTTTCTCTTGGCTGCACATAGCACCCAGTAAAAGTTTGTATCTGGCACGTCATTTTTGAGGTGTGGCAGAGTTATAGATGGTAATACGAGTTGAAGTTTTACAAATGATTATGTTAGAGACATGTATGAATCCTTGAGTTCCTTTATTACACGCTGTGCAAGCATTCAGTTAGCTGAGGCATACTTCACTTTTGAATCATAAGGAAAATGCCACTACCCAGCTTGCTTGCAAACTTGTTTGCCTAGAAGCCTCATTGCATCAGCGAAAACAACAGTGCGTGTTTAGAGTGCTCTGTGGAGCACAATGTTTCCTTTTCTTCGTTCAGTAATTTAAATGATTGGAGCAATACTTTTGACAAGGAAGAAATAATTTCATTGTTATGGATCATTTTTCAAGTGAAACTGAGTTTTGGAATAAAGTGATGGTGAGTAAACCGTGTGAGTGGGGAAGGAGGGATTATTTTTGTTCTGAGTTTTACTCAGCAGTTTCTGAAAACTAAGATGGAAGTGATTTTGGTATTCTGACTGCAGGGTTATATGGTTTTTATTAAGTGGAAAACATAACATAACGATTAAAGAAGGGGTGAGACAGTAACAGGCATGCTTGCTGTCGTGTTCCATGGGAAAGTGGAATGTGATTTCTCTTTTAATATCGAGATACAAATCTGATTCACAGTTACTTCATCTGACTTCTGAAAGGGAAACATGTCAGCTCATTAAATAGATACATTTTGTCTAAGCAGCTGCTTTTAACATAATAGTAACCTAGATTTTCGAAATAATTTGTGGTAYTGCTATCTAAATATTTAAAGAGGGTTTTTTTACTTTAAAAAAGGAAAAATAAAATCAAAACCTAATTTTATTTCAGATGGGGGAAAACTTTTTAAATTACTAATTATGATTGTTATCTTTCTGGGAACTGTGTTCTCTGTATTAACTGTATTCTGCATGTTCTGTAAGTAGCCATTTTCTTTTGTTTCTTTTTTCTCTTTTTTGCCATCAAAATGCAAATAAAACTTCAGTCATTCAATTATCAATTTCATCCGAAGAGAGAAGGTGGCTTTTTTAAGTCCAAGTGTTGCCCATAAGAGTAAAAAGGCCAGACAAAATAATGCTGCTTAAGTATAGGGAGGTAACCATATGCATAGCTGCAGGTTAGGACAAGTAAACTTTATTGTGCCTTCTCTTGTTGCTGATGGTAATCAGGACATTCATATTAGCCTGATGAAAAGAAAAAATCAACTGGAGGTTTTCTGAAGCAACTTAAGGAACACTTTTTTTTCTGAGGGAGAGAGGCARCGTGATCTAGCTGGTAAAGCATATAATCAGTGTGTCTGGCTTATTGTCTCGGGCACTGCCACAGGCAGCCTTAGATGAGTTTGAGGAAGCCACTGTACATTTTACTACACTGGCTTACAAAGTGAACTGTACTTTATTCAGGTAGTAAGGTACCCCCGCAAAATCTTTCGGTTTCCATATTTTTAAAATACCAGTAATTTTTGTCTCCTTCACAGGGCTGCTATGATTCTTACTCCATTGGTGTATTTAGTCTTTGATGACACCGTTTCAGCCATCTCTAGGTCTTTCCTCCATAGGCAGCACTGCAGTTGGGAGAGAGTGATTAATATAAAACTTGTGCAAATTTGAGAGGACTTATTTGTATTTCCTTGTTTTTAAAAAGCCAACTAAAGTAACCGATTGGCTGTCCAGCTGCTGAAAATACAGGAGTACATAAACAACCTGCATTTTAGAGATGTATGACTTAAGCTATCTTTTTCCATGTGATTTAGTTCAAGCTTGCAAGCTATGAAGTTCTTCATTTTGCTATCTTGTATATATGATTTGTACAAACGTCATTAGCTCATGACAGCAGGTTTGCAAGTGGAAATGATCGTCCTGTTGAACCTTTAGGCTGTGATCATGCAATCTGGTTGTAAACCAAGAGTTTTGTGGGTAAAGACAACCTCTGTGGTTATTTGAATTATATATATTGAGTGGGTTCCCAGGTGTGGAAGTTACCTTTGCAATTCAGTTATTTTAGGTGAGCTTGGGTCCAGTGACGGCTTYGGGAATGTGTCTCCTTCATGATTTGCTAACTGGTTTAAATATTTCTTAAAAAATAAAACTAGGAGAGCAGCTCAGTTTGTTCTTTTTTTGCAGTGACTGGGGTTTTTTACTGCCTTTCTCCCAGAATAGTAGCACTTCCATCTTCACCTGGCTGTACTCTCTTCTCGGATGAGSTTTCTCTGCCAAGAGCAGAGCCCTGTGCTCAGAGCTGAGCTTTATAAACACTACATGAAGAAGATGCAATGAAAACTTCTGCCTATGGGATTTCCCATCTCGTGAAATCAAATTTTCAAGTAAGCGTCCACGTGCCCTAATGTTTTCCTGTCACAGAGCGTTGCTTGTAGGACAATGCAATTTTCTTCATTGTTTTTTGCACTGGAACACAGCTTAATAATTCAAAATGTCCAAAGGAGCAAAAATGATTTTTGAAAAATAGGGCTATGGCTGTGTGAACACTAATTTTCAGGCAGGATTTTAAAAGATGCCTGGAAATATTGGTTGTAATTTCAAAATAAAACAGCAAATGCATTGTATTCCTGCAGAAGAAGCCAGCTGATTGTCATGAAGAAGATATGCTGGTGTCCGCATTGTTAGTGAGGTTTGCAGTAACACTGCTGTGCTGAGCTGAGATCTGGAGGGGATTCTCAAGTTGCTCTGCCGAGTATCTCAACACTGGAAGCTGGTAACCTGGTTCCCCATGTGTCTTGAGGATGGGGTTATCTAGCCAGCTTGGTGGGAGTGAGTCAGGATAGCTGGTCCGTATTGGATCATTGGACTGGGCCATGTCCCCTGTCAAAGATAAAAAGAAGAAAACACTTTGAGGCATGCTAATGCTTCAAAGACAGTAGTGGACCCGTTCTCCTGATCACAGGCATTTTGCTTACCTCAGTTCCAGTTTTGAGCTTTGGTAAAGAAAAACATGATAACCAGAATGTGGCTAATGATGTCAGGATAGAAAGTGTAACAGTGGTAGAAAAGTGTTCAATCCTATAGTCATCTTACATTGCAAACTGGGGAGTGGGAGAGAGGTCATTAGAGCAAAATGGCTGTTTGATGCAGGGCAACCAAATCCTGTGCAAAGATGGGGKTTTTTCTCCTCAGTTCCTGTTAGACACTGATTTGCTGCCTCTTTTTGTATCTATGGGTCAGGTTTGAACTGTGACTCTCAACAAGGGCTGAGAAATGTGGAAGGTTTCTTGACTTTCCTTCGTGGCTGCCAGCATCCTGAGCCCAGGCATCGCTCTTGCGGGCTCAGGAGTGCCCTGCCATCCCTATTGTCTGCTGGATCATTTCATTTGGGGTGCAGCTAGTCACCAACAAAATCTCTTAGTGAAGGGGGTTTTCTTCGTATAAGTTCAGAACTGCTGTGGTGTGCCAGTTGGTGTCAATGCAGTGTTTGAAACAGGCTGAGAGAAAGAGAGTGTAACAGAAGAACTGTTAATTGCCAGCTCACAGGTTCATGGGGTCTGTCTGACCATAGGAATAGGATGTGCCAGTGTTTGCTATTGGCAAGTGCAGTGTCACTCTGCTAAGATTTTTGGGATGTAGTTCAGAAACTTGGTTCTGCAAAACTGTAAGTTAACTCTGTGTGTTGCCAGCTTCACCATACAATGGAAAGAGTGATCACACTTTCCTTTAATTAAAGTGCTTAAAGTAAAAAGATAAGCTAAAAAGTGCTTTAGCGATAACATAAATAAAAGCACTAGTAGGTTTTAAACATGAACACTGAAGAAATCATGGTTTAAAAAGAAAGCAGCCCTTCTTCTGAACTCAACAGGTCTTCTGCAGTCTCAGGTATAGAGGGGGGAAAGCCTGATTTATAAGCTTGGGCGCAGCAAAGGAGTGGGCTGCATCTTCTCCTTGTTCCAAGTTCTGGAAACGCTGGTTGTAGCCAGCTTCCCTTGCCAAGCAGAGGTCCCACCACTTTTGAGAGGCCTGCTCTTGTCTGCATACAATCCACCAACATCTGAAATGCTTTACCCATCACTGACCAGGTGAAAAGTTCAAATTCATATGTGTGAGAAACTGCTGATCCATTTGCATGATATGCCACAGTCCCGCTGCTTTTTATGTAGTTAGGTAGTAGATAGCAAAAGATACTGAAATATATTTTTCCATAGTAGTTGCATACAGAATGCCTTTTTGCACCCTTCCTCCTAATTTTCACTCCCATTTTACTACCTCAATTTATATTTTGCGTTTCTTTTTCATCCCATCTATGGAACTGAAAGCACTGTATCTACTGCACACCTGCATTTGTTTTCTCTCAAGTCATCCAAATTCTAAAAATCCAAACCCAATATTTACAGGTAGTCTGCTCATCTGGAAGCCAATAATTTTTTTAGAATCAGGTTGAAGGCTATATGCTTCCCCAGAGAAAAGACACATATATTGATGTGTTTATGCTTTGCAATAATAATATTTGTCCATGTGAGAAAGTGTGAATTTTTTTCTTCTGCCACACCATATGGCTTATGACTATTTACAATCCAAACAATAACAGCTGCTGCTGCGTAAGAGAATCCATTCCTCTGAGCTGGAGATGCGCTGAGTAGCGAATGACAAAGTATATGTCCACAGATGTATTCCAAATATCCTCATTTACCACTCACATCCTGTCTATCATTCTTCTCTTGGAAACTGTTGGAGCTTTTTTCTTCTATGCTTAGCTAATGGGAAGAGCCTTGACAGCTTGGTTTGGGAGTTTGGGAGCAGATAGAGAAGCTGTGTCCAATGACGGCTATCCAAATGGGAGAAGGGAAGGACGTTCTGCTTGGGTGCTCAGCAAAACGAAAATGTGAATCATGCTTTTAACCCCTTTCAAAGAAAAATCAGTTGACTCTCTTAATCAATAAATTAGAAGTTTCTAGTTGGAAGAACAAACCAGGTAGTCTTTAGACCTTTAAAATGTGGGTCACTTCATGCCCTTCATTGATGGCATGCTTAAAGTTTGGAATTGCATATTACAAAGATACATTCTGCATTTCTCACCTAGTATCAGTCATTTTGGGCTCCTATCAGTTGCCTGTTTGAGCCTCTTTTTTTCTGTGGTTTCCTGCTGGCCATTTTGATAATTCCTGAATTTTTGTAGCAGGCGTTGTAAGAGGTGACTTACCATTGTCAGTCATTCCTGTCAACAGCAAGAGAACAATTTCCAGATATTATACAATTGGGCTACATGCCTGGCCTTTACCTATAGTGCTCTGATTGGAAATGGCATTTAAACCATGTCTATGCCTGTCAGCAGGTTCTCTCATATTTGCACCGAGTTGTTCGTGTACCCGCTCTTTCCCAATAGGTTAGACAATTGGCACATTATATTTATTATGACTTATCTCGCAAAAGCATGTTCCAGGCAGGATGAAATGTTCAGCGGGGTTATTCCCGGGCATATTCTTCCTGTCACACAATAATCTAACAATGCTCATTAGCAAAAAAGAATTGCAGGTTTCTTGCAGTTGACACTTTATCTGCCATGAAGCTTTGCTGGTAAATAAAACCCACTGGATTTCATCTGACTTCAGAGTGCATTGAAAGGTGGCTATGAATAGAAGTGATCACACTTTCTAACAGCATTTACTGTTACGGTGGAGCCTTCTCACTGAAAAGCCTTAAAGTGAAGCCAGATTAATTCCTTGACAGCATGTAATGATTTCTGTCATTTACATTTTTTTTGTTTTTAAATGTATCTGTAGTACTCCTGTGCAACTGGGAATTTTTCATGTCAGGGCTACAGCTACTATAGAAACAAAAGGACTGAGAGGAACCTTCTGAGCCTTACTGGTAGTTAGGCTGGCAGCCCTGAACCTCACTGCTTCAACAACCCTTTAATTTGGATGTCCTTGGGGTCATCTTACAGACAGATGTTTTTAACTCGAATAGTTTTCTTCCCTCTGCTTGGTGTGAGCAGGTCTCCATCTCAGACTCCGCTTTACTAAGGTCAACAGCCTCTGCTCCTCTCCTCACGTACGATAGATGCTCTGTTGCCATGATTACGATGGCTGCTTACAGTTTCTCTTTCATGACTGTGCAGTGACCAGAAGGGTTTTGAAGAAGGGGCCCCACAGAAATGAATAGGCACTGGTGACCACTGAGAATGACCTGTAGGGCACATCCCATGTGCCAGTTCAGCAAATAAATAAAGTGGGCCTCCAGGTAGATACAGGTCAAATCTCTTTATTGCAGAGCCCAAGCAATGCTGCTTATAGTTAATGAAAAATCTCCTTTATAAATCTAAGGGTTGTGATATGGCACTGCATAGTTGTGATTCCATAATTCATGTGCTGAGTCAGCTCATTCCCATGTGAAGGAAGGAGTTACTTGAGAACATGCTCCTCGGTGTGAATTTCATCTCACTTGCCAGAGATAAAATGGAATTACCAGAAATATTTGTATGAAAAGCCGTAAGTGCAGGCTTAATCTACATCAGTGCTATGGGAAAGAGCTTCTAACATATTCCTACAAGAAAAACGGTGATAGGTACCGTCTCCTGCCCCATTTCTGCTTCACTAGAAGAGACAAATTACTTCAGCTTTCTTGGATCAATGCAGCTGTGCCTGGGTTAAACTTGGAACTGCACGGAAAGAAATCAATATAAAACAACTGACAACAAAAATGGCAGATGGGAAAAATTGCTCTGTATAAACTAAGGCTACGTTTTGTCATGGCCTTTGCCTGCCAAAGCTGTTCTGTGAGCAGTAACAATGGGTTGCACAAACAAATTTAAGGGATTGATGGAATTTGATTTCATGCTTTGTTCTTGCTAGCTGTCTGCTATGTTAAGCAGAGAATCCATTTCAATACCCACTATGCAAAATTCTGGAAACAGCTGTGAGTATTTACTTCTAGGGTGCTGCCTAGGGATAGCTGGGCTTCTTGGCAACTCTGAGTTAGAGCAATCAGTGTCAAGAAATCACCTAGTGAATAAAATTGTTTTGCTGACCTATGACATGATTTGATGTCATTAATACCAGATGTTGAAGCCTCTGTTCCTCCTCCAGTCCTGCTCTTAGTTCATACAACACTGAGATGAGAATTTGCTATTGAAAAGCTGTCTCTGCTTCCTAAGCAGGGAACCCATGAGCTTCATCTATAGAGGAAAGCTGCTGTATTGGCTTAACTAAGGGAACATCCATACGGACTGTTGAGTTCATAAAAACAAAAAGCATATTGTCACACTGTCTAAATGTGGAGACTGAATTTACACCCATTCCTTTCTGCTGCCCCTTGGCTTTGGAAACACTGTAGAAATAAATTGCAGAGGGTCTGTGCTTTGCTATCAATCAGCTTTGCAAGCCGGTGAAATTGAGCCTCTCCTGCACAGAGGCAGCCTTGCATACTGAAATTGCTTAGCTTTGGGACTTCATAGGTGTTGTCTGCATTTTGGCTTCAGACCAGCAAGCTAGAATCTCAGAGAGTAATCTCTCAAATCCCATACACTTGCTTTAGCATAGCAAGTTAGAGCAAGAAGCTGTGTTTGGACAGCATCCCAGTGAGACAGCATGGAAAGTATGGAACCAATTAATGACAGAAACCTGTACCTTGATGTGAATCCTAGTGTCCTGGTGTTGCTGAAGTACACCTCTCAGAAGTCTCCTCCTGGAAGTTAGACTCGTTGATTTGCCCAGAGACCTTTGCCAGGTGAGTGATCTGAATGCGCTTACGCAATAACCTTGCGAAAGCGCGTCCATTGGCATCAGGCAAGCACCTCCAACAGCRATTGTTCGTATGGTTTTTACCTGGTGTGCCAGAAAAGGTTGAGCAAGGGATGAGGTAAGAGGGAATTCTGGGGAGGTCTTCTCTCCATCCTACTCAAAAGTAAAGAGGAAAATCCTGCTCCTTCCATCTCCTGTCTGTAAGGGATCTTCTTTCCCGTGTTTCCACAGGCTGATGATATGAGGGCTCATTTTGTTGGAAAATACAAGGTAGGGATAACAAGACAATGCAACAGCAGACTCTTATAAGAAAAGAATTAAAGTGCAAATCCTGTGCCTTCCTCCTTTCCCCTCCAGAAATGCCCCATTTCTGGGCTCTGCCAAAGAGCAGGGATGCCAGCAGCAGAGAAAGCTCAGCAACACCGGGACTCCGAGATCCTCGGGGGAGCCTCAGGCCCCACTGTACCATAGGAAAAGCATTCTGGGCCATTACCCGCCGCGTGGCTGTCACTCCGTATCTCGAGAGCGCAGAACAGTCAATCAGTGCCCCAAGCGAGGCCCTGAGGGGCTGGGAGCTGTGCATGGGCAGAAGGGTTTGCAAGGCTTCAAGCATCTGCATGATCTGGTTTAATGTGGGCTATTTTAGATTTAAAATGTGCTTGAACTATCATCCTACACTTAATTCCTGCAATATGAATTGCACTTTATAGTGCCATTGATCTCATCATTTCTGCAATTTCATTCCTTTTATTGTGAGATTTATCTGAAAAAAAACCACAAAAAAACCCAAGCAATTTACTGTTCACCACTTTCTGCTGTCACAGGATGAACTTACTTTCCCCAACACCTTTACTAAACCGGCGGTGCAGATCTCCTGCGAAAAACCTGCAGCTGTTACAAGAATTTCTAACGTATATCTTCAAAATCCGTTTTTGCCTCTTGATTTAATAGTCTTCTAAGCCAATATTTCAAAAGGGGATGTTGCCTATTTTTTATTTCTTAGGTTCAGTAGTTAGTGATAAATGAATCTCAAGAGAGAAAATAACTGAAGATGATGAATAGAAGAAAAATGTTCATTATTAGCTCAGGCAGAAAATGAATCCCTTTTCAGAAATTCAGGAAGTTGATAATAGTGGATTTTTTTTATAGATGATTACCCTCACGACAAATCTATCACTTTGCCTTCTCAAACAAGCATGATATGTTTTGTCTTTTTTTCCTCTTGACAAGGGAATTCATGACATAATGTCACCCTGTTGGAAAATGTGTATGTTTCTGGTAATTACTGGAAAATGATGCTGTTCTTAATTTCCATATTACACAGGGTGGTTGTGATTAAAAAGTTAGACATTGACATGCAAGAAAGTGCTGTGATAAGTCAGTTAATTTCTCCTAGCTGCAGCAGACATTTCTCCGTAAGAAGACATACTACCACTTGTGTGTGCTTTTTTTAACTGTTTAACAGCAATCCCTGCACAAAGCAGAGCTGTGATCCCACACAGATGCTGAATTTCTGTGCTATCTTCAGTGAAGGTACCCCATCCCTCATGTAAATTTTTACCTCATTAGGAACTCTGCGATACCTTTTATCATTGCAGTGCAAAGCAAAAAAGAAAGAACTGTCATCTTATCCATTTCCAGGTCTATATGTCTTATTTTCAGAGATGCAGGGGTGAAACTTCATCTAAGCACCCATCCCCCTACAGTGATGTGCTGTGTTTGAAACTCAAGCAGAGAACAAGATGTCATGCTGTCCTTCTTATCTGTGAATCAAAATAGTATCTCTGCCTTCTTACACGTACCCTGCCTTTGGACTTCACTTAGTATTTCTCTCCAAATTGCTCTGTTACGCAGTCAAAGCCAAGGGTGACAGAACCACTCTGTCACCACACGTACTGGTCGCTCCTCGCTGTCAGCTTAATGAGTGAAGTCACAGCTTGTATTAAATCTTGCCCAACCCTTTATAACTTCTCAGCCGATTCTAACATGTCACATCTGGCCACCCTTAGGTGTGGTTGGCATCTTTATTCAAAAGATGTGATGGCATGCTTACCTAAAATGTTTGCCAAAGCAAAGGACCAAAGCAAAGCCAAGGCATAGGGTTCCCTTGGGAAATAGAAAGAGAAGCTGGCGTGGTGGTCCCTGAGGGGTCCTTCCAAAAACCGCTGGGAGAGAAGCACTCAGTAAAGAGAGGGAATCAGAAGAAGGGCTGATCCTCTTACCAGTACCCCAAAATAAGGCAAGGTTTGCATTAATGGGTTGCTCCAACGCAGGCAAACCCTTAGAGCTTTCTGAACTTAGAAAGGGTTTTTTCTGACTGGTCATGGTAGAGAAGTAATCCTTTAATGCAGTGAGAATTTATAGTATTTCAACACATTTTTCATTCTCAAAGTAGGATGGAAAGCCTAAATCCTGGGAAGCATCATAAATTCACAAACTAAAAATAATTAAATAAAAAATGAATCCCAACGTTTCTTTTTGTTTTCTGTCCCTTTCCCTCCCATTTTGCATCTTGTTTTGCGAGGTTCTTTGGTCTAAAATTACTAATCCTTCAAAACAACAACAACAAAAATACTGCCACAGAAAATACAAACTTTTGCAATCAGTTTTGTTGTTGGCAAATTAAAATCTTTTATAAAGATAGGATGTGTTCATTGAAAAAATTTTCAGTTGACTCAATGCTACTCTTGAAAGCAGTCCCTTCAAATCCATGCAAAATGCAGATAAAATCCCCCTTAGTAGTCCCTTCCCCTGGACTATGGGTAATGAGCCTGGGTCCTGTGGGCTCAGAACGCAAGGTGAAAACCTGTTACTGTTTTACTGATTATACTGTTACTGGCTAGACTACAGTATAATCTGGGTTGAGCAATTGCATTGATTTGTGTAGCATGTGGCCCAAAGTCTTCTAAATTCCCTGTCTGAAGGGAAAGGAAGAGGAAAGAAACCTTAAGTGCATAGATTAAATTCCAATAATCTCACTGTGTTATAATTGAATGATTGATAAAGGAATAGCACACTACAAAATGATGTGAAAAAGAAGAATACCGTTCATCAAGATTAATATGCTAATAAAGGGGATTTTTTTGCTCTGAACTAATTATAAAATCCACCTCCTGCAAACAGCTGAATAGGCTCAAGTTGCTTCTTCCTAGCATTTCTTTGCTGTTGGTTATCTTTTAGCAATAAAGTTCATTATTTGCAATGTAATGGTATAATGAAAAGTAAGAGACGGAACTGTCATCAGTTCAAGAGGGTTTGGGTTTTTTCCATCTTTACAGGCTTTCTGGCAGTTTCATTTAGCTTTCACACATCCAGAAAGCTGTATTTAAATTTTAGACCTTGGATGCACCATACAAAAATTTCAAGCAGATGTTTTTAGCCTGAGCACCGGTCAAGCAGAGCGGAGCCCTGCACATATGCTCTGGAAGCTGACGTGTGGTGTTCCCTGCCTGTGCTCCAGTGAGATGTGTGCCGGATCGCTTTGACTTATTGGAAAGGTTTTGTCACGTGCGACTGACAAAAAAAGGGCCTTTCTGATAGGATTCCTGTGAAGCTGTGGAGCACAGGGAGCTGTCAGGGTGGAGGTGATGGAAACACAGGATAGTTAAGCCAGAGGAGGACAAAGACCCTCCATCTACTCCTTTGCTATCGGTAGGAAGAGGTGGTAGTAGGAAGCAGGTGGCTCTACATAAACAGGAAAGATGTGTGGCAACTCTCTCAAAAGATTTCTCTTTCTCCTGCAAGGCCCTCATTTTCAAAGTCGCCTTGCTTTCGCACAGCTTTTGTCTGATCTCACCTCTCTCATCTAGCATCAGAGGCCTTTTGGTCCTACCAAAGGCTGCCTAAAACTTATGCTGCCTGAAAGGAGCCCTCCTTTATCTTTCTGAAGCATCTGTTCACCATCTAATTTCAAAGCATAGCCAAAAATATGTTTTGTTTTGTTTTGTTTTTCTTTTTCCCCATGCTGGTGCTTTTAAATTTCTTAATCACTTTGTTGTTGTTGTTGTTTAATTTGTAAATTTTTAGATGTGGTCTGTTGTGGGTTTTTTTTCTGAGAGCAGAAATATTGCCTCAGATTGCTGTGTCACAACATATTTCAGAAATCTATTAGTTAATAATACCTTAAAAACAAAACAAAACAAAACAAAAAATGACAACATCCTCATTCTGTTTAAATCAGGGTAATGATTTGGACCTGTTTTGTTTCACCAAACAAAGAAACACAAGGAAGAAATCAGCTCATTGAGTGAGAAGATGAAATAGTTAACCTTGGTGGATTTTCAAACATCAGTTTTGGTCAAGTTTTTACGCTTTTTCCCCTTAATACTGTAAGTCCCCTGTCTGACGCTGAGATGCTTGCCATGACAGTATAACTCCTGACTTACAGAGGTTGTATGTGCTCCTTGGTGCATGCAAGAATAACCTCAGTTTTTCTTTCCCATCCSTTACTCCCCTCTCCCCCCACCCCAGCTTTTTTTCCTCATCCATATTTATACCAATAGTGATGAAAAAAAGGAGGGAGAGCTACCTCCTACCATTTCCTTCAAGGCCTAAGAAATTGGGGTACATATCCAGCTGGGTTACAGTTTTCAGTTTATGTGGATTTTTTTATTCTCTCAATTTATAGACTGAAGTCAGGAAGTGCCTTCCTCTTACAGCCAGCCACAATCTGAGGCTCTTAGAGAAGAAAGAGGAGGGACCCTGAGAACTTTTTCTTTCCCTTCCCTCTCCCCGCACCTCTTCCTCCTTGAAATCACTGGTCCAGACAGTCTCATCTCAGCCAAACACATCTTTTAAACTGCATGGATACATTCCTTTCAGATCTTTTAAAACTCATTTTTCAAGGAAAAGGAGTGGAAAATTCACAGTCCTTAGTGTGTATGGGAAAAGCCTTGAGGAAGACATATCCAAACAGCATGCTGAGCTTATGACAGAGGCTCCTTCCCCTGCGCACCTTCTGAGCTGCATTACTTGAGTCTGCTCGATGAGAAAACATCACACTGGGCATTTTCACCAGGGCAGCTTTGCTAAACATTTTTCCCTGTGATTGGCCTACATGCTGCACCACTATGTATGTTTGAAATCTGAGACTTAGACAAGACAAAATCTTTTTTCACCAGAAAACTGAAAGTTGCATCTTATTGCTCCTTAAATAAGATTTTGGTACCCAGTATTTTTCTTCTCTTGCTAGGTATTTAGGGATAAAAAGTCTTTTTAAGAAATGGTAGAAATTGTGAAAATAACATCTAGGTTTTCATAGTTCTCCAAAATGTTTGAACTTTGGAAGATTCATCCTCCAAGAACAAGAAATACAGATGATGTGAGTCTAGAAAGTAATAGTAGTTGTAGCTGTAAAGGTATGAAAATCAAGAGGATCCACTAGAGGTATTCATGCAATATGATAGTTGCTATTCTTCCTTCTGTAATAGATGTCTATGGCTGAATACACGGGTTTGTATATATGCACTCAGTTACTGTAAAACTGGTCCTACTGAATCCAGAAATCCTGAGAACTCAGTTAAGAGGTTTTGAAAAAATCCGTGAACGTTGAGTTACAGCTGTAGCAAATAAGAATTCTTCATCTTGCATCTATCATCAGTGCAATAGTTTGGCAGGGGTAAATCTCATCTAAAAGCAGGTACAACGAGTATGATTTGCCTGAGTTTCTTCTTTGAACTTAGAGAAAAATGTTCTCCACCTAGGTGAGCAAAAGCCAGCTGCTGTCTTGCTTATACACATACATGTCTGGTCCTGTAGAGTGGGCAGAAACTGAGCTGATGCACTGAGCAAGTGTAATTTAAATAACAGGTTTAATTACAGTCCTGGAACTGGAGTGTCAAGTTTGTGACAAACGCGTAGTAATTTCCACTGCAATTCATAGAGTCAGCAAATGTTGATCAACAGGTACTGCTTACTCTGTCTTTCTGAAGTTTTGATTTGARATAACCGAGATCAAACCAGTTCTAAGAACAAGATATGCATGCATGGGATTCTTAAAGTTTATTCATTTTACCAATTCAATTTTTTTTGTGGTACATATTCTCAGTAGCAATAGACATTGCAGAACAACTGCTATGACAAGATAATATGGTTTTAAAAGCCAATACTGTTGAGTGCAGGAAAAAGAATTAGAGAAATGAGTAGCTCTTGGACAGGCTTAGAATTTGTGTGCGGTGACAGTTGTTTTCCTGGATATCAGTGGTATATCAATAATCACATCCTATTCAGGGGATATGTCATCAAACCATTCTAAAGGCTACCAACTATACATTTTTCATTAAATCGGTCAGAGCTGTATTGCCACAGCATTTGGAAAGTCTTCCCTTAAATCTTCCTTTTAGTTTTACAGTATGAATGAAGCCCCTTATGTTAAAATTATTTTGCCTCTGGTTAACAGAGAATAGTGTTGTTAATGCAAAAAAAAGTAGAAAACGCACAAGCACTTTATTTTTAGAAGCCATTTTCTAAACATTTAATTTGTTTTATGTCCATTACCTGCACTAAAAATGAATGCCAAAGTGGGAATTATATCTTAGAAAGAAACCTTTTTTCCTCTTTAAAACATATTTTGTGCCTTTTTATGAGGCTCTCTGGAGAATGAAAGCAAATAGTTGATTCTCAGGAGGGCTTTCATTTGCTTAAAAGTGAGGATTTTTCATTTTTATTTTTTTACAGCAGGTGTTAGTTTAAAAGAATTTATTCAAGCTAAATGGGTTATTGGTTTCCTGTTTCTTTGTTTTTTCCAGTATCTTTTGCTTTTCCAAAAGACTCCCAATAACCACCTCCATATATTTAAATGTTTATCTGTTACTGTTAAATCAGTGTTAGAAATAAACAAATTATGCCAGAAGGTATTTTAAAATTCAAAATCTCTCAATTTTATTTTTGTCCCTTTTAATTCAGGCACAGTTATCCTGTTCCTATCAGGAATCTGGGCCCCTTCAATTTTTCTTCCCTCTCCCCGTCCCCTAAACCTTTGCAGCATTTTAGTCAAATACATTGATGACTGCAGGATTTTTTTCTTGTTTCTATGCTCCAATATTTGAATTCAAGAAATAGGTTGTATCTAATCTGTTCAGTTTTGATGCTTCTGATGACAAAACCCAAGTGGGATGCACTGAACACCACCTTGGTCTCTCCATGATAAGAAGCCAATTTTATGTTGTCTTATATCTGCCCCTATGTTTTCCATAATGCATGATTAATGGAAAACAAAAGGGCTAGTCCCCTGTAATTTTAAATTGATCAGTTCTGTTYTCAAAAAACGTTTGCTGAACAAAAATTTTTACCATGTGTTAACTCTCTCCTCTTTGTCTTTGGCAAATTTCAGACCACCTTGCCAATTTCAGTCATACTTGAAAAATAATATTTTGGTTTTATTTTTCCAGTTATAGAATCATAGAATCATTTAGGTTGGAAAAGACCCTTCGAGTCCAACCGTTAACCTAACACTACCAAGTCCACCACTAAACTATGTCCCTAAGTGCCACGTTTACACGTCTTTTAAATACCTCCAGGGAGGTATTGTCAAGACCTACGAAATAACTGAATAGAAAACATATATTCCATTTATATGTAAGCAGATTTTTGCTTTCCTATTTACAACGTGAGGATAAGCAATTCCATTAATCAGCTACTGAATTCAGGGSCAGGTAGTGAGACAGATAATGGGAGCCCCATGGACCCTACTGGATGTAAGCCATTCTAGGTAATGGCGGTGAAAGAAGCATTATGCAGTCCCCCAGCCTGGTCCCCTTATCTTTATACCTTTCCATCTGAAAATTCCCATCCTCAGAAAGTGTCTTGGCATCCATAACTGACAAAATTGTGCACTATCTGGCAGTGCATTGGTTCCAACCATCCCCTACTCCAGCCTTCTGAAGGGACCACCCTAAGAAGATTTATGTAAATTCTGCCCTAGAGTATCCTGTGTGAAAATGATGCTTGAACTTTTCCCCACGCGTAAAATGTTGTGAACATGTCCAAGACTTGACTTGACCATTGCTGTTCCTTAGTGTGATATGACACCTTGACTCCATGAACAGGGTCCCCCTCAAGTCCTCCTCAGGATGCCCCCAGAAAGAGAAGTTGCAGTTCATATCACTCCACCACAGGGAGAAGGGAACGATGCACATTCCCTCCACGCTTTCTGCTTCTCCTTAAGGCATTAATCAAAAAGCCGCCYTGGAACCAGAAGACTTGGGGGATGACACTGTAGAGGTGTTCATGACTTCTTGTTGCAAAGTGGAGGAAAGATCTTCAAGAGAGAGTCACAGCAGAACTATCCATGCTGGTTTTGCACTCATAATATTCATGTTCCTCTTCAAGTGCTGATGAAAGCAGTAACTCCATTAGATACCAGTGGTATCTTTCTGTTATTTATATCAATCCTATTAGGTGCTATTGTTCATCGAGAAGCCATCCAAAGAAAGGCAGGCTGATTAAGAAAGAGACAGTTGTCTGGTGTTATAAATACTGGCCCATGGCTTTGCCCTTAGTGACCTAAGAGGTACCATAGGTTGAATTTTTATTAGCAGTACTTCCCCAGTAAAGCTATTTTCCCTCAAACATCACATATTAAATTGATTATGCACCATGTCATTTTAAAAGTATGCAGTTGCTGTTTGATTTATATGGTCAGACTGCCTGCCAACTCAGCAATTTCCATCCTAAAATAACAGATCCAAAAAAACCCCAAGCCCCGCAGTCGGCTGCTTTATGTTGTAATGAGTCAGCTGCAGATCTGTGTGACCACTAATTTCAGCCCATTTGTCCAAAGGGASAGGCAAAAACATGCAATTTTCTACCAATTACAATCAGTGAAGAACTCTACATGGAAATGGTCGGCAGAAATATCAAGAAAAGAATTTTGACCAGGAAGCATTTTCTGCTGTTTTCTGCACTCACTCTCTCTTTCTCTATACATATATATGTTTCCAGTAAACAATTAAATTACAATCACAGACCTTGTTGGCCAGTTCTAGGAAAAGAAAAAGAAGGGGGGAAAAAAMCAAACCAAAACCAAACAAAAAATCCCAAACTTGGTGAAGTCAATGAAGTTGCTAGAGGTTTGCAACTAAGTGCCTASTTAAGTGAATGGATGCTGGGGCAGTGCAAGCTTTAATAATGTCTCTTAATGCCATAACAAAATGAATGAAAAATTGTATTGGCAGCTCTTCTATGTGTGGTTATTTCAAATGTAAACCAGACAGGCCCATGTGTGTCATGTATGTGCCACTCYGTCATTGCACAGCACACAGCCTAACAGAGAGCAGTAGTAGGTATGGAGAATACAAACGTACGGTCATATATAAAAGCAAGAAAAAATAGGGAGGCAGCCCACAAAGCTAAATAATGCTGGTATGCTCTTCATGCGTATAATATGCATCTTGGTATTAATTAGGAAGGACTAAGAGAAGAAATGAATCTACTTTTACTTCTAGTAGTTCAAGATACAGAGCTTGCTGATCTCTTCAGGATGTTGTGATAGAGATACCTTGTGTTGACCACTTAAAACCCACTGCACCATAGTGCTACAGTCCTTTCTTTGTGACTGGAACATGAAAAGCTGTAGGGTAAATTCAGTGTAAGAAATGGCATTCTGAGTTCTCTAGTGGTAGCAGGAAACAAAAATTCAACCCATGCAGTATGGCATCTGGGCAACAGGGATCCCATTTCCTGGGATGGGCACTACGAAGGTCACCAGGAATTCAGATACCCTTTTTGATGTGAAAGAGCCAATGAGCATCTGACAATCACTGCGGATGCCAGCTTTTATCAGTCCAATCACTTATGACCATAATCATGTGTGACTGTCATTTTAAGGTGATCTATAGAGCCTCGTACTTAACTTGTATATTGTTTCTGTTAATGATGCATAGTTAAGCCCAGAGCAATAATGTAATGAGACGAAGCCAATAGAGTTCATTTGTGGGGCCTGTGAAAGGAACATCTTTAACAGACCTTGCCTTTAATGAGAATATGGTATTGATTAAATTAGATCCACAATGGCATAAACAATAACACTGAATTTCCAAAGTGTGCTCTGATTGAGCTACTATTTCAGATTTAGGCTCTAGGGTTAGAAATGGGGTGAATGCATATCCATAAATAGTCTTTGCATGGCATCAGTACTAATTAGTATAATTATATCCCAATGTCATTTGCTTAATTTATGAGTTGGCAGCATGGCTGAAAGTAGGGATTTTTTCTTGCCTTTTCTGTTTAGAATTTGGTTATTAGGATGAGGTCGTTAGTTTACAATTAAGTCACTTTATTTCCTCTAGCACTAATATTAATGGAACACTTCATCACTGGAGCCCGTATCTTGCCTTTCTGGTAAATAGGGGGAGGAACTCCTATGGGGTTTAGCTTCCCACTCCATCATTAAAGCTGCAGGAGGAATTTCTTACATGTGTTATATGAGGCAATTTCTTATGAAGTAATTTTTGTACACACATTCCCATCTTCATGCCTCCAGTGAGCTCTTTGGATCTTTCCCCCGTCCCTCTGCCAGCACAATCCATCAGTTCAGATGTGGAAGAAGGCTTTGCTTTGCAGGGGGGGGGAATGTGAAACCTAGCTTTAATTAGAGTTTTACCAACCCAAATCAGCCTTAAACATTCAATTCTAGGATATGTGTCTGGCAGCAGGTGACACCAGATTCCTCTGATGAAGGCTTTTTCTCCTTGGTGCAGAAGGAGGATAAGGGAGGAGACCTGTTCTTTGGACCACTCTGGACTATCAGTGTGCCACATAAATAAAACTCTGTTGTTATCACTATGCGATGCTTAAAAAAAGACCAAAACATAAAAAGGAACAAAAAGGTAGGAGAGATTCCTTTTTTCCCACCTGTGTTAAAAAAAAAAAAAAAGAAAAGAAAAATTGCCTCGGGGCTTTTTATTATTTGTCACAGCATGATCTGTTTTAACAATCCGTCTCTCTCTCTTTATACCGTTCCCCTCTAGCGGTGGATCAGAGGAGGAGTGCTGCTGCGTACCCCCAGAAGCTGCTGCAGAGCAGAGCGAGCTCCTTGCTTGTGGAACTGGGCAGCAAATGTTTGAGTCACATTTTAGGATGCAAGTTTATAAGTGGTTGTTCCTGTTGTTTTAAATACTGTATTTTCCAGTCATGTAGTCATATCCTTTCATAGGTTTTCTTTTTTTCCCCTGAAACTAAATGACCTACAGCCACATACCACTGCCATAAAGCACATACTTCCCTTTTACGGTCCTCTTTGCCAGCAGTATCCGCTCAGAGCGCGAGGCATGCTGTTATAATAAAACGCTGTATTTTAATCCCAATTCACTAGTGGTGTCTTTTATCCTTCTAAGTCATTCTAGATATGTTTTAAAAGAATCCCAAATCTAAATGCACCTGAGAATGTGTGCTATGGCTTTTTAACAGTGTAGCTGTGTTTCACATACACACAGGGATACATGTCCCTGCATATAAACTCTACGCCTGAACCTTCTGAACCGGGTATCTTGAGTTCATTGAAAATCCCCTCTGTGCGGTTCCTAGCGGAAGCCTTGGTGGTTGCTTTGCAGTGGGTGACCATGTGAGGATGTGTCAGAGCAGGGCTCTTGCCAAGGCTGGCCTCCTTCCACCCGCTGTGTTTGCCCATTGGCCTCTGGAGGAAGGTGCGCACTGAAGAACTCTGCCCCTCGACAGGATTAGCTAGCTGTATTCCCAATTTGCTGGGCGGGGGGGTGGTGGTTTGCAGAAGGGCTGAAGCTGAGCAGCTGGCAGGGCTGTGAAAGCTGTTAAATGGAGAGCTGGGGGTATTGCCTGAGAGTGGAAGTCCTGTCCTGGCGTTCCTTCGTCCATCCCACATTCCAGCCCCCTGCATTCATCTCAGATGTCTTCCAGAAACTTTCCCAGGAGAAACGGCTGCCTCATGCTTAAGAGAGGAAATACTGAAAGCTCCTGAGGTTTTAAATCTGGGGGATTGATGCAATTTCTCCCCTTTGGCAACACAAACAGTGTTTAACTCATCTCTTGCCTCAGTCAGGGGTTGAAGAACTACCCTAAAATTTTTCGCTTGCTTGAGTAAAGGATGGTACCTTGTGTGGGCTCTCAATGGTCTTAAAAGTGGATGGCTCTTTGGTATTAAATCATATAGCTTAACAGGATTTGAAAAGCTATGTTGAGAAAAGGATGGAAGTGATGTGACATTGGCACATGGGCTCAGATTTTCAAATCTAAGGTACCTTAAGCTTGTTCATCTAAAGGTGGCTCTTCAGTGGGGTTTTTGAAGTGTCCACTAATAGTTAGGAGAATAGATAGATCATTTAGCAAATCTCTTTTTTTGCCCCTTTGAAACCCTAAATAGCTATAAAAATAAGAAGTGTGGGGCGTTCTTTCCCACAATGGCTGAATTTCTTCCTAGCTTTCTTTCCAGCTGAAAATTAGTCTGGTATAGGGCTGACTTCTAGTGATTCCTCACAGACAGAAGCAGCAGCCTTACAGGAATCTGGCAGAGAGGCTGAAGTCTGAATGTCCACATGCATGGATATGTTCATGCATGTATTGATGTAAACAGGCAACTTCTGAGTTGGACTTGCAGCAGATTAGTGTTAATTGTTAAATAAAGTGTTGGGTAGGTATTTTGAGTCATAGATATATTCTCCCATTCCTGTAAGAATATGGTTCATCTTGTGTTAACACTTGCAGTGCTGTAAATCCAGAGCAACTCGCTTGAGACAGTGGCTTTAGCATAGATTTTATCAGAGTGTAAAGAGGAATAGGGTGTAAAGAGGAACAGGAAGAAGGGTGGTTAAGACATGGAAGAAAAATTAATTGCTGTGATACATGCAGTAATTTTGCTAGATAAACAGAGGAGGTAGAGATGATATTCATACTCTTTAGAAAAAGAAACAGCAATTCTTCATAAAAATAGAAGCCAAATTTCCTGTAACTAAATGCATATGAAGTACTTTTTCTGCTATTCATTTCTTCCAACTTGCTTGCTTCACACATTTGACAGCATTTTGAGGATAGCTGTGTTTGCTGTATCCCCTAGCATATCATTTAATCAGTTTTTAGTGTTGTGCCCGGGTCGCTGCTGTACAGTATTTGCAGGAGTGCCAGCTGTATGCCTGGCACTGTCTAAGCACTTGAGGATACCAGCTTGGACAACTGGTAAGGCAAAAAGAAATAATATTACTCTGTGCAGCTTAAAAATCAATGTATATTCGTAAGCAGCATGTCGCAAGTGGATCTGCCAGGTTCAGGTAAAGCAGAGCTTTAGGTGAAATTTGAACAGAAGGGGTAATATGGGGCAAAAGACAAGGAAACTCTGAAAACCTGGCAGGCAGGAGGGCTGGGGAGAACTGGAGGAAAAGGGCGGGGGGTAAGAAGTTAAGATAAAGCTTAGCAAGGGAAAGATAAATGAAGAGGACCCAGAATTACACTGAGCTTGGAAGGTGCTGACATCTGTTATGATTTTGGAGGGAAGCCAATGGTGAAGCTAAGAAAGGGATGGGGGGCGGAGAGGAAGGAAAAGAGGTGATCAAACTTCCAGGCAAGAAACACATGTTTATTTGGCAGCACTGTGATTTGTATGCCTTTGTGCACACGGGAAGCCAGAAAGGAGGAATGGAGGCTGCAGTAATCAAAATGGGATACGTGTGAGAGGTGGAGCAAAGGATTGCACTCAAGGGGTGGAGATGAAAGGGTGGATTTTGAAGATGCTGAAGAGAAAGGTGTCATGACTTGGAGATGGTTTGGATGTGGCTAAGGGGGAAGGAATCAAACACAACCCCCAAATGGGGGCTGGAGTGATAGAAAGAGTGGCATTGTCAACAGCACTAGAAAAGTTTTGTGAGGAATTACAGATTTTCTTGGATAGCTAACTCATACTTAAACAATGCTTTTTTTCATGGAATTAATACCGTGTTAACTCCCAGCAACTGAAACAGTTGCCAGCTAATTTAAACCACTCTTACACAGATCTCTAAAAGGCCTCATGTTTCATGACATAGCCCTGATGAAATGGTTATGTTCTGGATTATATAGGTCTTTCAGACAACAGTGGGGTAGGAGAAATACATGTATTTTTAAAGGAAAATGTAATGGGAAGATCCCAGAAGTTGGCAAGGAAATGTAAGTCAAAATGTTAGCACCTTAAGTAGGTAGTCTGTATGTGGATGTGCCTGTGCTCCCTCTTTGGGTGGCCAGATTTCGTGATAGCTGTATCTCTTAAATTTCCACGGATGTCAATCTTTCTCTCTGTCTTGCTCTTTTTTATTTCACTAGCACAAACAAATGCAGTATCAACTTGGAACTAATCAAATACGATGGCTAATATTACTCTTGATGCCTTCCTGGACCACAGCTCAGGAAAAAGCTGCTTCTCAGCCACTATTGATATAGCTACATAGAGCTGTTTATTCCAAGAATCTTTACAGTAACACGAAAGTTACTAGTTTTAGTCGACACAGCTGAAAGTCATTGCTGTTTCTTTCAGGATTGACAGCAAAGTTTGTTTCTCTGGCAGCGGTCAGGTCCAGGGCACCCATGAGAAGAAGTCTTCTACTGAACTGTTATGGACTACCCAAGTGGGAGAGCCTGACAGTTGTTTGACAGACACGCATCAATATCGTGGCAGTATCGTGACTCGGTTGGTAGACAGCGTGGAAACTAGGAGTTGCCAATACCATCATGGCATTCACAAAACTAAAAAATCAGTGAATTATGCATTCCTCACCCTCTCTGTGCCTCTTCTTTTGCCTTCCTCTGCTCCCGAAGTGGGATGGTGCTACCGATGCCAACCTGGCTCTTCCTTCTGGGTAGGTGAGGACAGCCCCTGCTCCTGGGGGAGGCTTGAGGGCAGCCCCACTTTCCTTCCATTCCCTCTGTCCAGGGGCATCCCTTTCTGTTCCCAGTAAAATGCCAGAGCACACCCTCATCAGTGAGGTTAGTGGCACAGATCCCGAGGAGCTGCAGGGGGGCGAAAGAGGAGGCTCCAGCATCATTCTGCATTTCAGGCCCCACGCGGAGTGAAGCCCTCCAGGGACACGCCTGGGCTCCCAGCAAAAGCACATTGTTTAAGGAGCAGAGGGGTTAGCACAGGAACGAGATTCCTGACGCCAGTTGGATACTTGTAGAAACCGGTCTACTGTCTGACAGTACAGACCTAAATTCTTGAGCAATGTGGTGTCTTTTATCTTATTTTAACATACAGATGAACGTACTGCTTCTTTTCAATGTCTTGGTGCAAAAGAGAGGCTGTAGTGCAGTTGAGTTTAAAATGCTAAAATGTATTTATAAACCTAATGCTTCCTCCAGCTGGAAGTTGGAGCAGTTCCTGTAGTTTCTTGTTAGCTACCCAAGGACAGTTGTGGCTGGTCTGTGATAAGAGAAAGTTATTCATGCAATCTGTCTGGAATACAGATTGCATCCTTTATTTCTAAACTATTAGAAGAAGATGTGCACATGAGAGATGGAAGGAAATAAAAATGTAAAAGTTTTAGGAAAGTCAGCCTACCTCCTGCCCCTCCCCCCAGCAAATGTTTCCTTGTGCAACATCAGGAGTTTTGCTTTCCTTGACATTACTATGTGCTATCATCATCTTACAGCATTCCTTATTATTACTGAAGAAAATTGAGCCAGAACCCCCCCATTTTTAAACCGAGCATTGTTTGCTAATCGGGCTATTATATTTCATTTAAGGAAATCACAGCCTAATTTCCTGCTAAGCAGTCTATTATATCGGGGTGGGGAGGGAGCTGTCACTGCTGCTGCTGCTACTGTTGTTTTAAAGTGCTTGCCTGCCTTTGCTGTACATAAAGTTTGGGGTTGCCTGTTTCATATGTATATAATGATTAGGGAAAAGGAGCTTCAACAAGTTTTGACGACTTTCCTCCTGAACCAGACTGTGCTTTCACACCCCTCGCTGGCCACCTCCTGGGACACTGTGCCGGATTTGTGGCAGTCGAAAGACCAGAGAGCAAAGAAAAGTGGCAGCTGTGGAGAAGTGCCAGCAGCGAAGGTCTGCCCTTATCACTTCAGTCCCAGGTTGAAAGTTACTCAGACCATGATAGCTGAACATTTCCTTTATAGCAATTACTCTCAACATAAGCTTGCTCTAGGACATAATTGGGTCACTTGCAGTGGGTTTTGCTATCTGTCTGCTGTGAAGCCTTGCTTGAAATGTATAAATGGGTCAAGAACATTAAAGTCTTGTGGGGAACTGTTTTCAGGGTTAGATCAGGATTTGTGTGTACATACTCTCAGAGGCAGGGCTTAAGGCATGTAGCCCTGTGTACACAGACTGCCTGCTGGCAGAGGGGAGGTCTGTGTGTACTAAGACAGATTGACTTCTTTCCACTTGGATGCTAACAAGAATACAGGAGCATTCTAGGGTATCCAGAATAAATTGAAACTAGATTACTCTATACTTGCTGCTGAGAAATGCAGAACAAGAGCATCTCCATTCATATAACATTTCTCCACTCAGGCATTCGACTAAGGAGGCATGAGGGAGTGCAGCTTTACTCTTGCTAGAAATAAAACAGCCCTAGCCTGCATCTCCTGATTTAAAAACAGTGCTCTGTGGCAATATTGCTTCTGCTTGGCTGGAGCAATAGCTCCCGTCTTGTTTTCCTTCCAGTTTTAGTATTGCTCACCTAAATATAGCTTTACTTGTTCACAGTCATCTAATCCTTTACGAGAACAAGGCTGGTATTTTTTAAGCCATTCTGTTTCAAAGCTCAAACCATCAAACTCATTGATTTCTTCTCTTGCTGTGTTTCCAGGTTGACTTGTCAGATCACTTCCAAACATTGTGTTGGGGAATATTTGGGAACCAGAGCTTACTTTGCGCCTGCAGTGTCCAGGACCATAGCTGAATGATCCAGTCATATCTTAACCACCACCTCTATCTCTAGGGTACCTATCTCTACCTTTAGCTGTCCCACTGCAGCCTGTGCTCTGCTTTGATTGCCTCCACTGTTCAGCTCCATGTTGTCCTTTCATTGCAGTGACTCAGCTTCCAGCATGGTTCTTAAGCACAGATTTTAATGCCAGAGAATCACTGGTATCACCTGCACAGCACAGTGCCAGGGATTTTGGCGTGGAGCCCATTCAACCTATAATTTATGTTGGATCATGCTAGGGATCCCAGATGCAGTCTGGTGGAGAGGGTTCATCTTTGTCTGTCCCTTAAGTTATGGAGGGACAGTTGTGAAACCTATAAATAGCTTGACTTCCGCACTTTGATTGCACTGGTTAATAAAGTCTGAAGTGGACAAAGATGAAGAGGCAGGCTAGGGGGAAGGCAGCACATTCATCATCCTCCAGGCAGAATCCATCAAGAATTACATTCAGGATGCCTGAGCAATAGTGGCTGCCTTGGCCAGCTGTCTCTTTCCTGTGTGCGTGCACATGTATGTATATGCGTGCACATACACAAATGCATACACACCCTCAGTCTTTGATACAATAGAATTTGTGATGCTTGCTTGGCGCCTTTACCTACATGTCAGTCCCTCCAGGTATAACATATGCTTCTAGGGAGCACAGTAACATCACTGTGCCAGCTGAGATCTGTGAGCAGTTGTCCTCCTCTGCTGAAGCAAACATGCTCTTTCTTCTGATGAGATGCCATTTCTCATTTACATCAGCCCTCTTGCAGTACTGCATCCCTCAGGCTGGGGTCCTGGGAGGGCAAAGGAAGAAGGATGGCTTCAGCGGAGGTTATGGCTCATTTCAAACTGGCTTCTGAATGCCCAGGTGTTATCTCAGTAGAAACGTAACCCGTTCTAGTATCCATGTCTGGCAGTAGAGATCCCATTACTCAGGATGTGCCTGAAAATTTTGTGTATATTTACTGTAAAAGCAAGAGATGCTTTAAAAAAATAGAAAAGAAATGTGACTTGCTTGTGTGATTTCTGTAGTGAAGTAAGTGAACATGAGCACTAATGAGCGAAGTGTGAAGCATAGCTTGGAAAGTATGCAAATCCAATGAAAAGTATGTCGGATTTCAGACGAGACAAAGAAGAGGGAACACAGATGTGAGAGAGAGTTTTCCCTCAAGTCAATATTGTTACATGCTTGGTGAAAAGGAGGAACTGCTGCGAAATGCTGAAGCYGTCCAGACCCAAATGCATTAATTCAAAGTTCAAAGACTACCACAAACCAATCCAGGGTTGGTGTTGTTTGGTTTTATTTTTTGTGATCCACCTGCACATCAGAGGTAAATCCTTCCTGCACTCTTAGAAGTTGCTCCTTCTCTCACTGGCGATGCCATGGCGAAGCAGAAGGCTGTGCTTGGGTTCACTGAGCTGGAACAGCATATTGATATAAACAGACCTGGGACCTGCTGAAAGAGATGCCTGCTTGGCAGTAACACCACCTTGAGTTCAGACGGGATGTACATCTGTGCCTCATTGATAATGTAATAACCTTCATTACATTTTTGGCCGAGAGCACCTGTGCACAGCCCAAGACGTCAGCCCAGGGCAACCATTTTGATTAAGGTGATATTAACAGCTCTCATTAAAACTGATGACTATAGCAGTGCCCAATAGCACTGCCGTACTAAAGCATCTGTCAGCATTTCTATTACAGAGCTCTATTTTTCAGGAGTTAATAACTCGGCCATAAAAGTTTGCCTACCTCTGAGCTGAAACTTGAATACAAAATATCAGACTGGGATGTCTTCAAAGCAACATAACRATTACAAGTCTAACTTTCACTTTTTTCTGAGGCTATCTTGTGCTTTGTTAACAGTGCAATGGCATTTATCTGGCAATCGTTAAGATGCCAAAGGAGTCATGTGTCTTCCCAGGCCAGAATGGGAGAGCTAGAAATGCCTGAAAAGTCTTGGGAGTCCATTGGAGGAGGCGTCCTCCATCTGCCCTGAGAGGAACCGGAGCAGGCTATTAACCTTTAAAATTTGGCATTGTTCTAAAATATAGTAATATGATTATCTTATTCATAATCAAACTTCGGCTTTTTTGCTTGAATTTCATGTATAGGCTGCACAGTCTGTCTGGATAATAATAATGTCTCAGTAATAATTAAGGAATAATTATTTCAGATAAAATATTCCTGGATAACTTTCTACAGGTAGACATTCTTATTTCTAAGTAAGAATACCATCTTCATACTAATTTTTCATACTTTGGCGAGTGTGTTTAAGTAATTTCCAAAACATAGGCATTCCGATTTTGGGATATAAATTTTTCTACTGAGTTATTCCTGCATCATGTTCAATTTCAATATACTTGCCAGTGGGGACAGGCCCTAAAAGATGCTTAGATTCATTTAAACATGTAAAGCTAATGCATAAATACAGACCCTGAAAATGTCATCTTTCCCATGCTTAACTTTACTGGCAAGTAACATTAATGTGTTTGCAGGGTTTAAATCACAATATTTCATTATACAATTCCTTACAGACACAAAATGACCAGCTAAATCAGTGAGACCGCAAGACTGCAAATACATGTCAGCAAAGAAGAATGTGGATAAACAGCAATTATGACACAGATCTGACAAGTGAAAAATCCAGCTGAGCTCTAGAAGTTTATATTTTGGCATCTGGCTCTTTGCCAACACCAGTGTTTCATACTTGACACCTTACATGTGTGTACTTTTGAGAATATTCTTAGACAATTATGTGCATCTTGGCGAGCCAATGTCCCCCTTAGGGAAAGGAGGGGGTGGGAGAGAGAGAGAGGAGAGAGCAAATAATGGGAACATTAATGATGCCTCTTATTAGTCATAAATTATAGAATCACATAGTAATTTAAGTTGAAAGAGGTTTATGGAGACCATCTAGTCCCAACCGCCTGCTTGAAGCAGGGCTAACTTCAAAGGTAGATCAGGTCCTGTCAACTTTTGACTGTCTTCAGGGATGCTGATCCTGCTAACTCCCCGGGCACCCCTTCCAGTGCTGAACCGCTCTCGCTGTGAAGAATTTTGTCCTTGTGTCTAATCAGAATTTCTCTTGTTGCAATTTGTGACTGTTGGCTCTTTTCCTGTTGTCATGCATCTCTGGGAAGAGTTTGGCTCTACCATCTCTACAACCCCACTTTTGGTAGACAAAGACTATGGTTAGGTTACCCTTCTGCCTTCTCTTTGCCAGGGTAAGCAAACGTGGCAGCRTTTGGGTTGGGTCCAGCCTCACAACTCTTTGGCCTCTGCTGCATTTCTCCAAGTTATCAGTATTTCTCTTGTGCTGGGGGGCCAAATTGGCCACAGTGCTTTGGATGTGGTTTCAGGTGCTGGAGAAAAGAGAAGAAACTTTTCCCTATCTTGCTCATGCAACCTGGTATACAGCTAGTCTCCATCACTGCAAGAGTGCATCGCTGGCCCACATTCAACTTGATGTCCAACAGGAGCCCCCAGTGCTTTTCTGCAAGGCTGCTAGCTAGCTGGGCAGGTCAGGCTGTATCAGTGCCTTCTTCGGTCTCTCAGTACGATGATGGGTGATTTTTTAATTTTTTTTTTTTTTTTTTTTTTTAAAGAAGGAAACATTCTGAGATTTCCATGTACTTTTATTTTAGAAGCAATGGAGACATGAGGGTAGACAGGAAAATTAGTTCGTGTAGCCTATGGAATTAATACAATCAATGGAAGAAGGTAATGTCACCTGTAAGTCGTATTCATTGTCTGTGTAACTGTTTAACACATATGTATAAAGTTTCATCATCCATAAAACTTGTGTTTTATACAGATGAGTAAAACATGCTAAGCATCCTTTCCATGTACGTTGTCTAAAGCATAGCACAGGGGTATGCTAATTAAACATTCCTCCAAATACTTCAGCAGGGTAGGGGGATGAATATTACAACCACCATATAGGGGATAGGAAAACTGAGACACAATGGTTCAGCTTTTTCCAGAGGTCCATGCAGTAAGCCATTAAGTGAGCCAAAAGAAAAACTTTCCAATCCTTCTCCTTAGCAATGTAGCCATCTCAGTTACCTAACGTATGCTATATGTGTATTTTAAATCTAATATCTTTACACTTTTAGTAAAAATGATTTGAAGACGGTTTGAGGAATGCATGAGTGTTTTGCATATTTAAGTTATGCGTTAACCAAATGGTTCTTATTTCTGCCTGAAAAAAATGTTTAGGACAGGATATACCTGTAAATTGCCAGAAAATCAGAAAATGTTTTCCATTTCCACAAATGAAAGTAGGATTTGGCTCTCAGGTTTAGAATGACTACAATTTACAGGAACAAAAAAACTCAAAAGTATATTAAAAAAAACCAGAGCAGTAAAATGAGCAGTAAAGCTAAAGTTAAAAGACAGAGAAAGCGGCTGTGATTTGAGGAATGTGGTCCTCAGAATGCAAAGACAGATCCTTAAATCTTCACTTTCTGGAGGAATCAATCTAAATAATGACTTTATGATCAGTCCTTCTCAGAGCAAGTAGGCTATGCTCAGTGTATTGAGTGTTTTAGATTAATTCACATGGGGTCTACCAGCCAAACTGAAGAGGTGGGAAAGCAGATCAGTCGTTTGGCACTCCTCTGTGGCTGGACTCGGCCAACAAGCTGTTCGTGATGGCAGCAGATGTTCCTGCCTTTGCCTTATGCCAAAGTTTGCCGTATGGGCTTAGTTCGTGGGCCATTCCTTCCAGCTGCAAATTCCAGTGCAGGCAAAGAGCCTTTCAAAGTAGAAAAATTGGATGCTGGGGCATCAAGACCTGGCACTAGTCAGTGTTTTCAAAATGGTGAATGATAGAGTAACAGTAATCTGCAATGTAACAATGCGGTTATCGGAATTGCTTTCTTTTCCAGTCTTTGGYCCAGTGCAGTTCTCTTTTGTTTCAGTGCATGGACACTGAGTTTTTCGTGGCTGGACCACATTAAAATTTGCACCTCGCGAAGTCCACATTTCCTTTGATGTGGGCCATGAATGTTTGGGGACAAGGTTCCTCAAGGCCACGATCCAGACCTGTGGAACAAATGCTAGCATGGATTTGCACAAGCAAACAATAATATAAGAAGATTTTTTTATTTATACTTCCTTTATCCAGAGAAATCCTGGTTTCACTAATGAAGGGCTTCACAAATAGCAAATTCAAGACTAAGGCCAGCTCTGGTGCAGAGGAGATGATCTCAAGAAGGAAACAAACTTTGTCATGTGCATCAGTGAGGTGTAAGACACAAGGGCAAACTCTTTCCTTCTGGAAGCTCTGCGTCCCCTCTGAACCTCTGAAAAACGAGCATGTATTGAAGCCATCTGGTGAGTGCACGTGTAGCCTGCTCCTGCCTTCGCCGGGGAGCGAGGCTGGGCTGGCTGCAGCAGGGCTCCACCCAGAGAGACGTGACTCAGGCTGCGGGGCTGAAGCCTGCGCTCCAGAGGGAACGGGGCTTCAAAAATCACAGTCTTAAGTAAAGAGATCAGAATTCCTTCTTAACTTGGGGTTTTGGGGGGCTTTGAGGTGTTTGGTTTTTTAAGAAAAAGAACCGGGTGGCACGTTGCTTATAATTTTAGAAGAAATAGGTCACTTTTTCAATTGCTCGTGTAATCTCGCTCTAATAAACACACTCATTGTTTTATTTTTAAGCATGGAAAGTCAATTAAATGGATAGTTTTATAATGCTGATTTTTTACATATTAGAGAAAGATAAATCTTCAATTTTGTATTCCTTTTTGTGTGGCTTTTATCAGTGTATACCAGTTATTAGTAATTTGTCTATTTTGCTTTTAAAAAATCAGAAAGTATTATGCAACATTTCAGAAATTCTGATCATTTTTCACAAAACTTTTTTTTTTCCACATATTTTACCGTGAGGCATGCTGACTAGTCCTATACAGGAGGAAGGCAGAAAGCACACATGGATGCTCTTGTAGAAGTATGATGTCAGTATTTCTATATTTATTACCGAAAGGGCATTTTTAAATATATAGTGCTTTTCAGTTTTCACAAGTGGGAATTTTGGAGTCATTGGCTTTTATTCAAGCTAGAGAGAAACCTAAGGGTGGTTATACTGCTGAACAGGATTTCAGTGCCTTTGGAGCTCCGTTCCCGATTTTCAAAACTCAAGCAGTTAATGTTTAAATCATTTTTGAAAATGGGACTTGGGTTGCACGACCGTATAACTGCATCTGAACCGTGTTGCCTTTCAACTACACTACAACTGAATCACAGCATCTGGTTAGAACTCGTTTAAAATGTACAGCATGCCTGGCACCTAATGGCAGAGCTTAACATTTTGTTTATTTCTTAAGAGGATACATTGCAAACCCCATCTTTTTTCTTTAAAATTGGTTAGTTATGTAAGCCTTCATTTTTCCGCATGCTTACTGACAGTTTGATGGAATCCTAAGTAAGCCTTGGGAATCAGTTCCACTGTTTTATACACCATGCTAAGAGTGATTTGATTATCCCTGTGGCTGCAAAAAAATAGCCTGCATCTGTCCTGAATTGAAAACAGATCTGCATTAAAGAGCATTACATCAGTATTGCTGATACACTAGAAATGAGTCAGCTGGGAAGTACATTTTCAAATAAAATATGATGAAATTACAAGCAATTAACTTCTTCCATAGAGTAACAGAGATATACAAGATGCACGTTCTGTTCTTTAAAAATACCTCCCACTGTTAGTTAGAGAATAAGATAGGAATAATGTGCTTAGAGAGTGGACTACACAGGTAGCAAGGAAACATGTGCTGCCAGCATCAGGGGCTGTTCGCTTCAGCCTCACCCACGTTAGTGGTAGATGTTCAGTCAGTTACATGGCCATCACTGCTTCCTCCTTCAGCTGAAAATATGGTCTAACATCTCTAATCATGCCGGTGCTTCATTAGCCTCGTATCAGGCTCTAATATGTGTTTCAGATTTGCTCTCACTGTGCAAGAGACTACAACTCTGTGGAGCCAACACATATTGTAATTCACACAGTACAGTTCTTACTCAGATTGATCTGTCTTTGGTACAAACCAAAAAATTACTTACATCATGGGCATTTTTACCTCTCTCAGGTAACGAGGAGAACACAGTAGTCAGTTCTGCTTCTTGGTAACCATCAAAATGTATTTAAAAAATCCAGTAGTGAGGTAGGTTTTCCATAGCCCTTTTTCATTTTAAGCATATGTGTGATTGACCTAAATTTTTTTCATGAAAGGAAACCTCATTTTAGCAAATTAAAATGCAATATGTCAGTATCTGAAAATTTAAAAACTATGTAAAGCATACTATAATTATTATCGAAGTCCTCTGGCTTTTCTACTTCTTCATTTATTTTGCTTCCCAGCAGTTTGATGTATTTAGGGACCAGCTTATGCCAGAGGTGACTGAGCAAAGCATGGAGCATTTTGCTGTAGCTGGTCATTTACTTTGAAGCTGCCCTTGACTGTTTCACCTCCCTTAAAAAAGTTAATGAATAAAGTTACACTGCTTTGCTATTTTAGTTCATTGTTTTGGCATTTGCATGTAAAACGAAGTGTCTTCTTGGCATCTGGGACAACAGTGACAAAAATTAAAATTGACTCATCTAGATATATGTTGAGTTCAAGTAGTGGTGAGCACGAAGAGAGATGGGACAACCGCTTTGTTGATTGCTTTTGGACTGTCTGCTTGGGACAGGACAAGACCGTAGGAGGCAATAGACCCAATTTTTAAGGAAATGAGGCTGTGAATCAAAGATTGACTCCCTGCAGGAGGCATGAGTTACATCCAGTGACTAAAACCATGTGAAGAATAGGGAGCCAAATAGCTGACAAAAGTGGAAAAAAGGATTTTTGTTGATTCATTACATGAGAAATAATGAAAGCTAAGAAGATTTGGAAAGCTGGGGTAAGAGTCACTGGGAAACTTTCTTCCTTTCCTCCTTTCTTTCTTTCAGAGCTGTGAGAAAAGTGGGAGCAAAATCTGATCTAGTCAGCTACCACTTTCTCTTTTCTAAGTCCATTGATCATAAATATTGTGATGCTGTTGAGAGAATTTATGTTACACGAGATTCCCGTAACTGAAGTAACGAGATATTGGCCAGGAGGTGATCTTTTCTTTAGAGGATCCAGAATTTTGCTGTGTTTTGAGAACTTGCCAGCATCCCTTAAATGACGTCAGATTTTCATGTATGCCAAAAATGACTGCAGACTGCCATGGGACCATCTTCACCTTATGATCAGCCAGATTTTTTTTTTTTTTTTTTTTTTTTTTTTTTTTTTTTTTTTTTTTTTTTTTGTGGCTTAGTTGTGTTCACCTGACACTGAAGGACCAAAAAAGTTGATTAGTAAAATTAACAGATTGTCAATAGCTCAAACCATTTGAGTAATGGATCACTGAGAGTCAGGTAAGGAAGTAGATTAGTGGATAGCTCTTCCATCTCTGAAAATCGAGATAGCTCCAGATCAATAGGAAAGGAAAGTTATCTTTTGGTGGTTGTATTCATCTTGTCCTTGAATTCATTTTTGATCAGTTAAGAACCCATCCCTTGTTTTTGACTCACTGGCAYTGCTGCTGACAATCTCGTTGTGGAAGAGGAGCACAAAGAACAGAGAGATAGTGCTGTCTCGGGGGTGAGATAGGGACGTGCTGTTTGCGCTCGCATAAGTCTTTCCACATTACTTATGTAAAAGGAAGAAAACTGTTACTTGAATGTTTTAGCACTGCACAAGCTGGTTTTTTTAAGAAAATCTACTGCACTGTTATTATTAATTTAGGCTTATGTGTATGCTATTACTGAAGAAACATGACAACATTTGTGAGAAAAAAATTAACTAAACTCTTTACAGTTATTTTGTTTGTTTTCTCTCTACAGTTAACTTGTGCGTGTGTGTGTAAGATTACCTGGTATTCACAGAATTTGACTTAAAATATCTGCAAAATCCCTGAAATTGCACAAGTTACTCCTGGCCTTGCATGTTTTGCAGATTGTCATCAGGCATTAGTCATCTCTATTCTGTAGTAAGAGAGCAGGAGAAATAGTCAGCAGATAAATAGCCAAAAGTGTAAGTATTATTTTACTRAATTATTCAGGTACAAATTATTAACATGAAACATGTTCTCATTAACAGACCAAATGAAGGTGCCATATAGATTAGTGGAGGAAGAAGGAACAATGCAACGATGTGGTTACTGTGCCATCACGTGAACCAGTATTACTGGGTATCTGTAAGATCAAGGAAGGGCAGTGTCTCCTTAGCTTCTCCCTGAGAAATCTACATTTGTCATCTATTAGATTAGATAATTAAGCTTTTGTGTGAAAAATACATCAACTTTTACAGAATTTTGCTTAGTGGTAGTCAGCTGGCTGCACTGGCTGTGCCCAGGGCGCAGTGGTGAACAGCCTGTTGCAAGCCCCGATATATTGCCCATGGACGCTACCAGCTGATTTGTTCAGACACAGTGTAACACCACGCACTCGAGTGACTCTTATTTCCTGTTCTAACATAGCTAGAGCACAATCTTGCAAGRTACAGCATTTAAGCATGAGTTTAATTGTAATCACATAAATAGTTGAATTGAGATGACCTACATTTTTTTTCTTAAATACACGTATAATTGTCCTGTTGGACTGACACCACAGCACTTTCCAGCATCTTGTCAGAACAAGGCATTGTTTTATTATTTGGCAAAACAAAGTGACATAAACCACATATAGGTATGTCTACGCTACACTTGTAACCATATCGGGACATCCAGCTGTAAGACTACTGGTTTTGTCCACCATTATGGGGCTTTTATTTCTTATTTGATTGGTTGGCTGGTTGAAGGAATTTTTATTTCATGTGTGTTGAACCACCATTACAGTGGCTGAGGAATATCCCTGATGTTTAATTCTGTTTGTAGCCATCCTCAATGACAGGGTTCTTTCCACAGCCAAAGGTAACATTGCCAGTACTAACAATGTACATTCTCTCAACTTTTCAAAAAGTTGATACTCAACAAAGAGTAGCTTTCTAGTTTTGACTGGGGAATGTAACATAGAAGAATAAGGATAATAGACCAGATCGTGACTTTTTATTGACCATATCACCAGAACTTTCTAGATCCTGTATATCAATGCATATCCATATCTTGAATASTGATTTTATTATCAAAGTTTTTTCTGAAAAAGTAAGATCCTCATTTTCAATGGGAAATATTTATTTTATATGAAGACATATGGTCTGTGTGCTTATTTTTTCATGCATTAACTTCAGGAATAGACTTATTTTATTTATAATTTTTGAAGGATTTCTACCATCTCAGCATTTCTAAAGGGAAATGGATGATGTGTATTCATTAATACTCTATCTGTTTTTATTAGTTAGCATCTGTGCCAAATGATTTGCAAGCAGGTTAGTACCTTAGAGGCAGCTATCAAAAAGATTTTCTTCATTTATTCAGTTATAGACCGTATGACATAAAGGACAAATAAGTGTCAAGAACCGAGGTGTAAAATTATACACTCTATTGTATTCTGTAATGCTTTAAGAGTCTTGTATTGCTTGGCAATACACCAGTTTTTTAAAGTTCAGAATGTACGTACATTTGGGCATGCACATAGAAGATAATAAGTTACATTTATTCTCTCTCTTACCATTATTGTGAGCATCATTGCAATTACTGCTTTGTCAAAACCAAAAATTCTCTGGTCTGCAAGAGATGTAATCTTTTTCAGACTATCAAACCCAAGGGGAATTTAAATTTGAGAGCTTTCAAAGGAATCACTGGTGACGTTTTAAAGTTTAAGACAGAAAGACAGATAATAAAGTGCTGTCTAAAGGGAAGGCACCAAAATGAGGCACTGTGTCTGCCTTTTCACAGTCTCCAGAACGCCAGCCTCCACTCAGGAGGGTCCAGCAGCAGCGCTAACAACGTCGAGATCGCTTCAGGCAATTCTCTGGCTTCCTTAGGGTAAATTTCAACCTGAACTAGCCTGTTTGAAAACATGCAATTTATCTAAGTAGTCTGTAACCTCTTCTTTTTCCTAATCTGACCTGAATTCTCACCCCCTTGTCACGCATCTTAATGGTGTTAGACACCTGATAACAGTTAACATGGTTAGTGAAGCAGAAACAACAAAACCCTTAAATGCGTTAGCAGTCTCTGTAGTGCCTGTTTGCTTTACATTCCTCTTGAACTGTGGATCAAAGCATTTCCTGGTCCCTACAGTTATTCTACTGTACTTCCTTCTTAGGCCTCCACACACAGGAAGTTTACAGCTCAGGTTGCACTTTGATTCAAGTATAAGATATGTAAGTACAGGGAAGGTATTTGCCCAGTCTTAAGCCAGTAATTATTCCAGAGAGTAATTTACATTTTGATTGATGCGTCTCTGAATCTTACTTAAAATACACAGCTTTTCACTTTCGCCCGGTATACGTGATTATTTACGGTTGTTCTTCACATGCCAAAGTTCAGCTGGCAAGATAATTTTATAAAGGTATTCTGTAAGGAATGCAGGAAAAAGCATGGTTTCTTTTGAAATGGTAGATACTCCCCAAGTATCAACCCCTAAGTTGATACTTAGGGGACTGGAAATTACATCCCTAAGAAAAAAAATCCCCTTTTGAACAGTTGTTCCTACCTGTTGTGCAAAAATGCAGTGGACTAGCTTGGCTACTGCAGTAGTTTTCTAAGCCAGCAGATCATCTTACGTGTCAGTCACGTAAGGTTGTGCAAGCACTCAGAGCGAACCTCACTGGAGAAGCACTGCCCCACGCTGTCAGGAAAACATTGCTGAATTCCATTGTATGAAAAGTTAAGTGTTCTTCACGCATGAAGACCTCTTTGCAAATTTTTCCATTATCTAAACTATTGGCCCAGATCCACTGGCAAGAGCAATAGCGGGAGTATAGAACAAGTGGTGAATATTGTTGTCTCTTTTTGTTTTATTAGATCTCTCATGATATTTGGTATTTTTGCTAATCCCTAGTTACTGAATATAGTGATTACATGAGAAAGACAGCTTTCATTAAAATAAATAAATGAAAAGTTACATCAGTGGTAAAATTCAGCCCTTGCTGTTGCAAAGACTTTGAAAACATACACTCCGGAGGTGCAAAACTCTGAATGGAAAAAGAGCCCTGAAATCTGCCTCTTACACATGAGTTTAAGCCACTGTAGGACATTAGGGAGCGCAAGCTACAGAATTTGAGAGTGGCATGTCCACAGTCTAGGGTACCAGTTGTTCCTTGCTAGCTTCTGAGAGTAGCACATAAAACAGTAGCAGCCAACTCGCCGTGTCTATGCAAAACCTCTTTTGCCCAGTCAGGCGGGGATGGATGAAGTCAGTGAGGGACCAGGCACCTCCAGATAACACCAGATACATGTTAAAAGTGATATGCAGTATCCTCCTGCTATTTTAAAATAGCTTTGAAAATCAGAAGGTGTTGTTTTCACAAATGGAAGAATTCAAACCTCTAAATGTTAAGCTGATAAGATTTGAATGGGAAGATAATGTAGTTGAGGTCAAATCTGTTTGCATTGCTAGGACCAAAACAAGACCAAAAAATAAATCTTAAAATGCAGGCTCAATGCAGTGAGCGGTGTGGGTGAGCGGGGCCAATTTGTGAGCAAGGCAATTTCAAAAATCCAGCTGAATTCCTCAAGGAACGGTGTTGATCTGAACCAGAGCAGGAATCCCCCTGGGCAGCAATATTCCTCTGTCCCAATTCTGAACCCGTGCTCCAGGGGGCCCTGCGCGGCCAAAAGTGATGCTCCCTCCCGCTCACCATCTGCAAGCCGGGGGGGTTGTGCTGCTGCAAGCACTGTGAAACTACGCTCTGCTGCCCTGCGTTAAATAAAGTATGTAAAGTACCTCCTGCCCAAGTCCGGCACGCTTCCAAGCGGTCGCTGCTTGCTTTTACCTGAGTGCTGCTCCGGCTGGGGAACAGTTGCTGGGTTCCGCCCCAGAGAGGATTAGGTTTTGGTGCTGAATGCAGCGGTCTCACTTTATCATATATAAATGTCAGTTTACATGTCATCTTTAAACTCCTTCAGAAGTCCTTAAATACTGCAACACATCTAAGATTATTGTAGGAGGGGTGGTTTATTTAGAGAGAAGTATTTTATTTCCAAATAAGAAGAGAGCCAACACATGAAGAGCAATGAATTTTGTGTGTTGTGTTTGCATGCTTGTGATTGTTTCCGGACTAAAAAAGAATCAAGTTAAAAATGAACCAGCAGGAGCTTGCAGTGCTTGTGAATTGTTTTCTGTTTGTGAACTGTTGTAGGAGGAGGAAAGCGAGTATTTAGTTCTTTGGTTTTATATGGTCTTGTTGCTTAACAGGTTTCAAAACAGTTGTAGTGCACCTCTCAGAGGACTCCTGATCTCTGTCACATTATGGTGCATATCTCTGCTGCTCTCCTCTTCCCATAGTCTTCCAGGTCCCATCTGCAAAACTGATACACGTTGCAAAGGGTGAGAGCAGCTGATTCAGTTATTCGTAAAACATTTGGACTGTCCAACACCTCTTGCTTCCTTTAAATAAAGTGTGTTTCCATATCACAAATGAACGGAAATTCGGACTTCCACCTTTTCTTTTTGTTGCTTAGGTTTCAGCTGTACTTTGTCATGTGGCCTCTGACATTGTACAAGAAAAGCACCCTGTCCTTTTAACAGTTCCTGTCATTGAGACAGCCCTTCTTTGAGGAGGTACGGGGGAGTTTTAGCTTGCAGTATTCCCCAAGGCAGGAGAAGAGGCTTGAAACGAAGCTTCTTGGAGCTTGGCCAACCTCGGGAGTCACAGGCAGCCTTATTCCTGATAAGCTTTAGTTATTTCAAAAAACAGTGATTTGGAAGTTGAGGTTTTGGAGTTGGGGGTAAAGATTTTTTCTTTCTTTGGCAATCTCTAGTTTTTGTGTAGGTAACAGTAGACACAAGACAGTTTTCTGGAGTAAAGGGAGGGAATGCAATGAGTCAAGCTTAGCTGTTACATGTAGTTGGTTTTCTGTATTAAGATTAATAGTAACTGTGATAGGTCATGGAGCAAGCCTCAACTTCTTCAGTTTCCTGCAGATGTATATAAAATGCTTACCTAGTTTTGTCTCATTGATGGCTGGAGTTTAAAAGATATAAAACTGCCGAGTCTTAACAACAGTGATCATTCTTGCTTCAAAGCCCTTTAAAAATATCAGTGTGACAGACTTGGGACGCCGCTTAAAGATGCAGCTAGAAACTGCCGTAGTTGTAATCATGGCCTGTTTCCACAGGGCACTATTACCAAACTTATAAAAACGGTGCCTAGCTTTATTTAGCTTTACAAGGCTTTAACTTTATTCTAGCAGAACCGCATGAGCCTGTTTCCCCCACACCCCGTGAGAAGGAGGGAAGGTCTAAAAAGGGGGCCCAGCCATTGCTAATGAATGCCTGAACTGTGCACACAAATCCCACTTCTCAGGGACGTGGGAGCCTGCTTTGGCTGTGGCTCCACATCCAGGAGCAGCGCTGTTTGAATAACACCTCCCATAAAGCAGCCTTCCCTCTTCCCTCTCTCCCACCCCAGGCTATGCCAACAAAAGCGTTCCTGTGGCTTTCTGATGTACCTGATCACAGAAGTGATCTGGCCAGAAAAATAGCCTAGAATTTTATTTCAGGTCTCTTTTCTCGCCGCCCAGATCAGCTCCTTGATGCATTTCACCACACAGCTGCATAAATAGTTGGCTTTGGCAGAGCACAGGGACAGGAGTGGGGTGGGCACCAATGTCCAAAGAAGAAGGGGAGCCAGGGCTGTTTAAACTATCCTTGCCATCAGAGAAATGCTCCAGGAACCACAGTCCCAGCTGCATGACATTGTATACAAATGTGAGACTCACCCTGATCTGTTTCTTTTGTGCAGGCTATTCTCAGTGTGCCATTGCTATGAACCACGCTGGTTATGGTTGTTCAACATTATGATGTTGGATACCATCCAGAAGTAGCTTCGTGCCTCTAAAAATGCAACCTCCAGATGTAAATAAAAGTGACCATCGGAGTGGGTGGTGCTAGCACCGTGATCCCACAGACATCCATCCTGCTTACCTTGCCATTACGATCAGGTCTGTGCCATACCAGATCCAGATCAACTGGCATCATAGATGTGTCCTGAATCAGACTGGGGCACATGGTTACTCAATTAGCCCAAGCCTGCAAAACAGCATGTATTTCAGACTTCTGTTTATGCTGGATTCAGAGGACAGACAGTTCGTAGTCGGGAGTAACGCCTGCCAGAACAAAAGTTATCCTTCAGAAATACTTTAAAACAAATTAGAACCAGAAATGGGTTCAGTGGTTTATTTGGGCAGGTTCAGTGTTTTATGTCAAATAGCTAGATTTTATTTTATTTGGTACTATGTGCCCTAGAACCAGAGTTACCACATTGTGTGACAACAACCTGATATTCTGCACAAGGAATGAAAAAAAAAAAAAAAAAAAAAGAATCTCCCCAGCTAAATCCAGTTGGTTAAAATCCAGCTAACAAACTTTAAACCACCAGTAGCTCATGAAGTCTAGCATGCAGTTTTCTCTACTTTTTTTAATGCCTCAGACTTGCGAAACTGTTCTGAGGCAGCTGAATGAAAAGTACTAAGAGTTTCTTGTTTTGTTTTCGTGGTGGTCCTCTTTTACATAGAGGGAGATGGTTAATTTTGGTAGCTATAGCAACTGAGAGCAGCATCCCTGTATCTTAATGAGTCGGTGGGAGGGTGTATTTTTTAGGTACCCAAGAAAAAGCTTTTCACACAATGGGTTAAGCTGTTTGCAATTTGAGTTTTTTGAAGCCATCTATGGAGGTGGTTGTATCACAGTCTGTGTGGACGTATTACCGGATTGAATACCTGCCAGGTGGCTGCATCCAACTGAACAGGGTGTTTTGCAGAATCCTTCTGGAAGGAAAACTGGCTACAGAGGTCCATTTGAACACTTGGGATGATGGCAGAACAGAACAGACTAAATTTTTATGAAGTACCGTCCTACAGGTCACAGAAAGCAATTTGCAAACGTTGGAGAAATGTCAGGGAAAAGAGAGGCAACAAGGTCCATCCAGCTCCAAAAGCATCTGTGAAAAATTACATAGCCCAGATGGCTGAAATGGTTTTCACATTCATTGCACATGTAGTCTGGTTTTAGCCATCTCCAGTGCAGTTGTTCTGCTGATCTATGGTAGTTACTCCCCTGTCGGTGCATGAGCATGTTTCCCATTCACATAAATAAGAGTTATGTCTTTGTACCCAGAGAGAGGGGATTTTATTTGTCTAGTGCTGAAGCAGCTTCTCGCAGGACTGTTTTCCTCCCACACTCTTGGTTTTGTTCAGCTCCCCTGACCTGTGTTTTCTTTGTTTTGAACTGTTTGGACTTTTATATTTTAGGTAATAAATGTCAGTAAACTATTGGAGAAAGTGAAATGGCTAGAAAAGGAGTCCTTAGTGGGCTCAGCCATCTAAGTAATGCAACCTAAAATATGAGAGGTAGCTAGAAAGAGAGAAAAAAATCTTGAAAGTTTTGCACTGTAGAAGTGATTTCATTTTATGTGATGATATCACCACATTTTTTGCTCTCATTTCCCCCAGTACCTATCAGTGAGAGTCTTGCTTTGCTGTATGTGGGAAAGCTTACTCTATTTATAGGACTTTTGTGTTATTTAGCTATTTTTTGTCAATTGCTTTTAAAATCTCTGTCACAAGGTACTATTCAAGCAGTGCCAGTGATGACTATGGCTATCACTGCTTAAAAGCTTCTAAGCCATGGTGTGTGGGTTTCTTTTGTATATGAGTTTAGGTTGTTTAATTAATAGAGTGCAATACTGATGCCAAGGGTACCTCGGGCCATACAGACACTGGTGCTATACGAGCGACCACAGGGTCTCCTTTGACACCTCCCGTTTATTGTCCAAGGCTATTGCTGGGAAGGTGGAGCCAGTGATGTTCACTCAACGTTATGTTTGATGTACCAGGGTTCTCTGGAACGAAGGTTCATCAAGTTGGAATAGTCAATTTTTGCCATTTGTTCTCCCCCCTGTGCAGTTCACTTGCTTCCAGCCACGCTGTGACGAGGAGGTTAGGTGCGCTCCTCTCCCTGTGAGCTTCTGGAAGTGTTGCTCATGTGTCTGCTTTTCTCCCCCTCGTCTTTTTGAGGGGGAGAGTGGAGGGATGGGAGAAGAGAGGCGGCAACAATTGTTTTTTTTCAATTTTGTTTTTTAATTTTTTAAATTTCTTTTCATTCTTCTGCCACTGTTAGGGACCGGGCCCTCTGTCCACTCCAACCTTTGTCTCCTTTCGTATGACAAAAGCTGTCATGCAACTTCCTGATGATGCCATTTCTTTTTACTTCTTCAGTCTCATCTTGCAGTCCACAATTTTCCTACCCTGCTCGCTGCCTAGTTAATCGAACAAATTGGCACGCAGCCACCTTGGGAAACAATTGTATAACTGAAGATACCAGGGAGAAGGCAGGGAAGGTTTCAGCAGCGTAAAGTCAGTAGCAATGTGGGAGGAATGAGCTCCTGGATAGCACTGCACACCCGCTAGCATCCCCTTGGCTGGCTCCTGCATAAGTCGGGGTCAGCTAAAACCACTGCGGGGGGGTGCGTATTTGTTCTTTAAGCAAGTGCCCCGCGGGGTGCTTGGTCACCATAGCTCTAGGATAACTTTGCATGGGGCTATGGATAGATCCTGCTCTTTTGCATCCTCCGCGCTGGCGAAAGGCGGTTTTGCCTCAGCTCCTCGTGGCACTGGGCGAGCGCACTGTTTGCCTGGCTGCTCCCCGGGTTATCAGGGGCTGCAGGAGAAGCAGATTAGGGCCATTCACACCGGCAGTTTCCTTAGTGCCTTTGCGAGACTGATAACTTCTGGCGGAGAGGCAGTGACGCCAGCGGGCAGTAATCTTTTCCCCCGGGAGAGCTGCCGGCCCTGTGTGTGTGTTTATCCCCACAGGTGCGGCTCCTGGAAACCCTGTCTCTCCTCCTGGCTTTTGGCGCCTGCAGTAGTATCCCAGGGCGGTCACTGCGGCTTGTCCAGCTCCAGCAGTCCTCCCCGGGGAGCCGCTTCTGGACAAGATCGTGGAGAAGAGTTGCTCAACAGCAGCCTCGTCCTTCGCAGGTGCCGTTATGGCCCTGCCGAGGGGACACGTGCTGAGCCAGCCTGGCTGCGGCCGATGACGGCCTTCGCCCCTATTTCCTGCCTGCTGCCTGGCAGCGCATGGGGAAAGGTGTCGGCTTGCGAAAACAAGACAGGCTAGGTRAGGAAACAAGAAGAGGCACGAGAATAGTTCGGTTTAATTCCAGGCCTTCGCATTACAGTGCTGCCAGTCAAAAGGCAGGGCGCAGCCCGAACAGSCCGGGATGGGTGGCAGAGGAGCGTGCCCAAGCCAGGTGTGCGGCCAGCGTGCAACGTGCTGCTGCAAGATTGTGCTGCGAGCACAACCGCAGTCATGCGAGGCAAACGCCTTCTGAGCAGCAGCACGGTACGGGCGGGCTGCTGGCCCAAATTGCTGCACCTCGCCGAGTCCCTTTACGCAAAGGCAGCACTAAGTACCGGCATGCCCTTAATCTTTATTTCCTATCCTCACCTTCGGGGGARTTACGAAAGCAACGTCCTGCTGTGTTTGAGGATTTTTAAACATGGCTGTGAATGTATATTAGCTTGCTTGGCCCAGGATATAGTGAGCTACTGAGGAGTGTTTACTGAAGTGTACCCTGGCATCCTTATCCTTCCTTTGCAGCTGCTATTTACCAGACAGAATTTGTGGTGAATGTAGCTGGCAGGAAACATCGTCTAGGAATGAACTGGATGAGTTAAAGAAATTTTCACACTAACATTGTCACAGGCATTTGATAATACTTCACATGAAGGCGTATTTTTGTAACACTGAATTAAAATAGCATTGCATGAAGCTGGCTCGACTAAATCAAATTTACCATCAAAATGTTTGGTGTTTTTGTTTTGGGTCCCTGCCTTGTTTACAGCTCCGCTGTGTTACGCTCTGTGTTGCAGAGAGCATCTCCATCCACTCTATTGACGCGTTGTTTCACAAACGTGGCAGCAGCACAGCTAATTCATCAGCGCTGGGGGGGGAGATTTAGACTTCTTCTTGGCAATTAAAGAAACTGATTATGAAAATGCACTTATTCTTGTTTTAGTCAAAAAGGCCTGCTATGACGCTATTTCTTTAAGAAGCTCAGATTGCTTATCTGAAATGAGAATGTCGTCTTTAAAAATTATCAGAATAAAGTAGCAGGATTGTTTCTTCCATCGGCTGTTCTCAGATTTGGAAATCGCTTTGCCCATTCTGGGGTTTAACTTGCCAGTCAGATGTAATTATTTTTCTTGTAGTTTTGTAGCCCATGACTGGAACTTTTTTTTTTTTAATCATCATTCCAGAAACTGAGGAAACTGCTTAAAAATAGATTTTAGAAGAGATCAGAACCCACAAAAACAAAAATACACAGCCATTAATATGCATGTCAGTCCACTGTGCCGATTCTGTCTTTGTAGGTTGTGCAATCTACCCCTTCCTTTACCCGTTGTCTTTGTTTTCTTATGTAGATCCTTGTTTAGATTTCTTGTAGGACTGTAACTCTCTATTTTGTTTAGAAGTTCCTAGCAGATCGGGGTTGCTATAGCTATATGGGAACGGACTATTTTTGTTCAGTTATTTATTTGAATTGGGACTCTCTAAAACCCCCTCCTTGTCATCAATCTAATAGACACGTTCCAACAATGTATTAGTCACTACTGGGGTGACATGAAGCAGAGTATAGTGTTTGGAGACGCCCTTCCAGTGAAAGACACCGAGGTTTAAGCCTCCTCACAGACGTGCAGAGCTGTACTAGCCATGCCTAACTCCCTTGCATGCTTAATAGGCTTTTTGCCTATAAATCCCCATGTGCCATTGAGAGATTGGATCTTCGTAGAAGGGCTGGATTTAATGGGAAGCCTGGATGTCTCTGATCTATCTCACAGCTCCCGTCCTCAGCGTTGCTCATGGGGGTGGGTGGAGTGTGCTGCTCCGACACTGACTTCTGTTGCCACCCGGCTAAAAGCAGCAGAGGGGGAAGATCTCCCTGCCCAGCACCCAGAAGCAGGCTCAGAGCTGGGCCTTTGTCTCCAGAGCTCTGACAGCAGCATGGCCATGAAACAGCTGAAGTAAACAAACCAACAATACAGGCATTTTTGTACAGAATAGATCCATTATTCTTCCTGACAGCATGACTTGGATTTTGAGTTCTCATTCTTTGTATTGTTCCTTATTTAAAAAGAAAGAGAAAGCAGAACAAGGAATAATACAAATGAGACAGCCTAGGGCTTGTGCTTGCCTATAGGATACTATTAAGGTCCTGTTGGCGCTACAAATTGGAACCATTTTCTAACCAGGTCCCTTAACCCAGCTGTATTTTTAAAGCAGTTGGGCCCTAAAGTCTTACGTGCTTGCGTGATCGATTTGCCTAGGACTTTTACGCAGAGGGCAGACTAATAACCAAGAGGCAATAAGCGATCACTTACCAAGACCGGTTCATTGATCATTCAACGCACAGACAACAGAGTTTTTCTTAGCCGGGCAACGGGGCTCACAGAGTCATATAGAGTAGCACATGTGTATGCCTGCGTGTATTTACTGCCCTCTCCGTCTCAGCCCTAGGTGGGATTTAGGCCGGAGGATGCTCGGCGGGCTGCAGCAGGGATGCTTGCCGCTGCGCCCGGGCACGCTGAGCGGTGAGCCCCATCTGCGGCGGGCTGCCAGGCTGGTTTCTGCCCTGGCGATCCCTGCCGGGCAGGGGGGTCTGGAGCCCAGAGGGCTGCTGGAAAAGTGCACGAAGCTGTCAGGGCTTTCGGACAGCAGTTTGTTGCAAGCTCACACTCAGTAAGGCTTCAAAAAGTTTGCATTATAGAAATTTTGAGCCCTTTCTGGTCATTTGGCCTGGCAGTCCATACTGTCTGCTGGACACAAAAAAGCCAGCATGGATTTTGGGAAACAACCTTTTTTTTTCCTTACTGCAGCGGAGGCTGGCTGTGCCTGAGAAACAGCCCTTGAGCTTGCTGAAGCATCAAGGGTGGAGACATTTCCCACCTACATCAAGAGAATCTGGATTCCCACACTCCCAAAAGCACATCAGCTCCCCACCGAGGGGTAATGAGCCTGTCTGGTCTGTGTGATAACCTCCTCGCCTGGCCGAGGACGACTTCTGGGGTGCTCCTCTGGCTGCAGGAAGTCTGGCTGCAGGGAAGCCATGCCTGTGGGAGAGCTGATGGAGGGTCTGTTGAAACCCTTCCGCTCTCCTTGCGCTGCCGTTTTCCAGTCTGGGCAGCCATAGCAAGGGACAAGCAATAAAGCTGTTGTTGCTGAAATGAGATACACTGTCATCATGATCAGATTAGCTATCCTGAGCCCGCTCCTGGAAAAAGCACATCAAGAACATTAGGTAGAAAATTGCTGTATGTTTAAAAATTGTTGAAGTTACTGATTGCGTGTGTTAGAGACATAATTTCTTGGGCTGTTCCACGCCATTTTTGTTTTAATTTCTGCACTTGTGATTTTTCAGGGAGGGACATGGAGTAAATCCTTATTCCACTTTGAAGACTGTGTGTAAACCTCATTTTAACTGGGTGGTCTGGAAGATCTTTCATTCAACTAAACGCCATTTCTGTTTACACATCTGCAGCATTTAAACATTGCAGGACTGTTTAAATGCAACGTTTAAATGCATTTAACATTTAATGCATTTATGTTTATGTTTAAATGCATAAACAATGCATAAATTTATGTTTAAATGCATAAACATTGCGTGACCACCTCAGTTCATGGTCTTAAACATAAATAATTGGGGGTTTTGGCCTGAAGCAAGCAAACTGACAGTGGAGCAATTAAAGGAAACCACAGAACTTCTCTCCATTATTGACAGATAATAGATAACAGAATAACTTTATTGACAGATAAATAAATAAGTGTCTGAGAGTCATCTCCATTAACGGCGACCAGCAAACCAGCTTCCCCACTTATTCTCCCAATACACTTTGAGAAGCCGATGCCCGGACACCTGGGAGTGCTGTTCCCTTGCAGYGGGAGGTGGGAAAATGGAGAGAACAAGCAGCGAGGAGGACAGGGTGCATGAGGGAAGGAGGAGGCATGAGGAACTCTGGTAGGCAAGTCAGATGCATTAAAAAATCTTTGGCCGAGACACATGGAAAAATGTGGAAGAGAGAGCTGATAGGCATCTAGCAAGAGAGGTAAATGGGAAGAGATGGAGGTCCTGGTACAGGAGGGCATTAAAGTGTCCTGGTCAGGAGACATGGAGGGGGAAGGTGAGGGGACACAAATGTTATATCTGGAACAGGCTGTGGCATCCAGTGAGGATCAAGGGGTGGAGGCACAACAGAGGGAAAGGGGTCACACATGCGTTAATGTCCATGCTTACTTGATGGACCCAGGTACCTGGGGGACAGGGACATGGATGGCATGGAAGGATTAGAGAAGCCCACACTGGGAGGACATGGAGTACATGCAGAATTGCTGGCACGGGGACACTATGGTCAGCTGCAGGAATGAGCTGCTGTGTGGCCCTGGGAGGAGTTCAGGCCCTTTCTCCCCACACCTTTATTGTTCAATGCATAGCGGAGGCAGCATATGCAGTGAGACTGTCCTCAGCAGTGCACTTCACAGGACTGACAGCAATGAATTTTCCTCAGGAAATATACTGTGCCTCTGTTATTTTCAATGGGTGTAAGGTGGGAGAAACAGCCAAAGGTAATTCACTGGCTTACTTCCCGCTCATACTTTAAATTTCAAAGTTTAAGCCTTTCTTTTGGCACTGTGGCTGTTCAGCAGAGGTTGTAAAGCTCTACTTTCAGTGGGGAAATTGATCAACTTGAAATCCAAAAATTCTCTCTGTCTGACACTGTCTTACGAATTCTGTAGTTTATACTGTCCTTTTGTCCTTTTTCTGCCTTTGATTTTTCAGCGTGGGGTAGTTGTGCCATGTTTTTGAATGCATGCATATGTCTAATTGGACATTTGTCATTAAACATATATAAAATTCACACACACATGCACACATTAAGCATATGGAAATCTTGTTAAGAAGGATTTATTCCCTCCGTGGCCATACACCAACATTTGAAATACTTGAATCAGACTGAATCATGAGGTTAAAAATAGATCAGTCAAGTCTTCGTATTTACTTTCTAAATTTTAAACACTGTGGAGGCGTAAGGAAGCATTTAAATTTTTTGCACTTTAATCTTTTTCTCTGATACCAGAAGGAATAAACAGGGGGTTTTTCTTTCCTTTTCTTTTAATGAAAACRGGAGATTCTCAAGACTTGAAATGAAATCCTGAGAATAGGCGACAGCATGTTTCCTGCTTCCTTCCCGTGTTGTTCCTGCCAGGGATCCTCAGCTGTTGGGCACAGCCCCCGACCCTCCTGCACCCCCCTTCAGCCCACCCGCTGTCCTTTCCCTCGGCACTCCTGCCTCTCGCCCCCCTTGGGCAGTCGGTGTTGTGCTCAAATGGGCTAAGGCTGCTCCTGCTCACTTTGGCCCCTGGGCCACAGCCCCTGGGTGTAAATGTGGGTGTAAATCCCTGTGCCGGAGCCTGAGGACTGTGGCTGTTTGTTATATGCATCTCACTTAATCTCAGCCCTCATTCCTCTTTCCACAGCAGCAGGGATGGTCAAGTGGGGTCGGGATAGTGTGCGGCTCTAGCCCACACTTTTTGTCCCTGTAATATTGAGGTCAGGCCCTCTTTCTCCTCCAGGGAGAGCAGGAGAAGCAGACCCTCCAGGAACTGCCCAATTTAATAGCTGCAGATGGAAATGCCACCTATAGCGACTGCAAAGAGCTGCTGCTGCTGCCAGAGTGCAAAACTTTGGTTTGCTTTGCAAACRCAGGAATTGCTGAGCTGCAAAGGTGAGCTAATGAAAGTAATGGAGCATGGGGAAATTACGTAAAATCACCACAATCACCATCATCTGTAGAAAATGGTTTTCTGCCCTTCCAGTACTCCAAAACAGCAATGCCATTTTTGCTCATATGAGAAAGAAATCAAGACTTTTTTAACCTGAAAAGGGAAAGTCTAAGAACATTGGTGACTTACAACAGCGTGGAGGGACTTGATGTATAGCACTCCATCTCAGAATCCTTTTGAACTCGTAGTGATATATGCCTTTGATAGAGTATTTTATTTTTTAATTTCCTTCCAAATAGAACTAAAAAGGTATTTTAGAATATTATATGCAGGGACCTTTCTAAAGGCCTAACATTTAAAATCTTCCATGAGTGTGTGTGTCCATTAGTCTAAGAGAAATCTGTGTGTTTATAGGAACAAGTCACGATTTTCAACACATTTGCTTGCTTTTTGCACTCCAAGTTCACTTTCATTTCTGTGGTTACAAAGCTTTTGCTGTATTTGTCCTAGATAAGATTCAGAGGGCCACGACAAATTGGCGGTACAATCCTTATCAGCGGTTTTCATAAGCGGCAGGACTCAGGTTGGTCCAGGCTGGAGGGGAAGCTGTCAAGGGACCAGCCTGGGCTGGGCACCAGGGCTGAGACCTCCACGCGAGGGGCACCCTCGGGGTGATGCTGGGGCGATGCCAGGAAGCGTGGCTGGCCGCTCCCCTTGCAAGCTGGAGAGCCCTTGCGTTCCGGGCGCAGCCCCGCCACATCGGTGTTTTGGCAGCCGGCATTAGCGGGTAGCCGGCGCGCAGTGGTGGAAATGACACACGTCTAGCAGAAAGGGAAAAAGGTGTTTGTCAAAGGAAGGCCAGCAGCTGGACAACTGCAGCTGGGCGGCTCTGCCTTTGTGTGAAATGTAGTGCCGGGGAGTCAGCAAGGCCTTTGGCTCAGCTCCTCTGAGCTTTTGTACCTACCTGTCAATATCCTTTTTCATATTTTAGGGAGTGGTTACCCAGTGTTTTAAGGAGGCATGGCTCTTCTTCAGGAATGGGACTGTTTGGCTTGCTGATGCTTTTCATCTGGAGCATGAAGTGCTGTTTTGATGGCTAATGTTTTTTTTCCCCTCGCTGGGTCTGGAAGTTGGTGGAGAAGTGAGCGGCACAGATGCTTTGGAGAACAGTCTAGGCTACAAAGAGGAATTAACTTAATAATCCCTATTGAGACAGTTGCTATTCTTTGGTGTCAGATGGTAAGTCATTTAGATCACTCCATCCTCATATATTTCTCTAGCTATTTACCTCTATTTCCAAATTACGTTCAGATTACATTGATGATTTTTACGAAGCTATCGTATGGTTAATTATGGCTGAATTTAAAAGTTACTAGCATTGCATATTTGATTGAAAATAAATAGTTACTTTCAAACTGGCTTCACCCTAAGAAATAGAAACATTACTTCTGATATTACTGTTTGTGACCAGTTCTGCTGCTTGCTCTCTTCCTATCACAGAAAGGTAAGAAATGAAATCAGACTGTTATTTATAAGCACAGGTAAGATTTTAGTGTTGGTTTATATTTTTAATTTCTCCCTTTAAATAAAATTTGTGGATAAATATGAAGGTGAGGAACGTTTGAATTGAAAGGAAAGAGACCAATAAATCCAATGTGGAACAGCAGGATGTGGATAAAGGGTAGTCGTGGGTGGGGTTTTTTTCTCTCTCTCTGCTTTAAATGCTAGTGAAAACTTTCTTCTTGAACTTAGCTTGAATTCAGATTTGCTGCATTCTCACTTGCTGCATTTTCTAGTCACTCACCTTTTCTCATTGTTTTTGAGCCAACAGAAACTGAATGTTGCTCATATGTATTCACTTGGTCTAGATATAATTTTCTGTTCAGGGCACCTGTATCGGAAAACATAAAACCTCAGCGATTCACTGGGTGACTGAAGCTGTTAGTACCTTCCAGGGATGGCACAAGAAATGAAATCTCAATTAAGAGTGACTTTCCCTTACAAAGTAAAGCCTTTGAATCAGAGGATACCTCTGAGCCTTTTGTCTGCCAAATGGGTGGGGGTAATTCAGTTGAGAAAATGCAGTCAAGATGTGAAAAAAAAGTGCCTGGGGGCATGCAAGGCCTGGTTCCAATGATGCACGGATGTTGGCAACATGCTGAGCTTTAAGATCCCAGAGCACAATAAGGCAGAATATTCCCTTCTCACTCTCTGGGAGTTAAATTAGGTGTCAAACCAAAGGGCTTTAGGAAAATAAAATCAGAAAATGTTTGGGTTTCAGTTGGAACTTTTACGTGACTTACAAATTTTCTGTGTGTGAAAGCTTGCAAAAATATGCTTCTTTGTTGGCACTGAAATGAAGAGTTGTCACTTTTTTAGTGTCAGTGCCTTTTATATAAGTGAGTTGTAACTTTAACTCAGAAGCTGTTCAATTATACGCCTAGTTTCCAAAAAAATTGCAGACTACACTTCAGCAAAATGAATTCTAAAAATTTTAAAAGTATAAAGTATGCTTTACAGTATATACACTTTATAATAGATGGTATAAAATCAACCTTAAGATTCTTAATTCTTAGAATTATGTGTAGAACTGAACCAAGTTATTTTAAAAGTTCCAGTAGAGACTCCTGTTCCAACTAAATAACCAGGTTTCCACAAGTGTAATCATCTTACATATTGTCGTATTATACTAGTACATAAGAATTTAAAATGAAAGAAAAAAAAATTTGGACTGTTCAGTGTCACTGTTCCTTCAGTGGTGATAAATACAGAACACATCCCCATCGAGAAGTACTGAAAATATATTTTCAAAGTCCCTACACTTTCAGAAGACTCATTAGGGAAAATGATGTTGACAAAAATAGGACTTGAGTCATTCTGGTTGGTGAAGACTTGGCTATTTGCATCCCTCGCTGTATCAGTGGGAACTGCTGCGCCCTGAAGGGACTGAAGCTAAATGTGTATTTCTCTGAACAGAGAAAGTAAATGAAGTAAATAAAAAGGAAATACAATGTAGTGGTGCTATACATTTGGTTTAAATGAATTTGAAAGATATCACTTGAACATTGTATGAAGATATCACTATGGAGGGAGGATTATATCTCGCTAAGTGCAGATTGTCTATTTTAACAGAAAATATAATAAAAAACTAAAGACACTGGGCTTTATTCTCTTCATAAAATATGAAGAACATCTTTTTTTAATACTTTCAATTTTCTTCCTTTTATAGTCTGTTGTAAATAGGCAGTATTCTTGATCTCAGCTGCTCAAGCTTAGGTTAGGCTTCCTGAATAATGAGAATTCCTCTTTCAGCAATTCTCCGCAATACGTTTTTGGTATCTTTTTATGCCAGGTGGGTTTTTTTCAGTATTTGAAATATGCTGAAATTGTATTTTCATGCACTGTAAAATCAAGAGAGTTAAAAATCCCTTATTTCTTCTCCTAATCTCCATTTCCATTAAAAAAAAAAAAATTGTGTCCACATAACTTCATGTGTTTATGGAGGGGCAAGGAAATGCCAGCTGTCATAAATTCTTAGGTTGAAGATCCTCCAACTGAGCTGGCACTAACTCGCAGGCAGTTGTTTTTTTTCTGAAGGACATGTTTTGTAGACCTAATAACTAGGTCTCTAGGTTATTTAAGGTGTTCTCCTCTGGACTCTTCTTAATTGATTCAGATCTTTTTTGAAGTGCAGTGTCAGCAATGAGTCTCATAGCCCAGCTGATGGAGGTCTTGCAATGCTGAGGAGAGCAAAAGATTTATTTTACACGCCGTCTGTTAGTAAATCTTTATATGGTTGCTTTTCTATGACAGCAAGAAAGAAGTTGACTCATGTTCAGCCTGCAGCCTGCAGATCCTTTTGTGACAACTGCTGCAGGACCAGCTGTCTCCTATCTCCTGCTCATCCTCCTAACTTATTTCTTCCCAAGTGAAGTGTTTTGCAACAATATGTCCTTTTTGCATACTGCCTCCTGTTTGTCTTAGCCCATTTCTCCAATTTCCATATCCATATGTGTATCTAATCATGCTGTCAGATACGGCTGCAGCTCCTTCTAGCTTTGTGCAATCTGAAAACTCAGTAATCAAGTTGCATCATCCGCATCAGAGGCTAGCCTACGACATGGTCCTCTCTGACTCACGCATGATTTTCAGTGCTTTCTGTTGGCCTCTGCAGGCTCAGGCACTTCTTGCAGGTTGCTGCTGAGCAATGTGACCTGGAAAGGACTGTTACTGGCCCTGGAAGAGCCTTGGAAAAAATGGAAAAAAAAAAAAAAAAGGAAAAAAAAAAAAATGGAAAATGGAAAAATGGAAATCTTGGTCACAACTCTCAAAATGTGAACAGCCCCTAAAACGAGTCTGTTGTAAAAATATCAAATAATGCCAAAATGTCTTGACACATCTTTCCAATTTGATCAGGAACCATTGATAAATACTCTTTGATATGGTTTCCCTGTCATGCACTGACATGCACTGATAATTTCATGTAGACCCATTCTCTTCATGAATGTGCCACGTGAAGCAGCAACAGGAACCTTATGAAAATGGAGATATCTCTCATCTGCTTCCTTCTTATTTGTAAGGTGTGTATCATTGTACTGTTGAACAAAAATCAGCTTTATTTGACAATAATTTACATTGTTTCTCACAAAGGCACACGACCTTGAAATATTTACGTGCTTACAAATAGCACGTGTGATTCTTTGTTCCCGAGCATTTCTTCCTGTAAATTTAGGTCAGACTGAAATGTCAGTGGGGCCCCTGTGAAACCTACTTTCAGCCCACAAAGATGAGCATTTACTTGCCTGTTTTCTGTCTCCTGCAACATTAACCATCCGTATCCACTGTGCCTGGATCTGTGCTGCTGGCCTCGCCAGACCTGGGCCAGGAAGAATCCGGTGTCCCTGGCTGAGGCAGCCAGAGGGCAGAGGCTGCGTGGGGCAGGGCGGTGGCATGGGGCAGCCCTGCGAGGGGCCGGCCGGCCGGCGGGGACCCAGACCCCTCAGGTGACCTCTCTGGGGGTGGGTAGGGCTCAGTTTCTCTCCCTGTTTCACACCCAGGCTGCATCTGCCGTGACCACCGCTAGCCACTTTCTCTCACTTACCTACTAAAGATACACTTAGTGGCCTGTGGGGTTTGTGTCTCAGCAGCGTTTGAGTAGTTAGGTCGTTCTGCTTACTAGCAGGTTCTGCTTTGTGTGATGCTATTCAGGAATAATCCTTATGCACCCTGCTTTACACCTGATTTAGTCATCTATAGTAGGTGTTCAATGGTACCAGACCTTTTGTTATTCTTCCCTCTTATTAACGCCCCAAAACTCTCAACAGGGCTTTCTGCTCTGTCTTACCAGCGTTTGGGACAAGCGTAGGTTACCTTTGAAATACAAATGCAGGCCTCTCCCTTGCCTATCATTCCCGAACAAGCTGTACCTTTTCTATATTAATATTTCAGTTGTGTGAATTCTCAGCAAGTTTCTGTTACGCCAGTTAAATCTCATACTTTATTATGCATTAAGACTTCCAGTTCCTCCTGTTTATTCCTCATAGCTCTCATTAGCACACAGACTTTTATTACGTTCACCAGACTGAGCTGCTATTTGTTCCTAACCCCTTGTGACCTTACAGTGAACCCCAGTATCTCTTTTCCCTTCTTCCCCTCTTCAGAGTTTATGCTCTTTTTTTCCCTCCTTTCCATCACTTCCCTGGGTTTTGACCGTTGTCTGCATTGTTTTGGTTGAGGGGGGAGAATTTAGTTCACTTTGTTGTTTTCTGTCTTTCTTCACTAGATGGATAACAGCAGAATAGCAGGGAATCTGTCGTGGAGCCATTATCCCATGATCAAAGAAGTCAAAGCACTCTTGGCAGTACCCTCTGCACAGCCTCTGCATCCAGCCCCAACGTGTGTGTGTGTGTGCATGTATGCACGCACGTCCATGTGTGCCTCTCTCCTCTGCCTGGTCTTTTACACTAGTTTGGTAGGGTCTAAGGTGATGCTTAGGGAGCCCCTGAGCCTTCTCCCTTATGCCCAATTATTGTCTAAATTTGTCCCGCTTTCCCTAGGAATCCATGGGTTTGTTTCTGTGCATTTCCTGTTCTGTTTTTTGAAGTAAGAGAAGCTTCTTGCCCCTCCTGAAAGAGGCCAGAACTATGGATGAAGGGAGGTCACTATGGTGCCTAAACACCTGGAGAGGAGCAGGACTGCTTCCCACTCGGGCTGTGGGTGCCTGGGCTCCTGATAGACTGAACGCCAACAACAGGCAAGGGAAGAGGCTCAAGACTCTAACAAAGGGAAGCAAACTTCTAAACAGTTTTTTTAAAAAACTTGGGAGAAAAATCCTGCATACCTAAGGGCTTAGATGTCTTAAAAGAGAGTTTGTCATTTCTTTGAAATGGCCACTTTCTCCTTTTGATTGCTTCTTCCTCCTTCCTGTGAAGACCGTGCAGTCTAGTGCAGTGTATGTATATTTGAGGGCCTCTGTGCTACTTAGTCACTTAACTGCTAGGACTTTGCCATGTTGAACTGACTACTAAACTGCCCCAGAATAACTAATTATCCCACGTACTTTTTGCTTGCAACAGTTCCTACACATTAGCTGTGGCTTCCATTAGTACATACCGTAATTTAATGGTATGTCCTGCATGTTTAACCATTGCTCTGGTACCATAACTTATCTAGGTAGTTTCAGACTCTGGTTGAAACTCAGCAAAAGTGATTTGCAACCTTTCTGTATTCCTAAAGATGTCTAGGCATAGATGCAAATCAGTGTGGTGAATTTATGGCTATTAAAAACTAAGAAATTTTCTTAATTACTTTATAAGGACTTCATTAAGATACTTAGTAAGGCCTCAGAAGTGCATGAACCACAAGCTGAAAACCACAGCTTCAGAAACAATATATTAGGAATTCATGGTGAATTCACAGTGTTTGTTACCTGCATTGCTGCTAGTAAATAAGAGGAAGGCATCTGCTATCTATTTCAGCAGCGAAGATTAGCAGTAGRGGTTTCAAAAGCAATTCATTTACTTCACTGATATCGATACGGAAGGGACTTCAGGAGCTAGATTATTCTAAATGTCTCATTTCTCTTTCTCCCCTTTTACCATATTAGCATATAGTTTTCGATATGGGGAGGTAACATGAAATCCAGAAAAATGCAAGAGCCTGAAATGAAGAGAGATAAAATTCTAYCACTACAGTTCTTACAAACCTATATTAGTGCAGTTGTAGTTGAACACTCCATGATTCTTCATCTTTAGTACTSTGTCAGCAAATGATGACCATGGGTCACTATGATATAGTATCTGCTACTTCTATTAATTATCATTAATATAATTTTACATGGAAAATACAATTGAAATATGACTGCCTGTTACTGTGCTCCCTTCCAGAAAGATCACAGTGCTGATAAAGTTCTCCAGATGACTATGATGCTTTTAGTTCTAAGATATCAAGTTTCCTTGCAAAAAGACTTTCCTTTAAAAATATTTGCTATTTCAGTTCAGTGTGTTGTGAAACTCTGCATTTTGCATGCACTTTGTAGTACAGAAGTATTACTTTCCTGCAAACACTCCCACATCTTCACATGGTTTAGGACTTTATTACAGAGCATTTCCCCTTCCCAATTACAAGAGTGTCTACTTACAGCTGTGTATTTTCTGTGACTGTTGCTGTAATGTTTTTAAAACGGGTTTATTTCTGCTATGCTTCATTGTATAAAAGGTGTCCAGCAAAACAGATCATTTCCTAAGATATCTTTGCTTTCTTAGAGTCACGGGGCATGTGATGTGCAGCCTGGACTGGTGCATGGTTATTTACTGCATGAGGAGTACGGCGTGGTCCAGTCAGCAGAGCCCTGGACTGCAACTCAGGAACACCCTGATTTCCTTTTTGGCTCTGCTACTTGTTTGCTGTGTTTCCCAGTGCAAATAACTTCATCTTTGGGCATCTTCACCCACTATTCCTGACTCAGATGTAGAGTGAAAATTCCCTTAAGCTATATGCAGTGTTCAGTACAATGAGAAAGATCTTGTTCTTTAGGTGAGGTGTCCAGGTGCTTCTGTAATAAACACTAAATACACGCTAAATGCTAAATACTATTTGAAGAAGTAACAAAACATTCAGAAACTGGAACAACATAAAAGATCTATTTGGGCAAACACTTATCAGGAAAATTTTCATCATGATCCCACTGCCTGTCATGTCCTGGTCCTGAATTTATTCCTGTATTACTTACTTCTAGACTTTCCAGAAACTTACGCGTAGACAAAAGCTCCCATTTCACTTCATATGTTCCTCTGACTTTGGTAACTCTGACTGTGGTAACATTGTCACTCACTATTACTGCAAGAATTATAATATCTCGAACTGTGGATGGCTGGCATTGTGGCAGTTCAGGCAGCAAGACCAACTTGCTTAGAAAAGAGGGAGCTCCCTTTCACAGTTGCCAAGGTAATTGTCAGCTATGATAAAGTCAAAGCACTGATGATTTTAGATCAAGTTTGTTTGTTTTTTAACACAGAAGATAGATAGTCATACCAAGGAGAAAAAAACCCTCTTTCCAGAAGCTGTGGTTATAGCTTTATATCCATGTCAACATTCATTTTCCGGGTTTTGTGCGAATTGGATTAGTTTTCAGACATTTTAAATCAAGCATAAGTGGATAATGCAGAGAGGCTGCAGGAAGGGAGCACTGGGATTTCAGGGGAGACCTTGTCTCTGTTCAGTGCAGCAGGGAGAACGGACTGGCTCTCCCAGGTCCCGCCTGGATTATGAGGGGGAAAGGAAACTTCTTGCTGCTCTGTTGTCCTTTCCAGAAACTGCTCTTGTTCCAGGGAAAGTGAGTGGGAGATTTACGACTGGCATTGTACTTTCTGCAATGTGCAAACCTAGAATTTACTAGGAACGGATTTAGACCCTTCTGGCAGGGAAATGAGATACTTAAAGTATCTCATATGTTGCCGACTTCATTCCTCTTTCAACATTCGTATCTGAGGGGAGTGTTTTCCTAGCAGTGGAGTCTTTAGCTACAGTTACTGCATCTTCAAAGTTACAACAAAACTCACTCTGACTTTTGTGGTAAGGCATTTAGTGTGGAAAGGGTAAGGGTATGTATATGTTTTCCCCTTTTTCACCCTTTGATATAAAATACTACTGCAAAAACTATTCCAAACTTTTCCAAAGGACTTTTACTGCGGAAAGCACTAGTACAGAGAGTCCTTTGTTTCACAGGAATATCCAAACCTGTGGTAAACTCTTGCTTATTTTTTTTCCCCCCAGACAGGTGCCATGAAGCTCTGACATTTGTAGAGCAGATGGGATACCATTTTACCGTTGTATCCAATTGACAGAACCTTACTAACTCTCTCCATGCATCCTGCCTCGGAAAGTGTGGGCCGTGGAGTCTTGGAGAGCACTTTTTCCTCATCAGCAACTTGCTTAACTCACTTACTGCCAGGTGAAGAGTGAGAGCGATAACTTGCAAACTGGCCTGTGAAGCCTCTTGGGAATTCATAACCCAGGGAAATGATTTCTTCCTGCTGAATTTGCCATTTTGGCTGGTTGGTCACTTGCTGCTGACTTGGCTACCATACATTGTATTATGCATATGTGCAGCCACAGATGCTATTGTGTGCATATATTTTAATGTAAATAGCAGTGTTGTCTGTCTATGCAATCACATAATGACATACGTAATCGAATATGTGTCRAATACATGAAGATGTCTGTGAAATGCTGTCTCTGGGGATGTGTGAATGCACACATCTCTCCATGCCTCCTCCCCCTCCCAGGCTCCCAAAGGAGGGATTTTGGGAACGTCCGGTTTTGGGATTCCAGAGACGGTTTCCAAAAGGCTGGTGCCCGTGAAGGTCTCAGAGAAGAACGTAGCTGTCCCAATCATTTCTGCAAATCTTGGCATGCCACCATCATGCTCAGTTCCTGCACATACTTATGTCTCATCTGAAAAACACGGAATAACTGGTTTGAGTGTAAGTTCTGCTAAAGGTTGTACACTCCTTTGCAGGTCTGGTTTACACAAGAAAACCACATTTGCTATGTGCTTCCAGCATTTAAATCCCAATAGACACACATGCTTCCCCAGAAATTGCTTCTTTGAAGAAAGCAGGCAATGATTTCACTTTTGGAAAGGTAGCTAGACTGTATTTTATGGTGATTGTCATTGGATATTACCAGGAGGGGTAGGAATACCCAAGCAAATATTTAATGCATTTCAGTTGGAGTATAAATGAACTAACAAACCCCTTGCCCTTGAGCAGCTGTAATTTTTAGGATTATTCTTATGAAGCGTATTGAGTTTAAGATTCTTGGCTTCCTTGTGCAGCAGCCTGTCCCTCTGGCAACTGTCATCCTCAGTCATATCAGTTACATGCTGCCACGGCCACTCAAACATCTTGTGCAAATGTTAATATTAAAAGCAGGCCAGGTGGTAGCAAACTCTGGGATAGAACTTCAGGTCACTATCAAAATCACAGGATTTACAAATAACCTGTATAAAATTTCTCCAGTTCTCCAGGTGTCAATAGTTGTTTCTGTGGCACTGGCATGAAAAGCATTTCAAGCCCTTTGTGGTATCCTTGATACCCCTAGGCTCTAATTCTAACTTGCAGCATTGTATGTTGGCCTTTTGGCATGAATGCCATTCAGGTATCTTTTTGAATAAATGCTGGCTGCTCTACATAGGGCTTTCACAGTTTGGTTTTAAAGAATTAAACCACAAAAAAGTATTAAAAAAAAGACTGGAAGAATCTTAAGAGTTTATATAGCCAACCCCAAGCCCCAGAGCAGAATCAGTTGTACCAAAATAATGGAATGTTGGGAGGCTCTCAAGAACAGCTTAGACAGTGATGAAGGCTGCACACTGACCCCAGGCAATTAATTCCACCACTTTTACAAACCTTGCAGTTAGAAAGCTTTTTCTAGTGTTTAACCTAACATCACCCCTGCTGCAATTAAACCTGTTCATTCTTCCCCTACCCCCAGTAGATAGAGAAGCTTATTCTTCTTAGTGAAGCAAAGCTTTTACAGATTTGGAAATTATTATCCTATTCTCTGGCAATCTTCTTTTGTCTTGGGTAAAGCATCCTCATCCTTTCAATCTCTGCTCATAAACATCTCATTCATGTAGTTGTCTTCTACATTTTCTCCCATTAGTCCATGTCTGTCTTGAGGTCTAGGGCATGCTCGGTCAAAACATGACCCAGTACTCCAGCTGAGGGCTTGGGCTTGGTGAGCAGCATATAGATTGCTACACGTCTTGCATGTGGTCGCGTATCCTACTGGCTGCACTGGGTATGTCCTACTATGAAACTTGCTGCTCTGCAACAAGATGACTTGTTTGATTCATCTTCAGTAGTTATTTTCAAGCTCTCTGAGCTTTCTGTCATCTGTAAATTTAGTGAGCATATTCTCTACTCTACCAGCCAAGCTGTTAATTAAAATATTGAAGAATAGATCCCTGCAAAACCCCACTCAATATATTCTTTCACTTTGGCCGCCAACCACTGAAAACTAATCTCTGAAAGTGTTTTTTTCAACCAGTTGTGTACCACTTTATAATGGTATCAGCTGACTGTGTTGAATAAGGCAGAAACCTTATTAAATTCAGTATGTATTCCATCTGCTGCCACTTCTTACCCAGTACCAATTATCCTCCAAGGAAGGAAATTAGATTGATTTGACACAATTAATTCTTGACAAATCCATTTGGCTGTTTAAACTCCTACAGGATAATAGGGTGGAAAAAGAAACATTATATAACTCGTCCGTGTATCTTTCCAGCCCCGTGCTTGCCCTCCCTTAGCCTTCTTGAACTCTCGTCTTCATGAGTCCTCATTTGTAATTACCGTGGTGCAGGACTGAGAACAAGAGATAGAGGCAGCAGTCATTATTACTGCCAAAATCTTTGTATCTTAAAGCCAAGCCTGGGCATTCTTGGATGAACGTGAACAGGTTGAGCTTATCTGAAACCACCAGGCACACTAAGTAGCCTCTAATACTGTTTAGTTCTTTGACACTGACCTGAACCATCTGTCATATGTGGAGCCTGTTACAGTCATTTCTCATACATCCATATAAAAATAATTCAGCTATTTAGCCTTTGTTACCTAGAATCATAGAATCATAGAATCATTAAGGTTGGAAAAGACCTCTAAGATCATTGAGTCCAACTGTCAACCCAACACCACCATGCCCACTAAACCATGTCCCTAAGCGCCTCATCTACACCTATATACATACACACTTCTTTGGGAAATAGTAGGTGCTAAGATATTTTAAAACTGTTTCTCCCTTGCCAAAATCTTTGGATGCATGTGAACTTGTTAGAGATCAGGATAATATTGTGCGTGTTTGGGGGTGCTGTGAATAACTAGGTCCTTTGAATTCCTTTCTGGTTGCAGACAAACATGAACAATAGCTGGGCAAGTACAGGCAATAGAAGGCATAAGTTTAAATCATGTTTGATACATTGAAAGCTGCTTTAAGTAACTACCCAAGAGAACAATTGTATTTCCTCCCTAACATAAGAAGTCCATGTCTGTTAGTATGTTACCTGGAAAATACTAGGAGATAAAAGGTATCACAACATCTGGAGAATGCTTTTAGGAGGTGAGGAATTTGTCTTTTGACAAGTCAAAATGCAGTCTTTTCTTAGCTCTGTCTGCTCATGCAGTTTACATATACAAATATAATAAATAAATAATAATAAACAATAAATATAATAATGATTTTTATCTCCAGGAGTTTTAAATTTCTCTATAAAAAACTGAAAGCTGGTGAGTAATGAAAATCGTCTAAATGAGGCCCAATACCTTGCTGGCATCTTACCACATGCTTATGTATTCCCTAAATGCCAATGTGTARTCATGGGGAACCTAAGGGCTGCATAGGCTTTTCAGACTTCTTAGGCAAGTGCCCAGGTAGCATACCCCTTAGAATTATCCATTAAAAACAYCCAAAACAATTCACGTAGCTGCAAGCCATGTGAAATTAAGTCACGGATTGTATCTAGCCCAGTGCCTTGTGGGCTAACCGCCCGCCYCTACTGCTGCCTTCTCAGTGGTGGAGATGGTAGATAATATTAAGTGACTCCAGAAGGTCACCTGGCTTGCCCCCAACATACAGAGTTACTGCTGCTGTTTCTCATATTCCCCTCACCAATATAGCAAATTTCTTTCATTCCTTTTAGCCCACTTTCACGTATTTTTTCCTCAATGACAAATAGTGGTGACTTCTGAAATGACCAGAGCTTCCTTTGTATACACAAATAATGTCATCGTTTTAGGAGCCAATATTTCAGGGCTTAAAAACACATACATTTATCTCATTGCCCCGAGTTACACCCTCTTGAGCCTTCTTCAGCAATCTGACTTTCCCCTTGGTGTTTACACACCCTTCATGCTTTCAGATAATCACTGCATCCTTCCCAGTCCCTTTAACCTTCATCTAGCCAAGCAACAGTTGTTTGTTTAAATTTATTCTCATAAATCACRTCTTCCCATGGAAGTCAAAAGAAACATGTGATGCACTTCTGGGACCAAGTGTATTAGTAACTTTCAAAACCCCAAATCTCAATTACTTTTTGTTAGGCATATGTTGCTACAGGATACACATTGTACTGAAGAAGCGTATTTGGCCATCTTTAAACAGAATTGCCTAATCATTAAATCCTTGCAAATGAAGATTCATTTTTCTGAGAACTAGAGATACCAGCCTACTCTACATATACTTAAACAAAATTACTTCCTTCTTAAACTTCATCAACATGGAGCCAATGCAGTTAGCTCATTGCCCTCAAGGGCTGTTGTATCATGGATGCAGTTGGTTGAGTTGCGGAGGGTAAATTCCTCCCACTCACACCACCACAGTCACAATAATCCTTCTGTTCACAAACTTCCCAAAATATTTATTGAGAGTATAGCTCGGAGGTATGTTTTCAGCAATGCTTAAGCCTGTTTTCACTTGTCTCTCTTGCTTGCCTTTTTTTTTTTTTTTTTTTTAATTACATTTTGGGAGTGGGTTGGCCAGTGCTTAAAAGCTGGAGTTTCAGATAGATGGCTTCTTCTCGCTTTAATTAGTTTGACAGGCACCTCTGCTTTCCAGCTGAGTTGCCCTAACTGGAAGCAGCTGCTCTTTGGAATTACTCCCCCTCCTTGCTGTGTTACAGAAGTAGTAAGTGTCCCATGCCCCTTCAATGAATTTATGGACGTAAAATGCACAGTTGCAGGGCTTCAGGTGTGCCTGGCTGTGGAGAGATGTTTCTCTCCTTTCTCTATTACTTAATGAAGTTTTATGAAGTGAAACATGTCATTAACAATATAGGGAAAATGAAATGTACAGATCAGATATGATTCTCCACATCCTTGTTAACTCTTGTTACTGAGCGAAGAGCAGGTTTTAATATATTTTTCCATGGCAGCTTGAAACTCTGATTTGAGAGAGAGAGGCTTGAATGATTGTACAGCTTGCAAGGTAGTGAAGAGTAAGGCTTCTCCAGAAGAGCACAGGCTCTGTGAATCAAGCTCATGCCTGTGTTTACAGCCACAGCTGAAATGAATACTTATCATCTTGACTACATTGTCACAGTCTTGTGAATGCTCCTGATTTCATCACTAGCTTGATTATTTATTTAACATCCTACCACCTGGAGCCAAGTAATGTAAAAACCTCAATTTGCTGCTGTTTTTTTAATAATGTAAATGTAAATTCTGGCTTTTGTTTTCCAATAAAAGTGTGAAAATGTGACCTAAGTGCACCCTGATGACTCAGACAATTGAAGCTGAAGCACTCCAGAAGTCTTACTTTAAAAATTCCATTATATTTAAATGAAAGTGTAATTTTCAGGTGCCTGACATCTGTGAGTTTTGAACACTTATCATTACAACAGAAATTGCAACACCATGTGTAACACAACAGTTGCCTACTGCTTGCTAGTCAACTGCTGTTTGTTCTTCCATAAATTATCTCTTAACGTACGTGTCTGGGCTTGCTGGGTGGTGCACAGGTCAGGTAACCCRGGGGCGCAACTCTCAGATGGGGAGGACACCCATGTTTTGGTCTGATCTGGTACTCCAGGGAATGGGCAGGAAGCATTTAAAAGGAAAGGTAGGGTGGCTGTTTGGAAAGTGAGAGAAAATTGGGTGCTCTGCACCCATCAAAGCCTGCTCATGAGAGCTTTTTCCAGGGATGGAGGTGAGAGGAGAAGCTCTAGCAATGGAGCAGGAGTTATCCTAGCAGAAACTGATCTGAAAGAAGAGGCTGAAGCCTGTATGTTCTTCTCAGTGGCAGCAGTAGGGAGAATTGACCCTAGGCTGACATGATCTTCAAGCAAACATCAAATAATCACATCTGGTCAGTGATCTGTTTTCTTCACCTGTGGCTAGCTGAGATCATCAGGCAGGTTTTTTCTTGTTTGGTTGGTGTCTGCATTAAGTAGGCCCACCTACTCCTTCACTAATAATACATCTATGTGACTTGGGATATAGGCTTAAAAAGCACAAAGTCTGAGCTCAGCACTGAATCCTTGTGGGACTGAAAGTCAGGCTTTGGCAGGGTCTGTTTGCTGCTTGTTCAGAATGGTGGTATATTAATTTTCAAAGAAGCAGTTGAGGAAATGCTTTGTGCTCTGTTATGTTCTGGGGCAATATTTAATTGGTAAATTGGGGAGTGGGTGCTAGGTGGAGTGTGGTGGAGGTGACTTTTGAGTCAAAGTGGTCTCTTCTGGAAAAGAAGCTAAGCAACTCTTCCTCTTTTGTTTTCTTGCAAGTCTCTACCATTGRCATGTTTGTGTCACGTGTACTTTGCTGTAATATTTTGCCAAGGGCAGTTCTGTAAATTTTTATCTCTCCCTTGAAAGCAGATAACTTTTTTTTTTAAAGMTCTACATTTGCATTTGATAATTGGCTGCTTTTGCAAAGATACAACTAAGAAAAGTTCTTGGGTTTCTTTTTCCCTAAAGTATTACTTTTAGGAAAGATATTTTTCCCTTTCAAAGGCAGATGCGATAAACATCTTCTTTGAGGTGTATCCATTCTTATTCTAAAAATTTGAGCTGGTCATGCAGGGACTAGTAATAAAACAGTCACTGTGTGAGGTTGGTGCTCCTCCCATCTTACTACAGCCAACTTGGTGTGATATTTACATCAGCTCTGAGCATCTCTGAAATATATGGCTATCACGTGCTTGTTGTACCTTATTCTTGGCTGGTTTTATGATGCACTTCGGGATGAGATCATCAGACTCCTTTTCATTAGTAATTTACCAAGAGCTTCAACAAAAGAATCAAAGAATACCGTGTTTGGAAAAAGGAGAGGCCTGAGTCCTATTCCCAGTTCTGAGGCGTGCTTTTCTCCTTTTTCACTTCCCCAGTTCTAAAATTATTTGGGATAAAAGCAGCCAAAGGACACTGAGCTAAATAGTTCTGTCTCTGTGGATTTTGTGTCTTCCTTACACAAAAGATTTGTATGCATCCTTTCTAGCAGGCGCTTACAAAAAGAATATAAGAAGTTGAGCAAGCTCCTGTGACCAAAAGCGTAAAGACTACTCCCAGACATCCCAAAGGATGCTGAATCCTGTCTGAAAAATTAATTAAGGTTTATAAAACATTTTGTAAAAAGTGCTGCAGAAAACTAATAGAAAATGAATGCTAACTATTTGAATGTTGACAGGAACTAACAAAGCTTCAAAGCTGGCTTTGCCATGCTAGAGAAGGGGGGATGCTGAGTTTGGGTGGAGAAGGCAGAAAAAAATAACATGAAGACGGAAGAGTCTTGGTATATTTTGGAAGTTGTTCAGACAGCGCCTGACATCACGGGAGGTGAATAGAGTCCTGATCTGCGGGCGGTTTTGGAGCAGCGCACTGTGCACCTAAGCAGGATCACGGCTGTGCTATCCCCAGGGATGTGTGCTCCTCACCGGTCACACCCTGGCTCCCAGAGCCCCTCCGCTGGCTGAGCTAGTGCTGCTGCCTCCCAGTTAAGAAACGTGGTGCTGTGCTTCATGGCGGGCAGGGGAACTGGGCAGGATATGAGAGGCCTTTGTGGAGCACATCTGCGGGCAGGAAGGGAGGATACGAACCTTTCCTTTCTCCTTAGGAGTCAAAAGGTATCCTTCCAGAAGGGCTGTGATACTCACTGTGTGCTGTGTTTAGATTTCTTTTCCTTATATGATTTATCATGCAAAGTCACAGCCACCGTATTTTAACTGAAGCCTGCCAAGCTTAGCAGTTTTTGTATGCCTACCGAGCGCGGTGCTAGCCCGAAGTGTTAAAGACTCCTGGAATGATTTTTCTGGGCATGTGTCTCTCCCTCCTTCTTATTTTTTCATCTAGTACGGTACTGATATCTAGGGGAATGATGGATCGGGTGTAATGTGGAGAGTTCAGACGTTTATCAGAATAAAGCAATTCGTTGTTCGTAACTGCTTTCTACTGATAGAATTAAGCAGACTTAACTCCATCTGGTTCGTGTTGGGCATATTAGTGTACTGCTCTCGCTGTGATGTGATACTCTGTAGTCATGAGGCTGGCAATAAGACTGGGAACTGACAGCTAAGGCTCTAAAAGAATAAATAATAATTTCTGACTGTACAGCAAAGAGTATATGGTTTAAATGCTGTCTATTTTAAAGCCACTGGATAAGTATTGTCTGCACCACTTTTAAAATCAGGAATATTTTCTGTAGTTATCTAACCGGCAGAGGATGCTGAAACTTGATCATTTCAGGAATATATAGCAGTCTGATGTGCAAATGCACATGATGGATCTATTGCTCTCTTACAATTCATGCCTGTACGTACCAAGAGTGTCTGAGACAGAGTGACAGCCTGTTTGGCAGAATGGCTGATGGGTTGGGTGCGTGGGTCCCCATCCTGCCTCATACTAGAGGCTTTCTGGAGCGGCCGCTGGCATGTCTGCTTTCTGCTGGAGAGCAGCTGCTGGCTCCTTTGGCTGATACAGGTGATGCAGAGAACCCCACTCCGAGGGACCCCGCTGTCTGAAATAATCATCATACTTAAATAATACTTAAGGAAAATACTTTAAAAATGAAGTAACAGGTGAGAATTAAATGAAATGATGTTTTAGAAGGACTTTCAAAAAAATGTAGTGAGGACAATGAGATAAAATTGTTCCAAGATGGGTCGTAATAAGTTGATGGGATGGAGCCTGCAACCGGTAAGGGTTGCAGTTCCAGTCAAAGGCTGTGATGTGAAACTCTTCATGTTTCAATTTGATGACCTCCACCAAGGGGAAAGAGATCTGAAAGGACATACAATCACTGCTAATAGTGTGTTGCATTGTAATTTGCTTGTGTTAAGAGTTTTAGGGCTTTTGTGGGTCACCTATAGGGGCTAGCCGGAATTTTTATTTTTCCCTTCCCCTGCACCTATACTCTGTGCATACAATGGCTTGCTTATTTATTTTTCTGAAGCTTTGATGTTCTGATTTAGACTTGATATACTGGGCAGGGTGTTGTTAGTGATGTTGAGAARCCTCATGTGTTTTGTTCATGCACGCAGAGTTAATTGCCAGGCCTCTGAGCAGGAAGCCCTCAGGTCATCTATCAGGAACCCATGAAGTTTGGTGTCCATTACACTGTGGGGCACGATCCACTTCCCAAGGCAACCATATGTCTCCCGGCCTCTTGCATGTAGTTTGAAATTGATATCAAAGTGCTCGGGGTTGTTTGTTGTATAGATTTCTTGGATTAAATGCCTTTTATGTGGTTGCCAGCAGTTGTGATAGTCTGGTTCTGATGGCGCACGTCAGCTTTTCTAGTTTATTTTGATGCATATTTCAATTTTTCACTATTAAATGCTTTGTTGAAAYCATTGTGTCACTTTTGTGTGACACTGTGGTGAGATGATACACACTACTTTGGGACAGAAAGATTGTCATCTTTTGTCTTAATGACTCAGAGGTTTGCATTTGAGGTTTGTGCTTGTGAAGAAGTATTCACAGAGAAAGAATTTGGCCTGGTGAAGGCCATCTCCCTAAACCCTCAGTAAAGAAAGGAGAAAGATGAGCTTCTCTACGGCCACCTTAACCTGGAGCTAGGATCCTGCTCTGAGTAGCCCTCTAGAAGAAAGTCCGTCTCTCTGCAATACAGAAGAATGCTCTCCAAGTTGGTCAATCCGGCCTGGTGTGTAGATACGGGAAACTCTTATGAACTGCACACCCACGTGTACCTGATGATATGATAGGAGGATACACTCACATGCACAGTGCATCTGCCATAACTGGGCAAAACTAGATTCACTGCATACGTGTTGATCATTTCCATCTCCTGTGTAGAGATTTGCAGAACAACCACCACGGGGAGCTTCGTAGCTGCTCTGTGGAGGGACTTGCTGTCCAGAGTGCACTGGAGTGTATGTGAGAGCAACCACAAGCCCGTGCACTGCGAATCCAACACACCGGGGAATCATATCAGGATGGCTGCCCCACTGCCTAGTGCTGCCCTGTAGGTGCACAGTGACCATCTTCCAAGATTTCCAAATGTTAAGCGCCTGGCCAGAGCTCCTGTGAGATGTCCCAAAAATCTCAGAAAATTGACCAGATTTATTTCTTCCCAGTAGCGTACAGAGGTCCAGTACAACATGCTTCTAAAACGCAGTCTTTTGTGGATGCTTGAGTTATCATCTCGACAACTACAGATAAAAATGCAAACAAAAACTGTATTGTAACATGCTAAATTGCAATTAATTTGTAATTCTGTAGTAGCAGTTATAACACAAACCAAATACTGCAGTCATAGCTGGGCTTCAAAACCCTTTTAAGATCTGAGTTTCTGCTTGTTCTAAAACTCTAATACTCTTGTTGCAGCTGTTTTTTTGTAAAATGCCCCTGGGATTTATTACTGCAGGACACTGGCATCACTAAAATACAGGAACCCTGTGATATCTAGAAGGATGGGAGGTTCTGTCTGAGGGAAGGAGAGCAGGGAACATTTTAGCATGTCACAGTCATTGAATGTCTTGGAAAAATGGCATCTTATGAATGTCTGAAGATTAATAGATACTATAATTGCAAGACCATAGAAGATGGTAGCTATTGTAAACTGCCATGGATTTGTTGCGATTCTCTCATGTCAATTTGTTTCTTAAAGCAACTGCTCCTGGAGTCAAGTGATTTTGCAAGATCTTTTTTTCCTTGTCTCCCTTTTCTAAAATCAAAGGCTCTGTGTCTCAGATAAATTAAAGTCAACCGGCTGAGGGGAAGACTGCCACAGCCATGYGTCATGCTCCTCTGATGAAAGTTGCTGCCTCCACAAAAGCGATGACATCATGGCTCAGGAAGCAGCTCTTGGACCACCACAATTTATAATCTAGTTTCTGTTACCTGTACTGCAAGGCTGAAAAGTGCGGATATTCAGGACCTGCTTCTGTAAGTAGTGTAGTCATCGCTGCACAGGAGCAATGCCCTCCATCAGCAGGGAGGGGCAAGGCAAGTGGGAGTGCTGCCCCTTGCACCTATTTGATCTTAATCTGTTGCTGCCGGAGTCAGAACCATGAGGGTTTTTTACACTTTGTGCTGCAGAGTTGTTTTTTTTTTTTTTAAATATGCCTCCAAAATATAAAAAAGACAATGTACATAAAACAGTATCTACAAGAGGTGCCCAGCATATTTAAATCCTGAGATTGACAGCATGCCTTGTTCAGATATTTTGAAAGTAGGCTGGCATTACTATGTAATTGGTTGTAAGTGGTTCAACATGGATTTCAGAGGGTCACTAAGTAAATTACCCCTGACTAATTAAACCAGTTTGAAGTTATGCAAGCCATCTCAGAGTACAGAGAGACTTCACTGGCACGCCTTTATCCTCATACCTCATAGGCTTATAGTYGCATACAATTTAAAGGTCAATTAGTAGAGATTTTTATACCTGGTTTGGGCCTTTCACTATTTCTCATTACTAGTCAATAATATGATGAATTACAGTGTGTATCCTACATGTGCATCCTAAAGAAGGGTCAAGAAAAATGTGCATATTTCTACATCATCAGGGGTTTCTTTACCACTTTCAGCATAGTTGTCTTAGTTTTTCTTACCTGTGCCCCCACGTCCTTTTGTCTCTTCTGTGTGTGCCATTTACCACTACAGCAATAGCTGTAACAACACAGTGCTTTGAAAATTTTCGTTCCATTCTTTGCATACCAGTTGCTGAGAAAGGAAGTGTTTTCATTAGCTTTTCTCTCTGGTGCTAGCCAAAAAGTTAAATAAGCCATCTTAGCTTTGAGGACAGAAAAAGAGCATCGCTGGGCATGTGGAGAGAAGCTGAGGAGCACATAGTCACCCCACTTCTGCTTTATGCCTTCTCCAGAAACTATTTTTAGCCCTGTTAGCAAATGGTGTCATTTGTTGCTCCAGTCCTCCCAGGCTGCCGGCGCCGTGCAATCAGTGCGAGCCTTGTCAGCTGCGGGGCCGACCGCGGGGCTGGGGGGAGCCCGGTGCTGAGAGACCCTGGGGCTGAACAGGGAGTGCAGAGGGGGAGCCCAGGGGCCAGGCCAGGCCAGGCCCCAGGTTGTGTTTGGGCGGTCCAGGGCACACAATATCCAGCCTGGCAGCAAGCGGGGCTGGTGGGATGCCGGACAAACTGCTACTGCTCAAGGATGTGAGCTCTTAAAACGCTTGGCCAGTGCATGACAGCTGCATATCCATTAAATATATCACCTTTCCCCCCGTCCAGCGCAGACAGGTGCTTCCAATAAACAACAGCTTGAAACAGTAACTTTTCAAGATGCAGCTAACCGTTTCAAAGCTTAGGGATGAGCACCAAGAGCGAAGGATTTCCTTGCAGCTAGTCCCAGCAGAAGCTGGGAGCGAGGTGTGAGGTGGTGGGCAGGCCAGGAGAAGTACCGTATCCCTTGGGCTCATCCTCCTGCSCTGGCTCCCGCTGACCGCTCCCGCTCCTTCCATCCCATGGGCAGTGGGGTTTGGCCACCGTTACTTAATATACCTCCCCAACACATGTGCTCCAGTGCGTGTGCAGGGGCACCTAGCTGTTTCCTAGGAAGGATGCAGGAGCATCCCTACTGCTGTAATTAGTGATCATTTAATTTCATTGTAAGATGAGGGGAGGGGAAGTAATGGCAAGCAGGAGGCATAGACGGGGCAGCGTTTGCACAGTGCTTCCCCAAGGAGAGCTTTGCCTTTCATGATGTGATTGGTGATGGATCTCTCCTCTCCTCAGGAGAATGATGCGGTCCCGGTACTTAAACTAAAAATCTGAATTAACTGGGTGCCTCTTCCCTTGCCGGCCGTGTAACGAGGGCGGCTGACACCATTTCCCAGCTAATCTTTCCGCGGTGTTAAGAAAACACTGTTGACCTTGCCGCCGGAGCTCCCGGCACCTCAGGTGAGTCGCCGGCACAGGGGGAGCCCGGTCAGCAACAAGCCCTCCCCCGGCGAACGCACGTCCCCCGTCGGCCCCGGCCCCAGCTTTCGGCTTTTGGGGTGGGGGAAGCCGCCGCGGGCCGGGACCCCGCCGGGCCGGCGCTGGGGCCCTTTGTTGCCGCCCCGGGGCGGCCACGTGCGCCGGGCGAGCCCACGGGCAGGCGGGGGGTGCGGGGCCGGCGGCGGGAGGAGGAGGGGCTTTGCCACCGCCCCGTAGCCGGGTGGGCGCCCCCGCCGCGCCGCAGTGGCGCCGCCGGCCGCCCTGTCGCTGGGCCGAAAGTTTGAGGGGCGGCGGCGGCGGCGGCAGGGGCGGCCCGCGGTGTCCCGGGGCGGGCCGGACCGGCAGCGGGGCGGGGGAGGTATGGCGGGGCGGGGCGGGCCGGCGGCGGCGGCGGCGGGGAGCCGGCGCTGATCCGGCGGCCGGGCCGGGGCAGGGCATGGAGGGGGAGCGGGCGGGCGGCCCCGCCGCCCCGGCGGAGAGCGGCACGTCGGAGGCGTTTGCCCAGCTGTGGGCCGACGTGATGGGTATCCTGGTGAGTGCGGCCGGGCCGGGGGCTGGGGGCCGGGGCGACATCGGGCTCGGGGGGAGCCTGCCGTGGGACGGGGGTGGGCGGCGGAGCGGCGCTTCCCCCATCGCGGGGGTCGGGGGCGGCGAAGCCCTCGCCGGGCCGCCGGGTCTCCCCGGCACCTGCTGCGGAGTTTGCCCGAGTTGGGGAGCGTCCTTGCCGTGCGGGCTCGTACATCCCAGAAAACCTCTTCCGCGGGCGAAGTATTGTATCAGCGACCGCTTTCATCGCAGCTTTGTGGTAAAGTTTCCTGGGCTGTCACCGCAGGAGGGGCGGGGGTACAGCGCCGGGCACCGCGGAAGGGCTGGGTTTGGGCTCGGGGCCGTTCGCCGGAGCAGACCAGACCCTGCGTCTGTTTACGCACCCAGAAGCGCTTGTTCGGGCCGGTCAATGTGCGCATTGTTTCCTGTTGCTCCGGCGTGCTGGCGGATTCGGTTAAATTTGGGCGAAAGGCTGGTTTGTTGCCGCCTTTAGATTCCACGCACGTGTTTCGGCGTCCCCGCGCCAGGCTCGGGTGATGCCTCGCGCGTGGGGGTCGCTGGCGCGGGGCACTGCCTGCCCGTGGGGCCCTTGTGCCCGGGGGCACCGGCCGGCAGCGCTGCCCGGCGCCCTGTTGCGCTCCCGGGTGCCGGTTTTGGAGCTCTTATTCCCGATACTTTTTTGGAAACGAGTTGCTCGGTTACGGCCCGTGGAGTTTCTGCGCTGGTGATCTTCTGAGGAGGGACTAATCCTCGTAATTCACTGGTTACAAACAAAAGAGATGGCCCCAGTAACAAGGGCTCAAGGAATTATTTTTAGTGGGCACGTAGTGTACTGACAGGACGGACTGGATGGCAAACAGTAAAAATACAGGACGAGTCAATTCTTTATTTCTACTTGCAGCAAGAGAATAATATTTACTTTAGGTGCAAGATGATAATTAGCACAGAGGACTGCCACTCAGCAAAAAAACAAATACTAATGTTATATACATACTGGAGCTGGCAGTTTTCCAGTGATATGGGAATGTGGTAATCAACAGTGGAGTGCCTGTTTATTCATTTTAAAAGTAAATGAATAGGCTTGATGCGTATTAATTTTTGCTGTTAACATTTAACCAACAGACACTAAAGAATATTATGAGAAATACCTCTTGGAAAACTGCTGTGGAACGTAATGAACGGTAAACCCGTAGGATCTAATTCAGAAGTGTTATGGAATTGAACAGAGAATTTAATTAGCATTTTGTGCTGCAATTTTTTTTCCACGTGGACTTTATTGTTAATATTCAAAGTAAGATTAAAAAACCTGCCTCATTCTTTTTCTTCGTAGAAATTCTCCATTGACACAGCATCCAGTTTAATAGCACCCGGCTGCGTACACTCTTTCACTGTTAATGATTTTAATCTAATAATGCAAGCAGAGTCAGTTCTGCCAGTTTGTAGGGAGCACACAGTTGGTACTTTATGAACAGTCTCTTTCTCTCTTTTTCTGGCAGGTTTCAGTGCTGCATTTAGTAAGAGCAAAGTGCTATTGGATGCCTGGGAAGGAGTGTTTGAGGAGGCGAAACCAACAGCCTAGCATGCTGGAGCTCAGTGCAGAAAAAGATCTGATTCTCACACAACTAATAATTTGAATAGGTTTCTTCTGGCTGTACAAGCTAGTTTCCTTCCTGGGAAAACAGAGCTATTTAATTACTATTTGTCTTCTAATAAAACTAAGCTAAAGTCATTTGTCTTAGAGTTGGTCTGCTTTACAGGAAGGAATCGTCTTGTAACTATGAAGTTGCTGGTTTATATTGGTTGCAGACATCACCGAGCGCTATTATCTTCTCTTACTGCGGTGTTTTGTGTTGCAACACAATTACAAATATGAAAAGATACTCTTGTGTTGGGTCTCAAATAGTAACTTATCTGAGGGAATACAGAAGCTCTTCTCACTGCAAGCTGTCAGCTTTCTTCAGATTTAGGTTTTTAAAGAGTTTCTAGTCTTTGCGGCTGCAAAATATGTCTTAAGATGAACTGAGTATGAACTTATTTAGTGCTCTGTCCTTGTCTGAAGGCAGGAAGAGGTAGCTCCAGAGCCTTTTTCACCGCTCGTCTTTGCGGTACATAGAGCTTTGTCCCTTTCAAAACTGTGCTGCGACAGGCAAACAGTAGACTAGATTTGTGGCTTCCAAATGGAAGTCTGTAGATGGTTGGTCATGGTCCATGAGGCCAGAACAGTGGCCTGCGTGGCTGGCTGGCTGCTTTTGTGTTGTCAGTTAAGTGAGAGTATGGGTCTTAAATTCCTGGGATTTACAGTAATCACGATCCAAAATGTTTAGGGAGCACAAAGGTAGACACTGGGAATGGCTCTATGAACCAAGAAGTTGGTGGAGTGATAGGCTGTCTAGGTTGGCCCTGCAACAGCTTGAAAGCTACCAAAGGAATGCACTAGCAGGGGGGAAGAGGCAGGAGAGAAGAGCCAGGATCTTGGGAGGGGAAAACTAGAAGGAAATGAAGAAAGAAGGTGATCATCAAAAGTTTGTTGATCAAATGAGAGAGAGAAAATTGCATTCTTAAGCAATGATCTTGGGATGATGCAGGTTAGAAAGGACCTCAGGCRGCATCTAGCCCGACCTTGAGCTGAAGCAGGGAGAGCTCTGAGGCCAGGTGAGGTTGCTTGGGGCTTTATCCAGTCGGGTCTTGAAAACCTCCAGGGACAGAAACTGCATAACCTCTCTGTGCAGCCTGTTCCACCGCTTCGCTGTCCTTACAGTGAAAAAGATGTTCTTCATAAAAATGATGAAATGCCTGATTCTGTCCTCCTCGTACTGAGGAGTTACGGCAGTGGGGAGGAGGAGGGGAAGGTGTTGCCTTGCTCCCACTGGCCCCGTTGGAAGCCTTGTGGGCATGGTGGTGGCCGTGGTGGTGTCTCTTCTAGGTGCAGGTTTAGGAGGAGAGGCCATGGAAGTCAGCCCAGCTSGTATTCAGTACTGCAGTTACTTGAAATACAAATTGAGCCCCTCTCACTCAGTGGATAAATATATTTCATTGTTTGTGTACAGTTAGTTAGGTTCCTTAAAATAGGACCTCATTAGCAGGAACCTGTGATGGCAGATCCCAGGTCCAGAGGGGAAGCAAATACTTTTCAAGTGCTGCTTGTAAGCAGCACGCTTTACAGACTTTGAAGTCACGTAATAACTCTCTCTATACTTGACAAATATTGAGTGTACTTGCAGCTGTACTGGGATTTTGCTGAAGTAAATGTGACTTTTCCCTTTTGCACTTACTCTAATGAAATATTCCATAGGTGCAGCTGTGGTAAAAGCACCTCAAAGCTATTTGTGCTGTTAATGGAGCTCACTAGATAATGTAATTATACTTAAAAGCTTTTGCTTAGTCTGTAGCAAGCACATGTTGGAATGTACTGGTTAATTGTAATTTGCAGTGTCTCAAAGCAACAATGCATGGTGGAAGTGTATTAAGGTTTTAGAGAGAGATTGCAGTAGGTGGATCATGAGTAGTAATATAGAAATTCTCTGCATCCCCAAAACTCAACACCATAAAAAGGGATATTTTTGGTATAGAATCATGTATTGATGTGGTGATAGCAAACTCTTTGTTGCTAAGAGTCTCAAGGTTTGTATGTGATTAGAACAAATTGTAATATGAAGTGAAAATCATGAACTTTATTCTTTTAAAGATGTGCTTTCAAAACATGGGCTACTGACCTTAGTGCAGGGGAGACACTCCAGTCTCTGTCTTGTTTATGGGATGTTCTCCCTTCTTGCAGAGCTGGAACAGGTATCTGGGTCAAATCCTGACATTAAATGAAATCACTGGCAAAACTCTGATCAGTTTTGATAGAGCAGGGATTTCACTGAAGAAAACATCTATTTGTGTGAGGAGCTTTTCTTTTCAGTGCCTAAGATGCAAAGGATACAGAGGAACTTGCAAGAGATGCAATGAAATTAGAAGTCTTTCTAGCTTTTTATTTCAAAGTGATAGCTAGTTTCTTGTTTCAAACTATTGAATCAATTATAAGAGCTGAAAAAAAAGAAAGTTCTTTATTTTTCGATAATATTTTGCAGTTATGCTAAGAGAAAACCAGTACTTTCCTACCATCTGCTGTTAGCTAAAGAGAACAGAGTATTTTGAGGACAATAAAGCTCACTTGGGTTTGTACTGGGAGCCCTAATATTTACATATATAATCTATCTTGCTCTCCGTGTTTCAGTGGCTATTTGAATTTCTTATCAAAGTAATAAAGAAACAAACCAAAAGAGAGAAAGACTCCAGCTGATAATACTACTGTGATAACATGTAATTACATACTGACTAACATACTTTGGGGAGAGGAATTTGATACTAAGCCAGGGAGCCTGGATATCTGGAGAGATCAGGGAAGTAGATCCCCAACCGATAAAAGCAGTCGGAGGACTGCCAGGAGGAGTTGTGGCAGCTCACACCAGCTGCAGATTTCTCCCAGGATTGCTCTTCCTTAAACCATCGTTAGTTCGCCATGACCTCCCATGGAAATCTCTCTACTCCATTGCTCTCCCAGTGTCTTGTTCGGGTGACTCGTTTCTCTGATGTCTGCTTGGCCCCAAGAGGCCACTCCAGCTGAAGCCATCGGCACTCAGCACGGCTCTACAGAAAAGTGCAGGCAACCGAGTAGCTGCTCGAGGTAGAACGTGCTTTTGAAAATGCAATATACTCATTTTTCTGATTTTTATTGACATGTCAGCAAAATGGCTGTGGCACGGTGTAATTAGCTCAAAAAACACTTCAGGACATTCTGATTCAAAACATTTTTGTTCCAACTTCTACTCTGGAGTGCATTTTTAAAGCATATCCCGGTTGCAACAGTAAGGATAAACCCAGAAGTCCTGGCCTCTGCTTTTCAAACTAGCAGATACTGGTTTTTTCTATTTTACAAAACCGTGGAGAATATTTTTCTTTCAGATAAAGAAATCAAAATGGAGAGTGACTGACTGTCAGTTTAGGTGTTGGATTCAATTTTATGTTTTAAACTTAACCTGTTGCATCTCCTTTCCCTCTCGTCTCCATGCAATGTTACGCCTAGCAACGCTAATCCCTTGATGAAGAAAGACAGCTCATAGAGATAACCTTTGGTCTAGGCTTTTTCTTGCACGTCAGGTCACATAAACCAGATGTTTCCATCAGAGAGTTTAGTCCCCACCAGACCCTACGCAGTCAGGACTGGTAACAGGTTTTCGTTCTGGTGCCCTCTTCATTCTTTCTTGAAAGCAAACTCCAGGTTTCCCTGGTCTTTGAATTGCAGAGGAACAAGTAGGGAAGATTTTTATATACCTGTTCTTTGTCTGCTATGAACTGCTGTTTACTAGAGAATAACTATAAATTTAAGGTAAACTTGAATCTTGGTGATAAAATTTTATTTTCCAGTGTGTTGCTGGTTTGCTGTGAATACCGGCTCCATTATCAATATTTGGAAATACTCTTTTTTCCTCATATTTTTTCACATTTTGGAAGTCAATCAACCAAGCTTTCTCTGTCTTTTAAGAGCAGTGGAATACCAGATTGCCAGAATTTGCCTGTAATGATGCCTCCTTCCTTTTGTGGATATGAAAAAATGGCAGTCTCTAAACAGAAAGAATGTGAAAATTGGTGTGGAAAATGAAAAAGCGTTGCACATGCATGGCAATGAGCACTTAAAGGAATTCTATTACCTGGAATGCAATGTATTATGTTACACGTGCTGGTTACCATTTTCTATAGTCAGGTGAAAAACTCTYATTTTTAGTGTATCTCAGAGCAAATGACGTTTTACAGAACTAGATAATGATTAATCTAACTTATTATGATACTGTCTAGAAATCAGTGTAAATTAGTGCTGATTGCAGGAGATGCTGTGCAAACCAAGGAGCAGAGAGGTGGAGCCGCGTGAGCTGAGCAGAGGGACCAGGGCGYGATGGAGCAGGGTCACTGCCGGACGCCAAGGGACAGACGAAACGGGCAGTGCCCGGGGCAAGGGAGTTTGAGTCAGAGGGGAGAAAGGAGTTCCCTCTCCTTCTAGACCCCGTTTGAAGTGCTCCAGCTTTGGCCCTGTGCTCGGCTCCTTCAGGACTTTTTTCCCTCCGGAGGTGGCATGGTGGAGGAGAGCATGCCGCTGCACCTAGCCCTGCTGCCTATGCCTTCCCGGGTCTCCCTCTGGCATTTGGAGTCTCTGGTTGTAGCTTTTCCTTCATGCGGCAGCACAGGCTTTCTCCTTTTCCACTTACCCCATTGTCATGTATTAATGGTTGTAGAGCACACGTTGTGCTCGCACTTTAGGAGGTTCAGTAACACAGGATGAATAAGAATTACTTTGTAATGACCCAGCAAAGTGATTTGTCACAATACCTGTTTTAACATAAAGTGCTGCTGATAATTTTCCTCTTTGCGATTGCGTGAGGCAGGCGATGGCTAATGAACCTGCCGCTTTGTCTGTTGCCATTATTGGTGGTGGGAGGAGGAGGAGGAAGGTGGTTGTTGTTACTGTGGGAGTGCTGAGGTGGCTTTGCAAGAATTTGGATTCCAGGTTTTTCATGAGGAAATGAACAAAAAGAAGCAACTGGGTTTAATATGTGCAAGTCTGTAAAAATTAAGTTTCTACTGTAAAGCATATTCTGTGTTAAAGAAGTACGTAGACAGGTGTTGTGTGATTAGATAAGGAGATATTAAGGGCTTTTATTTCTCACTGTCATCAAGAGACTTAACTGTCCCATTGGCAGGAAAAAATTACAACACTGTTCACTGAAATGCGTTTGAACCCAGGAGTTCACAACACAGATTTCCATTATGGAAAATGACTACTCTAAAAATAAAAGGAGCTGCCCCCTCTGCAGTGCAGTAGCTGTGGTGTGGGTCAGGTGTGGGCACGCCGGCTCTGCTTTGATCTTCTCGAGGTGAGGGGAACATTTTTCCTGGCTTACGGAAACAGCAGAGCTTTCTTGTCTGCTGACATGTTTTGAAGTACAAAGTTATAACGTACTATTTTTATTTGAACTAAGATTAGTATAATAAAATAAAAACTTCATGGATTAAGTTTTAACGACACCTGGATAAGCATTTTTGAGCTATGTACTGGTTTTAGAGGCACATTTCCTATGAAGAGTTTGAAATTGAGAGTGGGCATTGCATAACCTATCTGGAAAACAGTTTTAAGCAGGGTATAACTGGAAAATTAGATGGACAAGCTTAAGAATATAATATGACAATGATTTATAAATCACACTTTCAGGCTTTTTTATGGAAAGTCATACGATAAATTGGAGAACTGGTTCCTAATATCCATGTCGCGATCCGAGTGCGATCTGGTTGGAGCGCTGTTGCAGGTCTGCTCTGCTACAAGCCCATTAGATTTTGCTGATTTGACTTCGCTGTGGCCCTGCATGAACATGGGGATATGCTATTGAGATCAGTTTACATGATCGGGTCTCCAGATGGAAAAAATATGCTTGTCCTTATGTGCATGGGTAAACACACACATTGAAGCTTACAAGCATGGTAATATAATTATCAGGAATATAAATACATCCTTTTCTGTTTCATTATTGTCACTGTATTTACGATGATATACAGTGCTTTTTGCTCTTTGGTAACAGCATACTGCAATTTTATATCACAGTGTTCTCCACCTTCAGTATATTCTCTGTGTGTGGGAGTRTGTGTGTAAAGGAGATTAGGTAACTATTTAATACAATAATAAAAGCAGTACTTTGAAAGCTTTGCAGTGAGCATGACGAGAGTCAATAGATGGCAGTGAAAACAGTACTATGCTTGTTACAATATTAAATTGAGAGTACATGAGCAATCTCTTGATTGTGGGACGCTCCTAACCCTCTCGCTTGCAACTGAAGATGCTTTGTGCACTGCCGATGGGTATGATGGAAACAAAAGATGAAGAAAAGAACAAAAGATAAAGGGTCTAATTTCTGTCCTGTTTACATAAAAACTTCATGAGCCTAAGGCACAAAGTTTATTTATACTGGAGCTGTGTGTGGCCCGTAGGTTTTCAACAAGGAAGGAAAATAGCAACTTTTGTGATTCCTTCACAAGTTCAGATGAGTTGAGCCTCCTCCTGGTCCTTTCAATGCCAGCACCAAGTTGACCCTGCCATGTAGAGCTCGCTCTTTGCTCGACTGTAACCCCAGTCTAACTCGATGGAGGAAAAAATGGATTTGAGAGCACTTACCATGAGAGCTCATTGCACCACAGTAGCACTGTTACAAGTTCTTTCAGTGAGTGTACGTCCACAGCTGGAGCTTGGGTGAAAACACATGCTAGGGCTGATTGCATAGCATTACATTGCACTTCAGGAAAAAGGCATTTGAGGCTTTCCAGGTATTTTGCTTGCCAGAATAGTATCTTACCGGTCATAATATATACCTCTAGAAGTGATATGTTGTTGCTGTAGAATCTGTGTTTTTTATGCATTTACAACTGGGGAGATATTTGGATGTTTGTGTTCTGTCTATGTTTATTATCTCTGTTTATCTGTATCTGTTACAGTTCTGAAACACATTCATCCTCTTCGAATTTTGTGCTTGCAGTCTTCCAGCAGGAGCTTCCCACGTATTCCAGCTCTGCTGAAAGGGTTTTTTACACCAGAAATTTCTAGTGCAATCCTAGGAATGGAGTGCAAATTGAAGATACTTATTTTCTACTGCTAAATTGGGGCTCATCTCTTTTCACCATCCCTGTTAGACATATTTCATGTTGTTATCAATATGACTGCATAGACTTAAATGTAGCCTTCAGTTATAGAGAATAATTTTTAATACTTRTGAGTTTTGGAGCTTTCAGTGGTTGGCCAGCTTAGTGCAGTAGCTCTGAAAGCTGATGATAAATGCTTTGCATTTAAACTGAAACGTATACTCTTGTGAGGATGAAAATGAGAAAAATCCTGTTTTATACATAAGTGTATTTGTGTTCATACATAATATGTACCACAACTTCCAGGTTGTGATTTCTACTCCATTATTAGGCTGCTTTCCCACCTTAGAATTCATAAATAACCATTGTAAAACGGGAAAAGGCGAGGGCAGACTGCACGTTGTATGTCAGTCGTGGTTTCTGTCTTCAAGTTTCCATCTTCAAGATGACTATATGTTTACGCTTCAAAAACTCGATGCTTCAGAGTGTGTTGTGGGAATATGTCATGTTTTACACAAAAGTGGGGATGAACAGATTTCCACATGCAACATTTTATCAGAGGACTAATAAAGATACTGTATTTCAAAACCAAAAAAACTGGTAAGGTGAGGAAATTTCTAGTTGAGCAAGCAATCAAAAGCTCATGGTCAACTGTCGCATTGGGGATACCATGAAATACAGCAGTTGATGGGCAGTAGAGCAGGGATGCTAGTGCCTGTGGCACTAAGCCATGTTGGCCAGTTTCTGACCTGTTCTTCGTTGGATTTACATGATGCTTCGTGTCGGACTGGGGACTAATTAGGCTCAGAACAGGTATTTGCTTTTTGCTGTATCTCTGGCATATAAACATTGGGTTTTTTTTTCAGCACAGCAACCGCAGTGGGGGATCTCCACCACAGAAGCCGTTTGTGTTCCTGCTTTCCCTGAGGTCACTTGCGATTTGCCGCTGATTTTGGTGGAAGTAAGAGCAGGCCTAGTGCAGGCTGCTTATATCCCTTGAAAAATGTTGACAGCAGAGGTAGCTCCAGGTACCACAGTGAAGGTACCGGCTGGAGCACTGGTGTGGCTGCAATAGCAGGCATCTCTCTCGTCCCCCACTGGACGTGTTTCCTTAGGTCTGTCTGTTTTCATTTCACTGGACAAAAAGGGCTGAGTAAAGGCAGATTTCCTACTGGCGGGGCATCCTGTGAATCTTTGTACATGGCAAATTCTTTGGACCTTTTTCTCTGTGTTTTAACATACCATACTCCTCTAGAGTTTCTCTGAGGTTGTGTTTTCCTTATAGAGGAAAATGGCAAATTCTCGGTGTCTCTTCTTAATTATCCAAATTTCTCTGTCAGTGTTCCAGCTTGTATGTGGACRTTCCCACCTTGCTTGCTGTGCACTGTACAAATAAAAATTGGAAGATGCATATTTTTCATTATATTTATTTTGTGATGATGTGTCCCGTTCATTGTTTGGAGAGGTTTGGGGGAAAGGTCTATTTTCTTTCTTGTTTCATCAGTGGAGACTGCTCAGTTGTAGGTAGTGCAAAATGGTTGTCAGTCCTTAAAAATTCTGTTTTCCTTTTTAATTACGGCTACCTTTATTCTGAGCGTTTTGCAATGAGGCGTGAAATGGAGTCTAATCCTATGTCATCCCTCTCCACTGTGGTGGTGTGTTCTGTTGTGTACTGAATTGAAGGGATACTGGGACGTGTCAGCTCAGTGAGATATATTGTTTCTTGCTCAGCCCAGATCCAGCAATGTATTGTTTAGATTTTGTGTCTGGGAGTGAGTATATATGTGCAGATGGATAAACTTTGTAAAACCTAAGCTTTGCACGATAGCTATCTAAACTTAGGAAGTTAACGGAGAACATAAGGTCAAGGACTTAATCAAAATATTGGCATGATGATGAAGAATAGCTTCATACCACATATGGTGTGTGTTCATGCATAAATGAGAAGGGAAAGGGATGCTTCTGTGTATCCTTGTTACAGACCTAGTCGTGATGAGTGTCATTGGGTTTGGTCAGTGTGGAGGTTGAGTTCCTAATTATGAAAATTGAGAGAAAAGAAAGAGGTGGATGTTCTCAATGTTGCTTTTTCTCTCTGACGGAACGGTACTTTCTTCAAGTAATCTTTGCAAAGTTACTTGTGGTTTTTAATCCTCGTCTCAAATGTACTTAGAATACAAAAGACTGTACAAATTTTCATTTTTCATTTGCCAAACGTAATTACAACTACTGCAAAATACTTACAGATAGTTAGTTATTTTGTAAACTGCCATGAAAAAGAGAGGGGAGGGAGGTAAAAAGGTATGTTAGCTCCTCTCTGGCCCTTCTGCCTTTCTTAGGTAGATCTGTTGCTGTGTGGGTTTCAGCAGTTTAAAAAAAAAAAAATTAAAAAAAAGCAGTGAGGTTTTTTTCTCCAGACTCATGCCTCTCTTAGGAAAATACCTCTCATATAAAGAGGAAATGGAGGATGACAAGGGATGGAGGTGCAGTGACTCCGTATCCAGAATTGTTTTTCCATGGCTAGAAAAGTGAAGAGAGTCCCAGCCGAGAAGAGTGACTTGCATCAGTTCGGAAGAGGGATTTAGGAGGATCATGTGAAAGGAAGAATTACTGCCTTCATGGCAGGAAATGGCTGGAGCACGCACCAGGACCTTAGCAGGGGAAGGTCAGCACACAGGCTGGCTTTGGGGAGGCCCAGAGGAGGTGGCCAAACGGTGTGGATGGCCAGGGAGCACGTGGGAAGTAAATAATGGAGATTTAAGCCTGCTTCAGAAATGACAGGGCTCACTTGAGGCACTGCGCAGGGATATCAGAGGGCAAAGTAAGCCTTCGTGTCTCGTTGGCTGCACCTTGTTTTGTTTTTGCTTAAAGACAAATACAGACTATAGGTGGGTAACTGTTGGTGTGCACATGAGTCATATAAAATTATGCCATTCAGGCATTGCCAGTAGATGCTTYGAAGGGGTAATTTGTAGCAGAGGGCTGGTTAGCTAAAACAGGCTGAGGATGAGAGTGCARTTTACTATTTTGCTAGAGACAGTCTGATGCCCTGACCCCCTGTTCACAGGTAACTCATTCTGAACCAGCCTTTGCGTTTCGGGTTGTACCTCTCAAGCTTTGAAGAGATCTCCACATCTGAAAACATGTGATTCTCCTTTCTCCTTTAGAGAGTCATACAGCAAAATCTTTGTTTCCCTTCAAGTCCTGATTCTTTATGCATGAGGCAGCTTATTTACTGTACATCCTTTGATTTGAAACTGATAGTGGTGCATACTGTGAAAAGTGGTGTAACATATTCCTTTTGTTCAGGGAGCTCCCTGCTGGTTTTGTTGTGCTTCAGATGTGTCCTGGTACGTAGGTTGTCCTGCTGCTCTTGCTGGGTTCATGATTTGGTGTTCCCCAAGACTGCAGTCTCTTCTTTCATCTTGGAAGCAGAGTTTGTGAGGAAACTCCTTCCATCTGAGACYTTCTTCCCGTGTTACAGTTGCTTTTACAGCTAGGTGAGATGTTTTTCTTTGGCATGACAACTCTCCTGACAAATGGTTAGTTAGCGGGATGCTCTCTTTTGATGTTAAAGTTGCTATGCATAGAGAAGTTGCTCAAGTGAGAACTTAGCTTATCTCCAAGTCCAAGTGTCTTTATCTGCAGTTGTTGTCTTTCAACCTGTGGTTCAGGGCCTTGGGTCGGTCAGAAGCAGCTACTGGGTTTTGTAGAGACACACAATTTTTTGTGAGCTTTCTTGACACTGGGGTTCTGCCAGGTTCTGCTTTTTATGATCTCTTTAGCCCCGTGGGGCTCTTCAAATTGTTTCACGCTTCAGTTCAAGGTGCATCTCTGTGATGTGCAACACTCGAGTAATGCATTCAGTCTCCAGTAAAAGCAACATTTGTTATCAGTGGGCAGAGCCACTGGACTGACGGCACCCATGGGCTTTATGCGCTTCCTTGAAACAAGCACATAGCATCCTGCTTATTGGGGAGCTCCTGTAAGTAATAAATTGCATGTTGCCCCTTCAGAGAAATACATGCTTGAAACACCTGGGAGATATGGCAACCACACAGTTATTCAAGCCCAGACTCTGTAGGATTTGCTCTGTAGGAGAGCAGAAATATTTCTCTTTTATTTGGGTAAGAGGCCTATTTAGCCTAATTAGAAAACGCTTTGGCAATGATGAAGCAATATGAGCACACAGGAACGCAAAAAGCCCATCTTCACTGTACACAGATAAAGAGAAACGAGCAAATAAAAGGCAAGATCCCAGAGTAGAAAGGATTATAAACTGGCAAGAGATACAATTCTTATTGCTAGGTTGATATCCCTAATTGATATAAACATGAAGCCCTGTGCAGTCAGTGGTAGTTAAAAGATATGCATCTAAATAATATTTAAATAGATTCTTGCATTTTTAAGACCCACTGGAGTGTAATTGTGTTCAACTTAATTAAATGAACTGAAACCCCCTGATAACTGTGCGTTACTGCTCCTAAATAAAACGCTCTCCAAAGAGACTTCAAGATGCTTAGTTAAGGCGATAAAAAAACCTGAGCCCAGCGCCATGAAGTTTTGCATGAGCAGCTTTGGTTTTAGTTCGTGTGTATGCTACCTGCAGTGGTTGAGAGTGTACGTTAACAGTGCTGTACCTCTGCTAGAGTCAAAAGCTGAGGTTTCACTGAAGTGCTTCAGGGCAGAGTCAGTCTTTCTGGTTTTACATTATTCGTATGAATGTGGGGTGTCTCTTTAAGCTAGCTTATTAATGCCACCAAAGAGTGGGAACCCCTCTGTGCCCGTGCCAGCGGTGGGCACCTGGTCCCCGCAGAAGCGAGGGTTTGCAGGGGGAGCACGGGCAGGCAGGATGGGCAGCCTCGGTGAGGGGGGGGGCTGGGTGCAGCTTGCTTACAGGAGCTACAGGAAACCATTTCTTCTGCTGCGAAGATTACACGGGGAAACATGGATTGCTGCCATGCTCAATTACGGTTGTTTCCTTTCCTGGTAAAAGACAGCCCGTCAGGAAGCAGTAGGAGTGAAGGCAAGGTTAGTCCCTGGGTATGCAGAAGTGTTGGGTGTATCCTCCAGGCTGCAAGCTGCTGAATTTCTAGCAGGAAAAAAATAGAAGAATAGCAGAGTTTGAGAAAGCAGTTTAAATGTCAGCATTCTGGTTTTCCACAGCGGACAGCTAGGTTGCCCTCTCCACTCGCAGCTGTAAATCAAGGGCTGCGTCTCTGGGGTGCACAGTACCCTGTACCGCTGGGCACGGTAACCAGGATAACTAATTTCCATATCTACTCCCAAAACAGAGGAAAGACCCTATCACACCTTGGTGTGCAGAACAGTATTTTTTCACGCTTCGTAAAACTGGATTTTGGGGTGAAGGCAGATACTGCAAGATTCCCTTTCCCCCTTTCCAAAACCTTCACGTGGATAGCAGGAGAGTGCCTGTCTCTTGGAAGTAAGCCTCTTAAATGGCACATGGAGGAATAAGTAATTGTGCTTACTGTCACACCCAACTTCGTAATAGCGTAGTAGCATTTCTACACGTCGGGATGCTCATTGCTGAGCTGGGTGCTGCATGAATAAAGGCGCAGCGCTGCCCCATAGCTCTTGCCATGTAAGTGCAGATGAGGCAATAGGCTCGTGCAGCCAGAAGAAACCTGGGGCAACTGCATCCCCACCGGGCTTTCCTGGGCACTGGCTTCCCTGCAGAGCGGGAGAGGGCTGTGCTCTCTCCTCCGCTCTCTGGTAACTGTAGCTGGGGGGGAAGGTCCCGGTGCACGATTCAGCTGCTGAGGTGGTGAGAAATTAGGGAAGGCACGGAGGGCTCTCCTCCTTCATCGGTGCATCCCTGAAGCCAGTACCGCTGGGTTTCAGTGGGCTGGGGGAAGCTGCGGTCCTTAGGGAGGGCCAGGCAGGACACCTGTTCAGGATCTCAGGCCTGGCTCTCAAAAAGGGTTGGGGGGAAAACCCCAAACCCAGAGCAGTAGAAATAAAGGGGCGAGGGGAGCACAGTGGTACACTGAAGAAGCAAGGGAAAGGGACAGGGGGAACAGAGAAAGAAGGATAAGAAGTTTCTTGGAGTGAACTTTCCTTTTTATGGGCAAGGTATGTCCTGCTTGTGCCAGACTGTCCTGGTGAAAAGCATAGCAACATTTAAGATAAAGATGGTTATTCTTACTACCATGACGCTTGGAAAAACATATGAGCAGAGAGGAACAAAGGTCAGAGTAGGTACTTGTTGCTGTCGGTTTTTATACAGCAGCTAGCACAGGGCAGAATGAAATACCATTTCTTCCACACAGAGATTACAGATTGTAAGAGCTTCTTTGTGTCGGGGAAAAAAGAAAAATAAATGCTTCATAGGCCAAAAGAAATTCAGTGCATTTTGTTTGGAGAAACTATTTAGGGACCACCAAATTGGATAAAGAATTATTTAACTAAACAAGCAACTGTTTTGCCTTGGGTAGTGTGGTGACAATTATAGGTATGCCCCTTATGCATATACCTGTTAGGAACCTGTGTATATTGTCTTAGGCAAGAATTAACTTGCGCAGTACATATGTAGGGTATAGGGTGCTATAAAGGTTTTACTGCCTTGTGTTGATGCAATAGAGATTCACAAATAGAGAGTTTAGTAAGTGCTTTCCTTACTGTTTTATGATGTTGATAAGGTACTCCATTTAAAGGATAAAAGGATTAGGTTAGAATAAAATCCCATATAGGAGCAGAATATTAGTGTACCAGTAGATGGTATTAATATTTTGGATATCGTTCATGTATGGAGGTTGACTTACACACAAATAGAGTTGCAAAAACAGTACAAAAATAATTGCCTATTCCTAAAATAAAATCACCCTTCGAATACTTCTCAGCATACTCCTAAGAGTATGTTCATAGTGAAACCCTTATTTTACAGTAGTTTCTTACTTTTTTTCCTCAGTTGAAAAGGAAACCAGAATTTCATACAGTGGAATCATTGTTAAAGAGGATTTCAGTGCCTTTTGGTTCATTGACTTAGATTAGTGCATTTTATTGTTTTGTTGTGTTTCACCAATATGTCCATCTATGAGGGAATGCCCCTTAGTGATTACTAGTATAAAGTAGAAATCAGTTTTGACTATGCTTTTTGTAGTAAAACTTGGACATAAACATGACCAAAGTTTGCGTTCTCTGAATCTACCATGCAACTTTAGCACCTTGGGAAATACTGTAAACCACACTTGCTGAGCTTACACAATTGTCCTGAGATACTGTTGTCTTCTCAGTTTCTTTTGTCTTTAAATATCCAAAATGTTTTTTTTTTTCTTTACACATTTTCTGTTTGTTTTTTTCAGGCTACTATTTTAATGAGTTGCTCACACGTCAGTTATGTAGACCCAAACAGTCACAGAAGATTTGTTTTTGTCATATTGTGTTACTACTATATATAAAGAAAAGATACGAATTTTAATGACACCTCCGTCACTGTTGCAGTGGATATGGCCAGCTCACAGAGATAAAGATTTATTTCATCATCTATTTAAGGTGTTTGGCTTTTGCATATCTATTTCATTAGACTCTAACTTAACTCAAACAGGAAGCCACCCCATAGCATATGCTAAGCTTCCCGATTCTGAAACAAGAAATTCATCTCCTGCTCCTTAATGGTGCTTTAATCACATATACGTTTGTTTCTTAATTCTTGCCATTCTTTTGTTTACCATTTGTTTCTGCTCCAAGTGTCAGGATAGAAGCCTACTGCAGCTGGTGTGCACGAAGAGACACATTTCCACTCAATTTGAGAAAAAGTCTCAGAAAACACAGTGTGCAAAAGGAGGAGGCAACGAGAGCAAGGGAAACAAAACTAATGAGAGGTGATGTCAGGTGCAGCTATTACATGGCTTAAGGAGTTGTTAACTTATTCTGCTTTACAAGCTGGCAATGATAACCTGTCCCTGACTGCTGACCAGCCTGGTGGGTAGTGGTGGCCTGGCAGGTATCAGAGCAGACAAGAGTTTTGAGTTACATTTTGATGAGCTTAGTGCAGATCACCTTGGGGAAAGGAGGATAGAAGATAATATACTGTTATTAGGGAAGCTGGACATTAAGGGTGCTTTGAACTTACTTTTCATGAATAATATTTGCATGTAATCTTGTCTGTCAAGATAATGAGCATGTGAAAGAGCTGGTTCTACTTGTGATAAATACCCACTTTTTAAGTATGTTGGAATGTACATTTGCATAGATACGACTTTTTCGTTAGCATGCATATATATACACACACATATTTTTATTTTTATTTTTTACATAGAGGACTTCCTTGTTTGCATGCCAGAGAGAAAGATCCCAGTAGTGTGCTTTCAAATCAATTTTAATTTACAAAGGGAAAAATGTAAATCACATTCGGAATGCTCTTCTAGAGATGCTTTGTTACACCTTCCTGACAAAGACTTCAGGGCTTTACAGTGAAAAGTAAGGGGGRAAAAAATTATGGTGCTGATGGTGAAGAAAACACATTATTTGCAGAATTTTGAAAAGGGGAAGAGCTTGTTTTGATGTAAAGATAGGGCAAAGAGAGATGTAAAGATAGGTTTCATATATATTAGAAAAAGGTTACATAGCTGTGTGGTTTAATATAAAGTTTCTGGGTCTAGCGTGACTGCTCTGAACTCAGTGAGCTGTATCAGTTATTTCAGATAACTGCTGCAAAAGCTTTTATATCAAACTGTACCATTGTGCATTCTGCTTATTGCACAGAATCTAGAACTGTTTTAACCATGCTGCAGAGAGCTTGACACAGTTTTATTAGATCTATTTTTGAAACTCTGTAAAGTCGCATAGCTTAATGACTCAACCCTCAGATGCCATAAAAATTAATGGAACGTCTTCCACTGAATGGGTCTGATCTGTATGTTCTCTTTGTTCTCGCAGTGTCCAGCTATAGAGAGGTCAAGGGAACCATGACAACCCTTCAGCATCCTCTAAAATAGCTGTTCTCAATATAAAAATGTCATGACTTCTACACTGAGTATTTTATGCCTTCCCCTGAATATCAAGGCAAGCGCTGGGCTGCCTGGCTTTGCACTTCTGCCTCATTCACATTTCTGACCCCGCTCACTGTCAAGACAGACTTTGAACCTGTCACTTCATGGATAGTGGAATTGTTACTTCTGCTGAATGGAAGATTGTCCTTTCTGAGCCCTAGGAAAAGAAGGGAACATTTCTCTAGCAGCTTGTTGGGTTTATTTTTAATGGCAACCATTTTGAAGCTGAGCCAGAAGGAAAAACATCAGCTTTATTCCTGGCAGAAATACACTGCTAGCAAGGGACAGGTGAGAGGCTTAGAAATGTGTAACAGATACAACTATTGTGAAGCTCTGCAGGTTTTCCTACAGATGGCTGTCCTCATTGTGTGAGTCTGTATTACTGTAGCAAATTGAGATGTGAGCCCTAGCCAGAGAGGTACATGCAGATTTAACTCTTCTGTTTTGAAAAGGTTTGGATCTGATGCAAATCTGCCTCCTTAAAAAGAACTGTGGAGGAACATTGAAGTACAGTATCTCTCTCATATTAATCACCTGAAGCCTCAATTCATGTAGTAGTACATTTTGCAGTGCAGGGAGGTAGGCTGCCAGTCCGAGGTTGCCTAGGGAAGGATGCACAAGTTCCTCGAGCTTCTATGAGCCYGCATTAGGAAAAATACCTAAAAAGAACTGGTTCAAAGTTGTCCCATGAAAATCTGAGCATCCCTTGCTTTCTAGGTAAGCTAGTTCTGCTTAACTTTAAACATCTTGTAGGATGTGTGCTATGTAGATGAAGTCCTGTTGAAAACAGTGTGTTTATTAGGCACAAACATGTTTCCCTTCAGCAGATGTTCTCATTTCACCACTTTTTTGGTCCCTCCTCTCTCTTACCCCTCTCCGCTCCCCAAACAAGCCTGTTTGCTCTGGCCCACATTCTGGCTTTCATTTATGTACTTCTTACAGCTATCCAAACCAAAGGTATTATTGAAATGCAGGGTTGTGTTCCACAGATTTTTGGTAGGCGTCCCTGTTAAGATCCAACTGCCAGAAATAAGCTGCTAATGTTTACAGTGACTCTCCACACAGTAGTCCTGTGTTTCAGGCACGGAAATGGATTTTTTTCTCATCTTGGTCTGTGAAGGTCAAAAACACGCCTTTGCCAGGGCATGATTGCAAAGCGTTGTGAAAGAGCATCTTCCCTTCCTCTGTGCCCTTTCCACATACATTTATACTTTAATAGGAAAAAGTCAGATTTTTTTTCCCCTCCCTCCCAATTTCTGACCTGTTCCTAACCTCCCAGTTTATGCACGTGCTGTGGCCATAGCTGGAGTGGTTTTTAAGTTAGGAACTTGTATAGCTGCATTGTGTGCTGTAATCTGCGTTGCCATGTGCAGATGGAGACCCATCTGTCTTGCTGACCAAACGGGCTTGTAGCGTGCACATCTTTTTTTACATTTTTGAGATTCATGCGGTTAAATGAATTTCACCCAGTGGCTTGGAGAGTGAGCACATATATCTGGTAATCAAGTCCTCTTTCCTGACATTCCTAACATCTGCTGGAATAGGAGGAGGATATGCTGGAATATGCAGTTTTGTAATACATTTCTCAGAATCTGAGGTAGAAAAGTACACACTCAAATAGTGGTATTTTATGTAGCTTTTTCTAAAACTCTTATTCTGCATGGAAATTATGCAGAAAGTATGTATGCTGTGCCAGTGCRTAGTGTTTAGGTCCATATGCAGGTTCAGGAAATATATATGTTACTTAGCAAAGTCCATTATTCCTCCTTAGCTAATAGTGTTTTTATTTTATTACTATTATTAAAATAGGAATGTATTTTTACTTAATTTTATTGCCAGCAGAGCTCTCTGACAAAACATTTTTCTTCTTTGCACTTTCAGATGTCAAATACAAAGGATTCTGCCAGCACGTTAAACTAACTGATGTGCAGTGACCGATAAATCCTAACTTTATAATAAGTGTCAAATCATTCCAACTTTTCTTTGTAGTCACTCCATTAACAGGAATCCTGACGGATTCCTTTGGTATTCACATGCATATCAGAACTAATTCTGTGGGAATCCCAGGGCAATTCATCATTTACTCTGTGTTCTATGATGCCAAAAAATTTTGCATGCATACATTGTAAGATGGAAATTTAGGAACATATTTGACAACCAAAAATAGAAATCTGAGATAACTTCTGTTTTCATTAGAATATTTTATTAAATCTTCATTTTAGGTTTAACCCTTTAAAACTAGTGGGTTGTTTACTTTCCTGGCTATCACACTATTTTATGGAAAGGTCTCGGGCAGTAGTGAAGTCTTAGGAGAAACCTGTTGTAACTTTTTATGAATAAATTAAAGCATTCAGGAATGGTATTTCTGCTCGATATTTGCGTTCTTACGAATTTTTTCCAGCAGAGAAGATCTGTGGGATTATATAGCTGGAACATTGCAGTTTGTATGGCAATAAACACAACTGGTGCAAAGCAGTCTTCATGGTAGGGCTTTGCTTAACTGTTAAATTTGTAACAAAATGAGAAAGAGTTTATTATGAAGTCTTGGTTTGAAAAGTATTACTGACCTAAAGCAGTTAAGAGCACATCAGCGGCTAATGAATTACAGATATATCAGTAAGAATAAATTTGAAAGCTGTGTCTTTTTTCATTACTCACATAAGCTGTTTCAAATATAGGACCCATCTACATCAAAATGGGACATAGTGGCACATAACTGAAGGCTTATTACAAATTGCATTGTCTTATTATTTTTGGTATCAAATAGCTGTATGCTTTTTCCTACCTGTGAAACTAAAATGGCAGTCCACATTTGTTTAGACCCTGTTGTATTAGTATTGGAATCAGGCCCACAATGTAGGGCTATTAATAAGGAAGAAGAGGAATGAACAAGCTGATGGGTTTAGACTTCTATTTCTATTATCTTAAAAATCCTCTAGGTTTTGGCTTGCATATGAAAGCAAGAAAGTAAAAGRAACTTATCAAAATTAACATTGGCTCTTATTCTTTGTGCATCAGAGTGAAATATTTTTAAAATATTATTACTTAGGAATGCTTTTATTGTTCTATTAATAATGCTAGGGGATTTTTTTAAAACATTTCGGACAATTCCTTTGACTCTCTGTGCTTTGTAAGGGAATGAATGACTTCTCAAGCTGGAGCTAAAGTTTTGCATATTAATATTTTTAAAATACTCAATTAACTTAAAAACAAAATAGAAATACAAAGCACACTGGTGGTGATTTTGTGTGAGACAGTTTAGAACTGTTTGCAGAAGTTGGGGGGTCAATTTAATGAATGGACAGACAAAATGCCGTTGTTCAAAATTCATCTTCTGATTAGTTGTACTTGCGGTTTGATGATATCTAAAGTAGGTCCTCTTGGCCATTATCAGTGGAGTAGAAAAATGAAGCATCTTCTCTTTTTTTAGTTTTGCCATGTTTTTAATAGTTCTTGAAGAATAAAGGAGGATGATGAGATAACTATATGTAGGGATAAAATTTGAGGTAATATAAATCAGATCTGCAATCCTTTGTTAAGTTACGACATTATTTCCTTATATGTAACATGCGTGTGAAGTGCTTGCTGTGTTTGGATTGGGTTGATTTGTGTATCTGTGTTTCTTTTTCGACAAAAGCAATGCTTTCTGGATACCCGCACGCATAAACTCATAAAAGAAGCTCTTTGCCACGGAGACAAATGATTCAATCATCATCTTCCACTACAACTTCCTGGCAAGCTGATATGTAAATGCAAATGTTTGTATTTTTGTTCTCATTTTTCAAAGCTTGAGACTTCAAACCCCAAAGCTGTCTGCATCTAGTTAGGAGGTTGCTTGCTGCTTTTGCAGAGTGGTTAACTTGTAAAGCTAGCTGCCCTCAGTCTGGTAACCCAGCAAAAGCAGGGTGGCAATGAGTATGTGTTTCAGTTATCAATTCTCATCTCTAAGATCTTGTGTTATTTCTGTTCCTTCATCCTTTTTCGGATGTTAAGCTTGCTTTCACACAGGACTGGTCTTCCCTGGAGAGCTGGCATGAGCTGTATTTCGAGCATAGCCCCTAATTTGAGTCCCAAGCATTGCCAACAATCCCTTCTGTCAGTCAGTCAGGCTGGTCCCTGCAGCTCAACTTCTCTGGATGTTGCGGCACTGGCAGACTGGGTCGCTTGTGAATAGGCCTTTCTTTGCAGCCATGTGCTTGCTGGCGGTGGGGCCACCCGCATTCCGTGGGCTTTAATTGGGGTGCTGCAATTGAGCTAATTTTGCTCTAGGGACAGTCACAAGCCTTCAGCCTTGTAGACACCACCTTTAAATAAAGCACAGTGAACTGCATGCCAACATAAGTGAAAAATGAGCACTTGTTCAGCTTGGTTTGATCAGTTGTGCAGCACCATTGCTATCCCACAAGCGGCCTGTGACCACGGACCTGAGGAGCGTGGGTGTGGGAAGGTGCGTGGAGGAGTGCTGGAGCATGCTGCGATCCTCACCTCGGCTCCACCCGGCTCTCAGCTAAGCTGAAGTTCACGTGATATGTTTGGATTTGGAGTATATCACTCGGTTTCAGAGTCATGACTTTACCTTCACAAGTTACACCTATTTCCGAGCAGGTTTACTACATGAAATTTAACAGTTTCCAGAATTGAGAGGAGACGGACTGATAAAGTAAATAGGCAGATTTCGTATTGTTCTAATAAAATGATGGTTTCCTGTCTTGCCCTTCTATCATTACTGTTTCCAGCTCCTATACTCTTAACTGGCAAAGCTTATCAAGGAATAAACAGACTCTGTCTGGGGAAGACAGTCCAAGATGGGAATTTCTGGTAACCCTTAGAGAGGGATGTTTGTTACGATGGAGTGGCTGGGATTCAGATGTCACGTCGTCTCTTTGGAAATCATACAGGTTTTCTTATTGCCTGTAACAGTGAGCAAATGAAGGTTAACTTTTGGGGTTGCTTTTTCTTTTTGGTGTTCATTTTCCTCCCCAGCACTGCAGCACTAGTTATCCCTACTGAGTGTGCAAACCTTGTGAAAGCGGCTCGTTGTGCGTGTGGGATCAGCAAGCACGCCCTCAGCCACTGGAAGAGTGTCCAGTTGCGCAGGCAGATGTCTGGAGCTTGTGGCACAGGCRGAGAGTCAAAGCTTCTTCCCCAGCTTGTTGGGAAGTGATGGATGGCAAGGAGGTGGCTGGAGGAAGACGTATGCTCGCTGCCCRCTGAGCGGGTAGCGCTGCTGCTCCGGTAGAAAGGCAAGGTAGCACTGTCACGCTCTCTAAGATGCTGTTGTTTTGTCCTCGTAAACTACGCACTTGCTTAGTGGTGTGGAAAGTTGTTTGTCCAAAGCTCTGGCAAGTCTGAAGTTCCCAGAAGTGTATTTGCACTAAGGAACCCGATCTTTTAACGTTTGAAACATCTCCCATTTGAGATCTTTGGCAGATTGAGAGATAGGAAATACAGTAAAAAATACATAGGTATGTATAGAGGAGGGTGTGTGTATAGATATATATTGAGTGTAGTTATTTTGCTTCTGCTGCTCCAACAAGTGACATGCAAATTGTTTTCCACCTGTACTGTACCCAGTAGTTTGAAGAAACTGCAAGCCGTTCTGAATTTTGGGAATGTGAGCTCTACAAAACTTCCTGGAGAATTTGAGATACCTGTTGCACATGTGGAATTGCACTTTAAAAAAGTAAAGAGTGTGTTTCACACAGTCTGAGGTTTAATAGACTTTCACTTTGATTTAAACTGGAATGTTTTTTCCAATTCTCTGGAAGTGATGCTTCATTAAAACGGGTCTGAGAGCAGGACCACATACTTATTTCCAAATGGCAACAGCTTGAGTAAGGTGTGGTTTCTAATTAAAAGATTTCCTCCTACCTCGTACGCTAAAACTCTGCATTGCAACTTATGTGTACTATTAGCATAATTATTTTTAAATGGTTTCTTGATTGCTTAGTTTTTTCTTAATATTCAAGACATAATTTTATATTTGTGTTGYATCTATTAGCAGCAACAATGAAATAACAGTGCAGTGTATTCTTGTTCTTCTCTCAGAATATGCACAAAGTGTAGATTGTTACCTTTTAAAGAATGTATACAATAACATATATGCTCTTTCATAAATTAGACAAATAGAGAAACAAAATTACTCTATCCCATCTTTTGGACGTATTTTAAGTGTGTGCATATTGTACCAAAAAAACTGTTAATTCACCCTGCCCACCCCCTCGCCCGGCCCTCTGTGGCATATGTATCTGAAGTTTAGAAGGATTTCTCATGCCACTTAAAATCCAGCCTGTTTTTTGTTTTGGTTTGGGTTTTTTTTTCCTTATTTATCTATCATTTAAAAAGTATGAATTTTGACTGTAATTAACAGATGATTACAATTAGATTCCTGGCTATAGCCATTTTATTAACAGGGTAACAATCCTGCCTAGCAAAGCAGACATCTGGGACTGGGACTGAGCAAACCATGTTTCCGCCTCCAGTATATCTTAAAAGACCAACTGGCAGAGTGTCTTTGTGGGTGGCATAAACTCGCCTGTTAAAGTCATTTGGCTGGCATTGTTTGCAGTCYGGCTGATTGTGCTTATAAGCAAGAAGTTTAATGTTTTAAATTGCTGTTAGTCATTGCAAGGAAAGCAGGGCTACTCACAAGTAAATAAGGTCAGTGAAACGTATGTAATGACTGGTTATTGGATGAGTGGGCAGCTGCTTGGGAGAACCAGATGGAATATGAATATATGTGGGTGGGAGGGAATTGAGGCAGATAGTGCCTGGGGATCTAGTGTTCCTCTGCTGTGCATTGCTGTCCCTGCCTTCTCTCTCTGTATAGGAATTAGCAAGGACCCACCTGTTTCTGAAGAGCTACTGTGGTACTGCAGTTCCCAACTGTTCTTGCGTGCTCAGGGCTAAGGGTTAAGAGGATGACCCAAGAGCTGTGTGCAGGATGTGCTGTAGGGAGAGGGTCTCCCTCAGAGTTGTGGTGTTACCTTTAAATTAGAATTTTAAAATTGATTAACATATTTTCTTTTTCTTTGTCTCCACCATAGGATGGGTCACTGGGAAATATTGATGACCTGGCACAGCAGTATGCAGACTACTATAACACCTGCTTCACGGATGTGTGTGAGAGGATGGAAGAGCTGCGCAAACGGAGGGTTTCCCAAGACCTTGATATGGTATGTAGAGAGGTTATGGCTTTATTAACAAACGATTGCCATTCATGCCCCAGATGAAGAATCGATATTTCAGCTTGAAGAGTTCTACCCAGAGAAATAACTATATGTGATTGTGTTCACGCACACAAACATTTCAGCCAACTCACTTGGAAATTAGCAGGATTAGTTTTTTCTAGGTATTTATTATGATTCATTAAGCCTTGGAGTCTGCATTTCTTAGTTCTTCTTTAATTAGAATACTTTTTGCTTGTGCACATTTGCTTGCAAACCTCAACTCTTAGAGGCAAGACTGTGTCTGACAAAAGCATCGTTTCCTTGCTCCAAGATGCTCCCAGTGTGAGCACAACGAAACTGTGTGCTGTTTTTCAGTTGCACTGTACAAACTGTTAAAGTACCGCTTCTCAGAACTCCAAGGTGCAAATACTGGTTTCAGGCTCCCAAATGTAAGCAATCTTCAGTTTTGTGAATCCTTTTCCATTATTACACATGACAGAACCTGTAGTGGGGGACATTGAGTCACTGAGTCCTTCAGGCTGGAAGGGACCTTAGGAGGTCTCTAATCCAACCTTTGGCTCAAAGCACTGTCAACACTGAATTCAAACCAGGTTGCTCAGGGCTTTATCTGATTGGGTTTGAAGACCTCCAAGGATGGAGGCTTTGCAGCCTCTCTGAGCAACCTGTTGTACTGCTTCATGGTCTTCATAGTGAACTTTCCTTTTTTCCTGATATTCTATGAGATATACCCCCCATGGCAATTTATACCTGTTGCCTCTCATTCTCATGCCATGCACCACTGTGAAGAACCAGGCTCCATCTTTTTGATAACCTCCCCATAGGTACCAGCAGGCTGCCAGTAGGTCTCGTCAAAGCTGTCTTTTCTCCAAGCTGAATCTCCCAGCTCTTCTTGCAGGGCAAGGGCTCAAGTCCATGAGCACCTTGATGGCGATCCCCCAGACTTATTCAAGTTTATCAACACCTGCCTAGCACGCAGGACTGTAGAGCCAGAGGTGGTGGTCCAAGCATGGCCTGACAGGTGCCAGGGAAAGGGGAAGAATCATAGAATCATAGAATCATAAAGGTTGGAAAAGACCTCTAAGATCATCAAGTCCAACCATCAACCCAACACCACCATGCCCCACTAAACCATGTCCCTAAGTGCCTCATCTACACGTCTTTTAAATACTTGCAGGGATGGTGACTCCACCACTTCCCTGGGCAGCCTGTTCCAATGTTTAACCACTCTTAAATCACTTCCCTCGATCTCCTGGCTACACTGGCTACACTGCTGTTGACATGGTGTAGGATGCTGCTGGCTGCCATTGCAGCCCGGGCACGCTGCTGGCTCGTGCTAAGCCTACTGTCCCCCAGGCCTTTTCTGCAGAGTAGGCTGGCCCAGCCAGTCAGTCCCCAGCCTCTGCCAGTGCATGGGCTCGCTCCTCCTCAGGAACAGGACTTTGCATTTGTCCAAGTTGAATTTCATGAGGTTCCTGCCAGGCCACTCTGAATGGCAGCCCTGCCCTCAAGCGTATTGACTGCAGCCCAAGCTGGGCATCATCCATTACCTTGACAGGGGTGCCCTCTATTTCCTCCTCAGGTATCTAACGGGGTAGGCCCCTGCACTGTTCTGCTTGTAACTGGCCTCCAAGTACGGCACATTAAACGCTACTCTGAAAGCCCAACTAGCCAGTTTTTCACCCATTCAGTTGCGTAGACTCCCTGGGGAGTCCCACTTTAGCCGAAACTAATCTATATGCAGGTCTTCTCCATACCTCATTTTTGTTAGATTTAAGAAGGAACCTTTTAGGAGGCCTGTCACAAAAACATCATGTGTTTTCACTTGTTGGACAATTTCCATACTGTCCTGTAACATTGGTAAATGTTTGTCACTACTTAGGGTATGTATGTATGTATGTATTACTGATTGCTGTGCTTTTTTCATTGTAAACTTCTTTGTTAGTTTTCGTAACATTCCTAAAGATCCCCTGTGACAGAGAAAAAAGCTTTTAGGTCTGCTTTGTTAGGTCTTCAGTGTTAAGTTTGTGTTTCCCAACAGCATTGTATGTTTTTACATACAGACTTACAGATACTTCCTTCAAGTCTTGTCTTGCAGAAAACGGGTTACTGAAGGAATTATTTTTTTGTCACTTACGGTTTTGCTGTGGTGGTAACTTTTGTATAACACATACAGAAACTCATAACCAAAGTATGGTTAATACCTCTGCTGAGGCACAGTGCTGTGGCAGAGCCAGCATGGGATCTGATCACAGTTCTGCAGTTCCTCTGCAAGATCAAATCCTTTAAGACAAATTTGGGAGCTGAAGTTGTGTAATTGTCTTCTACCTTTGCTTCCCCAGATCCTGACGCTGACTAGCAGAAGGGAGTGGTTTGTGTCCTTTCTCTAGCAGCTGTACCTGATGATGTGGATTACTTAAGGCTACTTTCTTTCTTCTTGGGATTCCAATTTAGCAGCTGAGAGGCTTCCAGAGCTTGTACAGACTACGAACTTCAGTTACACAATGAACGGCTGCAGGATCAAGGCAGAAAGAGCCATCTCCTCTGCCCCACTGAAGTTTGCTAGTTCCTTCTTTATTTTTAAATGAAAAAAAAATCAGATGTATTTTGCAGATCTATTGCTGCCAAAAAGTTCCAAGTGTTAAACAAAAGGTCATTGCAGGAAATCCCTTTGTAGACAGACCCTTAAGGCTTCTGTGCAAAGAAGCTGATGACACAGAACTGTGGTTCTTGTGAAAACCCCCACACTCAGTATACCTGGTATTCTGGGTAGCTGTTGGCAGCAACGAAACCCCCTTTCCTGGCGCTCTTGGAAGGCAGCTCCTGTGCTGGGTAATGAAGCATGCCTTATGGTGGGAGAGGACTCCCTTCCATGTAGACAGATGGGCCTAATTTGGCTCCCTTCACTTCCGAAGCTGCAGAAGCCAGGCTGGGGAAAGCCATGTGAGCTTAATTAACTCACATCAAAGGTGCAGAGCTTCATGCTGGTTTAAATAGATGTGAGCTAACCCAAGACAGACCAGTGAGTGATTCACTAGCTCATTCTGCTCAAGAGAAGCTATAGTCAGAGAAGGTGGCTGTGTGAAAAGACATCCTGGAGATTCCTCTTCAGTGGCTCTCATATTGAGTTTGTTCTCTCTAGTAGTCCAGTGATGACTTCTTGAACTGTCAGGTCAGAGAGAAGATGTTGCAACTGAAAATGAAATTAGTGCTCAATTTTTGCTACGTCTGTCACCACTATAATACAGTTTCTGGACATAGGATAGCCATTCTGCTGATAACACATGAGGCTATAGATATTAGCTCACTTCCACAACAACAGCATCCAAACAGCGCTGACTGCAGCTGAAACTTGCTTGCATCAGTATGTAGGCAGGCTTGACTTAGGGAGCAGGAAATGGCCATGTTGACTAGAATGCATTTTCAGTGTGGTAGGGTAGTATGCCTGTTCATAATCTGTAGAAACAGGAGTTGGTTTAAACAGCAGAGCTGCCAAAGTGACTGCAAAAGTACTAATGTGAAAGAACAGAAGAGTGACTCATTTGTTGTGATGTTTTTCCTCTCTTTACAGCTTGAGGAAAGGTAGTATATTTGCAGAGGTTTTAGAATAGTGAGTGGGGAGTGATGCTGGGGGAAATGCCAGCTTCATAGCATATCCCAGATGTGCTATGATAGCAAAATATGTGCACTAGATAGCAAATATATGCAGCCCCCAAATTATTATGTACCAGTATTATTGGGCTGTTATTCTAGCCTGGCTTTGCTCTGCCGTACATTGCTCTGCTAGCAGGGGTGAGGAGGGACAGTGCTGTCTATATACCCTCTCTTCCCAGCAGTGGGGTCATGCCAGAGCTGGAGGTGGGCAGTACTTCTGCTCTTCCCCCCCACCCCCCTGCCGATGGTCTTCTCCCTCTCTTTAGCAAAGTGCTAGAACAGAGCCAAGCTGATATGCATGTAGTGCTAGTGCAAATTTCCAGGGGTTTGCTGGAGTGAAGGTTACTGAATCATGAGAAGGGGGTACCACAGGATAAACCCAACCCCTGCACTGAGATCAGGTTTAAATGAGGAATAAGGGGGCGTGGGGGAGAGTCTCTGTTGACAGCTGTGTCAAAGCCACAGATCCCATGTGCAAAAAATTTCATAAAGCAAAAGGTATTGGGGTACATCTTTAGATTTTTATAATCATGAAAAATCAGGCAATCAGCAGCTATGATATAGCTGGGAGACTGCAGCTTGATTTTTGGATGGCGGTTCTGATGTCTTCCTCTGAAATGCAGTATGAGTGATAAATAATATGTAGCAGAAACACGAAAGGCCAAAGTTAGGCTTGGAGCTGCTTTTACTGAATGCTCTGAACAAAGAGGAAGAGTGGGTCACCCCAGGGGTCGAAGCATCCTCTAAAAGTTGCACAGAGAGGCTGCATCAGGAGGAGCAGTGTACTAACAAAGAAGTGCCTGAGCTGGCAGAGCTTTGCCAGGAACATGTCTTTAGCGCTGGCTCGCCCAGATTGCCCTTTGTAGCGTTTCCACTGGAAGGACAGAAATAAGAACTGTTTTATTGCTGCTTCTGTACACTTTGAAATCATTTTAAGCTGTTTGGGAGCAACTGTTGATACCTTGATTGTATATTGTGCTTTCTAATCAGCTCTGCAACCTTTCCTATCAGACCATGGCCATTTCAGTCTGGATATCCTGCTCTGGAGTTGAATTTTTAAAAAAAAATCACTTGGTAAAATTGTTTGGGAGAGCAGCATATCTTGTAACAAAACAGTAGCTGTGGATGGAGCTGGACACAGAGTGTTTTTCCAAATGGTAGTGCTGTCAAGGATTGTTAGTTGTCCCTAACCACGGTAACTGCTTTTTGCGTTTGGAATTTTGCCTCTGTTTTTGTAATGGAGAATGTGCTTGGGTTTGGACATTAATGTTTGTGAACAGCATGGGAGTTGCCCACATTTCCTAGCATTTGGCCTATTCCTGTGTACCATGTGGTTTTTTTGGCTGAAGCAAAACTGCAGTCGGAGTAGATACAGTGGATTTTCAGGCCCATAATGGATGTATCACTGGTAATATTGAGCTGGACATCTGCTAAAATGCAGTTACAGCCAGAAAAGTGACTCTATGAGGATGGCACCTTGTTACTGCTCCTATCTGCTTCCTTTGTGTCTTTGGGATCGTATCTGCCTGGCTCACTGACAAACCAGGTTCGCCTTGCCTGTCAGCAGGGCAGGACGGCATTGATACAGCTGTGAAAGAGCAAACTGCATTCTGTTGTTTCATCCATCACTGACAGCGGCCAGCTAACTGCTGCTGCCAAGGTCTGTATTGTAGCTGATGATCTTGAAGTCAAAGAACAGCTTGAGGTTTTCTGATGGACTCTGACAGCTATGGTTGTGGCACTGAGAAGTTGCACTAATCTTTTGACTTGTAAATTACATAAACTTAAAATGAATGCCACTGGAAAGCTGTAAGGCACACAAATATACCTTTTTTTTCTCCATCCATTTAATTCATTTTGATGTGTAAAAGGGGAAGTGTTCAGAATCTCTCTATATACATGGTGGTAAAGTACAGTGCGTGTTTTTGACAAATTGACTTGCCTAATCCCGTGTGTTTTTACAGTACCTGCACATGTACAGATTCAAAGTCAGAAAATAGAAATGAACACAAAACCAACACAAGTTTCTTGCCTTGCTGCCCAACGTGTATGTAGTCCTCATAGGTCTTGGCTGTGCGTGGTTTTGAAAGGTGCTCAGCAACTAGTTGTTTGATCACAAATGGAGTTGACCATCTAGACAATGTCATCATGTATAAATGGTATGTGTCCAGCAAGGCAGAGTGGTGGAAAAATGGCACAAGTAGAGTAATTAGTAATTTAAGTGATAGAGTAATTAGGCTTTAACCTTTTTAGAGGTGTATTTGGCTGATACTGTACTACTGTACTGTAGTCATAAGACTACTTGAGAAACTAGCCAACTTGCACTGAAGGAGACTAAAATACCCAGAACTGTTGCAGTCAGTGATTGATGTGTATTTAAGAAATCTCTGTGGGAGTTAGCTACCGAAGCTGGAATTACGATGCTGAACATCTTTTTGGAATCTGCTTGTGCCTGCACTATAGCTGGCTCTAGCCATGTCTACTATTCTTTGCATCTTACAGACATTAAAGTCTCAGGATCCTAAAATAGACTGCTTATTCCCTGCCATGAAATGTTCAGTTCTGCTTTGCAAATGCAATACTGGCTGCTTTTACCTTTGTCCTGAGAGGACACTTCTATATCTTGCTGGAACAGGATTCCACTGTTTTGTTTTGTCTTGCTGGCTGCGAGAGGCCTTCCAAAGTATAAACAACATCTGAGTTAGATTAAAAAGGTATCTACAGCACAAAAAAAGAGCTGGAGAACACACTGATAAGACTTCCTAAATTTTGGAGAGTTTCCAGGACTTATCAGGCAGACACACAAAAGAAAAAGTAGCAGTAAAAGACATGGACTTTCAGGCATTCTTTTTTTTTTCTCCAGTATAGCTTGAAATAGAGGGGGTTTTGTTTGAATATGAGGTGCATAAAGTAGATTTCCATAGAAAATATATAGTAGAGATTTACTATGTGTGCAGTCTCAGTCTCTCAACATTTTAGGCTTTATCTCCGTAAGTTAAATTCATAGTAATTTTTTCATCATTAATGGAGCTTTTCAAAGGTGGACACAATGGAAATTCTGGAACAGACGGGCTATTTTTAGTGTCTCATGTATCACACACCAAGACAGCAAAGGCATTTAAATACAGAGCTAGCATTAAGCATGAAAATAAAGCAAGGCTTGTTCCATACATAGCAAAGTGAATACTGTTCTTAAAACAGTTCTTATTCCACTTAGTACTAGCAGACTAAGTAAAAAATCTCTCAGCTTTCTGTATGCTAATGATCTCCTGCAGTCTCACCACTGTTTTTGTTGGAAGCCCATTTATGAATAATCCCTTAAGCAAAATCTGTCTACTTATAGGCAGAGTTTATAGGCTAGAGACTCAGCAGACTGCGCAGCTGTGGTGGTTTGGGTGACCTTATCTTCCTTTCATACACTTGGAAGTCCTTGCTTTTTGGAGCAGGATCTTCAGTTTAACACTTCTGGTCTTCTGAAAATGTTTGTATTTTTGGCAATGTCAGTGTTATGGGAAGAACAGGTTGTCAAAGGTAATTGTTATTTTTTTCTGAACTGGTAATACTATTATGAATAAAATAATATTTATGTTATAAATAGAAAAGATAACTCACTTCTGGTAGTATGACTGGTAATTGTGGAGGGGAGAAATTCTCCTTAGCATTATAAATGTTTTGCTAGCTATTCTTAATCTTTTAGCATCATCTGTAGTGATTTTCTTGTCCCTTTACATTCAGCAGACTTTTACTTTGAACCTAAGATCAGTTGAATATATTCCTACTGTGCTGCTGTTTTATCGTAGAAGCAGTGCGTATCTGCTGGAACCGACAGACTAGATTTGTATTAACTCTGTGATTTTTATCTCATCGGAGCCTGAGGACTTTGGGAGGAGGGGAATTGGTTGACTAACTTTAGCTCCCTTTGTGTATTTTTTTTTTCCCTTTCTCCCCTCTGAATTTAAAAATGACAGCAAAAATGGAAATGTACAGCGTCATGCTATCTGGATCGTTAGGTAAATTTCATTGCAAAGGATACAATTGTAAAAATCATTTAAGAAGGTGCATCTCTGAGGAAAAAAACCAACAGGAAAAAAAACCCAACAAACAAACAAAAAAAACCCCAAAACACCCAAACTCTTGTGGTGAACAGTTTCTGTGGTGTGCAGCCCAGTGTGCCATTCATATATTACTAGAAGAATTCCAAAATACCCAGCTGAGTGGCATTACTCTGTGAAGGAAAGCAGCGTGTATTGGCTGGGATGGAAGAGTGTCAGGCTTTTGTAATGTGGTAGCAGCCAAACCAACAGAAGAATGAACCTAGAAGGTGTAATGTCTTGTATTCGGATTACTCCTCTTTGTCCTTGTATAGCTTCGGCCTGACTCCCCAGGCAGCCTCTGTGTACCCTCCTTCTGTCCCCCAAGCACTGCTATCCGGTCCGTCTATGTGTGCTGAAGATGGCTGACGGCAACTTCAGGTGTCAAGTAATTGCTGCGCTAGCTTGCTCTTCTTCTAAGTCCTTGGGTAGAGGAACACCACCCTGGGTCCTCAAGGAATAGTAAGGATATTGCTCAAGACAGAAGTCTTGAGGTTAGTGAGGTATTCAAAAACCGTACTTGTTAGAACCGTAACAGCCTTGCAGGTCATCAGGGAGAACAAACAGGTCTTAATCAAGAATAAATCAAGAGCATGTTGTGATGAGAATGAGAAACACATCATGAATATTTGTGCACATCTGGATGTGCTTTGGAACGTCTGTTTCTCTGCAGCAGAAGGACGCTCCTCCAAAGATGCCCAGAGGAAGGCAGGCCTCCATCTGCGAATTCAAAGGGGTTGATTTCTTTTTTTTTTTTTTTTTTTTTCTTTTCTTTTCTTTCCTGCCAGCCTGGCCCTGCTCTTCATGATGTAGGTTCTGATGTTGCACAGCTACTCTCCTTTCATCTCTCCATGCTTTATCTTCTCTCAGTGTTGTGTAGGTTTCCTGTTTCAGCAGCGTCGCCTGAAGCACACAGAGAAATGCTCTGTTTCAAACAAGATGGTCTATGAATTTTGTGTTTGAAGGAAAACTCAAGCAGTTTGAAGAGATGTGATTTCTTTGGTGATTGATCAATCTGTTTTCCACAAAATAATAAAAAGGAATGGCTATCAGCTGGAACCCCCTCTTCCTGACTCACATATGTCATATCCCTCTTGATTTATATTTGTAAGTTTTCCCCAACAGTTTAGATTGCAGCTGTATCTTACGTAAGGAAACAAAGTAATTTGGGATTACTACATCCAGATTTTCCCTGACTCTAAGTCTTTTTTGGCTGCTCAAGCAAATTGAGTTGGGGAAGGTGGTAATCCTGTAAAAATAGACGTATGAAAATGAATGGGTAATATTTTGCAAAAGGATTGAATTTCAGTACCTTATCAGAGGGATGAATTTCTTGTGTTGCTGGGCATGACGAACAAAATCAGTCATGGATTAGAAACTAATTAAAGAAGAAAGACTTGAAATGATTAGCAAAATTTGGAATTCATAAGTTCCTTACAAAACACATACTGGTAATTTTTTGTTTATGTCTGTGTCTTTTGCTTGTTGCTGTTGAAGTTACTGATAAGACCACAGTTACAATAATTTGGTTTAGGCTCCATGTGGAAATAGTGGCAGTATGGTTGTGTACCCAGGCTCATTTAAGGATGTAAAGAAGGCAGTGTTTGCAGCAATAATGTCTTATTAAATCAATGGATATAGCTGTGGAAAAATAGACAAGCTTTTAATTGTATAAGGCTTTATTCACAAGCCATCCAGATAAATTAGGAAGATAAAAAAGCTAGCAAAAGAAGAATCAGAATTTGGAAGCTTCATTTAAGACAAACTAGGCTGATAAATTAAACAATATTTGAAAGAAGTCCATCTCCCCTTCACCTCCAAGGGGCACACGTTTCAGGCTTAGTCAGCTTTCTGTCTTGGCGCATCCACAGACCTGTTCAGGTTTCTCCTCGTTCTGGTATGCCAGCAAAGGTTAAGCCATAGTTCAAGTCCATGTTGACAGAAGAGATAGCTTTTAAAGTTTTGCAGCATGTGGGAGGTGCTGAAAGTCATACAAATGAGAAGTAAGAAGGAAGTCAGTCATCAGAGTTGCTTTATTATGTTCATGTGGTTAACTATTGAAAGCCACATAATTGGAGCCTTCAGTTGCTAGCCTACACAGAAGCTCACAAAATAGTTTTATTTCTCCTTTGTATAGCACTTTACACCCTCAAAGTCCTTTAAAAACATTAATTAGCCTTTGTGGCATCCTTTGAGGTTGGTAATTTGAGTACCTATTTAGGCCTCGCCTCCCTGAGATTCAGCTGCTGATGAAGATTTACCTATGTAATTCCCTAATTCCTCCTCTGTAACTAAGTTTGCAACAGAGTAGCACGAAATTTATGATAAGTTCAGAACAACTTAATAGCAGACAATAGCTTTAGTCTGGGTCTGCCCCCAGTGTAGCTGTAAACAAATACTGGCCACAAGAGCTAATTAAGCAGYGCATGGGCAGTGAGTGACAGACAATCCAGGTGACCTGTGGCTCAAGCCTGAAGTCCAGTCCACTATCCCACACTTCAAAAAAACAGAAGTCAGATGTATCTTAAAATTGTGCCAGACTATTATAGCATTCCTGGTCTACCATCTTTCAGAGAACTGTCCTATTTTCCTCTGGAGTACGGAGGTCTGTTGGAGTCTAGCTCTACTGGTCAATAGCTCACTGCCAACCATCTCTTCTTCTACCGTCCTGCCTCTACTTACTAAATGACTGTCTCACGTGTGGCGGGGATAATGTTAATATAAATGCAGAGGCAGAGAGCTGTGCTACGTCACTGTGGAGCAGGCTTAAATTTCTTCAACAATGCATTAGTTTCACTGGAATAATGTTAGCTGGTGATGGCTGAAAAAAATGCTATTTCATTAAGGCCCAAACTGAGTATTTCATTTTGAACACCTGTGGGAAAGTATGAGAAATGAAGGGCATGGTGTGCAAAGTAGTAGGAGGTGGTGGTTTGATCCAGCGGTGTAGAAAACCAAAGTTTGGTTCTCTCTTCTGCCTGAGGAAACTTGAACTCTTATCTCCTATCTTGAAGCAGAGTGCTCTGCAATTTAATATTCTGTAATCTTCTTACCTGTTGATCAACCCTGTTTGCACATATAAACAGTTCCTTGTGTAGCAATGGGAATACCAGTGTCTCATCTTCCAGGTAGGCATCTTCTCTAGAAAGCCAGTGAATCTTTTCTTCTTCACTTGCAGGTTAAATAATTTAAATATTTTAAACAGGGTTCAACAGCTTTATTAGGAACGGAGTAGGAATATGAATCTCAGCCTAATGGTTTTTGGCTCCTTTTTTATTATTTTACGTGTTTTGGTTACTTCACATTGGAATGATACTCTAAAAAGGAGCCAAGCTGCTGACCCTCTAGCAAAATTCAAGTTTATTTTTCTTGATTGCTGTTTTTGACTCCATCCAGTTTTTGACTCCATCCAGTTTGGATAACTTCTTGTTTGTAGGATAGGCAATAGCAGGCAAATTATCTCCCTTGATCTCTTTGTTTATGAGTAGTGTCCCAAGTTGACAGCAAGACTAGAACTTAGCTTAATGCTAGGCTGGATGAGCATTTTGGGGGACTTGGTAACTTTATTTGTTTTTCCTCCTTTGAACTGAGTTATGTTTAGCATTAGTGGATTAGTTTTGTTGTGGCTATTGAATTGCAGGTGGTACCTGTAAACATACACCTTTGCTCTTGAAACATACACCTTTGCTCTTGAAACATACACCTTTGCTCTTGAAATACACAGTTGTCTTGTAGCAGTCATCCTGATTTGCTAAGAAATGTTAATGTTCTTCAAAATTTCTTTAAACAATGGAAATGGAAAAACAGCATGATTTGTATCAACTCTTAGACTTGCTTTGGTAATGTGGAAATATGAAGTATCTCAGGAAGCTTTCCGTGACTGAATGACAAGGAGTGGTTAGACATGGAACACATGTTGTTAGAAACATGTAGAAAAACAAATTAAATATATTCTTTTCAGGGTGTTAACTGTTTACCTTAGCCAAACTGTATTACAGAACCTAAGTAGCCATGAATTTTTCTCACCGAATTTGTGGTCCAAAGGGAGTAAAGGAGGTTAGGAGAAGAGAAAGGTGAACATAAATTTTGGCAATTGGACGTGTTCTTTGGAGCTTGCTGCTCAATTTTTCCACTCTTGTAGGTTTTGTTGGGATACTTAGACATTTCAGGTACAGGAGGTGATGAGCGCTGAAGAAAGGAACCACAGCTTTGGGCAAGTGAGAGCAGAGTAAGGAATCCAAGAGAGACTGGAGCAGGTGCCCCAGGAGCTGGGACCTCTCCCTGCGTTTGTCAGGCGGAAGAAGAGGAAAGAAGGGAATTTGGTCATTGTTTGCTTACAAGGGTGAGGAGTGAAATGCKAGAAGGTCTGGTGAGTAGGTCGCTAGAAAACTAAGCTGGGGTAAAGAAAAACAGGTGGTGCACTCTGATGGCTGCAAGGGAAAAAAAACTGCCACAGAGCAGCGAGCTAATTTTGCTTATGTGAGCTTGAACTGGCTGCATTGATTGGGATACCGTAACAGTATAACGTATTATATATTTTAAAGTATGATAATAAGTAATAACCAAAAAAACCCAGTAACGCAGCACAACTTTGGTTATTTTAAGACACTTTTAAAAAATGTTTCAATTCTGTTATGAGTTAGAACTAGAATGGATGCCACAGCTTGCCAGAAATTCATCACTCAGCAGTGCACTCTTTTTCTGTGAATCTGTCATGGTCACTGGCCATAATGCAGGCTCAATTTGATGAGGCATGAGGTCAAAGGAGGAGATTCTGAATAGCAGTTTTGACCTTTTCGTTACAGGTACTGCAGGCAAAGCGGTGAGCCACAAGGCTCTGATTCCCACTATGATAGGTTGCTCTGAAACTTTGCAAGCTCCAAGATGAAATGAATGAGAAAAGAGAAATGAAAGGATTGGAAAAGAGAGTCGTGGAAAGGTTGAACAGTTTCTTCGTAGTGTGTTTTATACACTTGAAAGCACCTGGGGAAAAAAAATAAAATTGAAGTTAGCCATATCTTAGTCCAGCTTCACAAAATGACAGGAGGACTTAAAACTGTTAATTTTCAAGAATAAACTGCACAAGTTCAGTGAAAACCTAAGAAGATCCTGGGATACAAAAGGTATTTATTGCATTATAGCCTCATTTGGAGCAATGGCAGGGCATGAATGCCCCTAGGGTTTGCATCTTTAATGCATTTCTTCTACTCTTCAAAATTACAAAAATAGAAATGTCTTCCTGACCATAGTTCAGGCAGCGAATGCAGAAGAAAGCAGGAAGACATTTTAGCTGAGTGAGTGATATCAAAAATCTAAGGCCCATGATGAAGTTTAAGGAGATGGGCATTTTGCCAAAAGTCACTTTCATGGGAAGCATAGCAAAGTATAGTAGGAAACACTCTTTGTGTTTTCTTCTATGTCCATGCTACATGGAACAGGAAATACTTACTGTTTTCTCTAAATAGTGCAAACACAATTGATCTTCTCTTCTTAGTAGTGATGCATTGAGATTCTTCTGACTGAAATCACTCAGATTTCTGAAACAAGAGTTATTCAATAGTGGCCTTTGTTGACAGTAAAAGGAGTATAGTTAGGGCAAGACATCGCGATTGGCTCTCAAGATAATTTGGCTTATAGCAATTTACCTGTTGTGTTTCCTTTCAGCCTTGATGTAAATGGCTTTTAAAATTCTTCTCTATTGAATCTTGGAGTCCTCCTAGCACTGAAGAATGTTTTATCGTTTTCTTTGAGATAGTTGAGGTGATTCCTTTGAAAGGATATTTCTAGTTGCACAGTAGCAGCTCTTGAACTGTGCTTCAACTATGAAAGCTTTCATTAGAGATGATTGTGGCATTTTTCAAATCTCAACCTATAAGCTTATGGACTCTCTTAAAAACCTAGCGTTCTTGAAATTTTTTTTCATGATCTCTGGCGTGTGGTGTTTTTTTTGTTTTGTTTTGTTTTGTTTTGTTTTTTTTGTTTTGTGTTGTTTTGGGGTTTTTTTATGCCCATTTCCCTTTATCATTTTATGACCACAGTCCTTTTTCATCCTCTAGCAGACTTGAAAACAGGAGTGTAGTGTTTTCTGTATGAGATCACAACAGTTTGCCAGGACCTGAGGCCTACCGATTTCCTTCTTAAAAAAAATCTGAATTTAATCTTATGCATAAGATAGGGCCAGTCTGTTTCTTACTGCTAATGCAATTCCCTCTGGTTGATCTCTCTTACCTGAGGGACACCTTGAAGTTATCAGCTTCATTTACTTGCAGAAGGAGACACTTTATCAATGAGTAAAACCTAAAAATTTGGTCRCAACATTCATGTAACTTCTTTTCTATATGAACACATATTCTATCGTGGCAATGCTTTAGGTAATCTAACACTTGTAACACAGAAATGCTGACCCCATAGCATGTAGAATGTTGCACTATTCATACCCCAAACCCACCCAAAATGGAATGATACAAGATAGGCTGCATCTTGTCTCACCTCTTTAACTGGAGGGAAACGGCACATTTCACTTAACAGCTGATAGAAACACCAAAGGAGGTTTGGAAAGCTAAAAGGGTGTCTTACATAAATTGGTCTTTCAGCTGTCTGAAAAGTAGAATGAAAATGAAATTGAGGCTTCTTGTGAACAAGTGTGACTCATGAGTATTTAATGTAATTTCAATAGCTCTTTTTATTAAAAGTGGCCTATTAGAAGTTTTTAAGCAACCTATTGACCGTCCATGTCTCCAGCTTTGGTGGAGTTTGGTATCTATAATAAGGGTGTGCAAAAATTCATCTTAGGTATCGTACTAAGAAAATTAACTTTACTTGGCATGAATCACGCTGCTTATCCTGGTGTCAGTAGCTGCTGTTGCTCATCTGAGGATTCGATGGGTGGCCAAAGCTTACAGAAGTTGGACCTGTTTCTTAACCTGGTTCATTACCTGCAGAACACGGTAGACCCTTTTGAGTAAAAATTTATAAGCCTGCAGAAAGAGGTTTCACCCAAAAAAAAAAGTTTCTTGAAACATAAGCATGTCAGTCTTTGTACCCATTCTGTTACCAGCAGCTTCAGAGCGACTTGGATGCAGTTATGTTGAGTGGCAAGATATGTTCAAAACAGAGGATGTCATGGACTATTACCATGTGTTAGGCATTTATACTGTTCTAATATACTGGGTTTTGTCTCTGGGTTTGAGCGTAAGACTTTTATTTCCACCGTTGTTACAGAGCTGCTGAATGGCAGATGAAAGGTTTTGATTACCAGCATGGGATTTGTCAGCCTCTTTCCCAGAGCGAATGTAGGATAAAATACCTGAGGAAGCTGCGTTGTTCCAGAATTAACACACACCTATCCCTCAGTGATAGTTCAGATAGTGCCTCTGTATTGCCTTGTTACAGGACACTCAAAGCTGTGGGAGGAACCTCCATCTTTTACGTGTAATAACTCTCCTTCCCTGACACCATCTTTTTTCTCAAGGCTGTTCTTCTTCTCACTAGTCCCTATCATCTTCCTCTTCTATCCCTTCCCTTAGCAGCTCAGCCTATGCCCTCCTGACTTCCTCATTTCACTCCACGCATGCATCTTTTCAAAGCTTCACAACCCTTTCTCTCTTCAGTACTCAGAGTAGAAGAGTCCCTGCAGCACCCCTTCTCCATTCACTTTGTCCCACATGCTTCATTTTCTCTTTTCCTTGAGTGCCTCCTGCACCATACTTTTCTTCCACCCTTCTTCATTCCTTATTCTTTCTCATACTTACCTCCCTGAGTTGGATTTTGTTATCTCACGGAGAGCAGGAGCTTTGTGAAAGCAGCTATGCTGCTTCTGCAGAATAGCAATAGAAAGAATTTAAAAGATCAGAAATCTACACAAAAACATATCCTTGAAGACTGACGAGCTGAGGATGGTGCAAATGTAAAATGTCTCTTGAAACACAAAATAAATGAAAAGTTAAGCTGGTGTATTTAGCTTCTCTTCTTTCAGTTTTGGATTAGACATCACTGTAAGCAGTCTGCATCTCAACCACACCAGGTTATCCCAGAGCAGGTGTTGCAACCTTAAAGTTGCCTGTTATTGCAAATGGAGGAGTGGAAGTTCTCTTTGTAGTTGTGTGTGAAATGTATAAACCAGAAGTCAAACACAATTATAGCAAGATCTTAATTTTTTTTTGTTGTGGTTGAAGATGGGTTACCATACTTGTTATTTTTAAGTTTTCTGCTGCCTCAGTCTCTGTTTTTTAATACTGTTGTACAACATGGAATTTACCTTGGCTTCATCTTACAATTTTGAGAAATCACCTGGTGCATCCTTTGCCCCAGGACAGATTCAGCTTTGCTTATCATTCCTGACAGATGTTGATCTGACCTGTCTTTAAAACTGTCCCAGCATGTTAATTCCCCCGTCTCCCTAGGCAAACTATTCTAGTGTGCATAGTCCTTACCACTGAGTATTTTTATTGGTATCTTACAGACATCTCTCTTTAACTTTTGCTGTTTTGCATGGATGCCAAAAATGTTCTTCTTTACAGCAATTTTTTTTTTATAAAGGCCATTATGTTCTCTCTCCCCCCCACCACCTTTTTTCCTCCTTTTTTTCTCCCCACAGGTTAAACAATGCTAATTTCCAACACCACCTTTTTTTAGACCGTTCACAGATACCACTGGTTTTTTTTTCTGGACTCTGATCAATTTGCTGCCTCTCTTTTGAACAACAGTACCAAAAACTGAGCACGTGATTGCACCTGAGGTCTTAGGAGGACTGACTAGAGCAGAAGGGTTGGTAGCATGCCATTATCTTGTTTATATTTGTAATACAATGGTGGTTCTTTATGCAACAGCATGACACTAAGACTCATGCTTAGCTTATGATTCACGGTAATCCTTACATCCTTTTCTGCCAACTTGTTAGCTATCCAGATGTTCCCCACCTTGGATCTCTTTGGGTAATTCTGTTTAAATGCAGTACCTTTCAGTTCTCCATATTGAATAGCATTTGATTTCCAAACATTAGGCCAGAATGACCTGCTTTTTAATCAGTTATTTCCCTAGCAGTGGTGGTGGATTGACATGTTTGTTTTTCTAGAATGGAGCCTTATATGAAAACAACCTTTGTCTGTGTAATGAATAATGACAGTACCTTCCAGCCCTTTGCTCCTTGGTAATAGAAGTAGACAACAGTCTCTCTTTGCACCTTTCTAGTTTGATCAATCAGCAGACATCAAGCATATATTTATCGATCTAATATGTATATGTGTATATATATATAAAAAAATACGTATGTGTCTATATAGATCACGGTACCTTTGGCAAAACTTAGTCAGGATTCTGGGGTGGCAGTTTTTAATTGAGCATTATGTGCTCTCAGTCTTCTTAATTGATGTAGATATTTTTTCAACTCCTTCTGAGGGGAGACCTTACCGCGCTCTACAACTACCTGAAAGGAGGTTGCAGCGAGGTGTCGGTCTCTTCTCCCAGGTAACTAGCGATAGGACAAGAGGGAATGGCCTCAAGTTGCGCCAGGGGAGGTTTAGATTGGACCTTAGGAAAAATTTCTTTACTGAAAGAGTGGTTAAGCATTGGAACAGGCTGCCCAGGGAAGTGGTGGAGTCACCATCCCTGGAAGTATTTAAAAGACGTGTAGATGAGGCGCTTAGGGACGTGGTTTAGTGGGCATGATGGTGTTGGGTTGACGGTTGGACTCGATGATCTTAGAGGTCTTTTCCAACCTTAATGATTCTATGATTCTATTCTATGATTCTATGAAAAGTACATGCCACTGTGGATATTTGTAGGAAAGGGTCAGTCTGTAAGTGAGAGTGACAGTGAAGGGTCCAGAGAACCCCCTGTATTTACATGTGACCTTGCAAAAAGATGGGAGAGAACTTAACCTGTCTCAACAGTGAGGTCATGTGCAAAATGTTAAATAACTTAATGCAAATCATATGCTATGGATTGATTTGGTATATACTTACTATGTAGAAAATTTCTGCCATCCTCTCAGATGGAGTTAGCAGTATTATGAGGTTGTTTATTCATAATGCCTTCTTTAGTCACTATTTATTGATTTCTGTAGTGGAGCCTTCCATAAATTTAGTTATGAATTACTTGATCTTGAACCCTGAAGGCCTTATTTATTGCTTGCTACAGTAAAGAAAAAAACAAGAGGTCAACTCAGGCAGTAACATGAGTGCCATCCAACCTTCTTTTCAATGGAACTGAGCTGTAAAAATAAATGTTTATTGCTTTTTCTCAGTTTTATGTAATATTAATACCTGCTATTTTGTATAAGTTTTTAAATTTTCCTGATATGTTCACAAACCAAACACAGTTGCATTCCTACTGTTCCTGATGACTTCGAAATCAAATTACAAACTATATTGCATAGATTTAGAATTATATAATTGCTTTGTGAAACAAAATTATTTGTGTACTTTGTTTCCCATTGTCAGATATTCTGTTGTTCTATGGAACTGTATTTTTAAATCCTGATTTAGTTTTTATTGTTTCAAAAACAATATCCTGCACATGTCTTATGATGGGGAAAACACTATTGTTTTTAATATAGGTGTTTGTCTGCCACTTTCTTAGTTCACAGACTATTTTATGATCTGGTTTTCATTAATATGAARCAGTACCCTATTCACAAACACTCCTGCTGAAATTACTTTCAGGTCCCCCCCCCCCCCCCCCCCCCCCCCCCCCCCCCCCCCCCCCCCCCCCCCCCCCCCCCCCTTCCTTTTCTGTGGAAAATACCATTCTTCATCAAAAAAAGTTTAAAACCATGCAGGAGAGGATACTTCTGTGGTGCTCGCTTTATTTGTCTCTCAAAAATCATTTTAGAAGTGTAAGGGCAAATCATGTAAAATAGCTTCTGTCCTTCACCAGCATCATGACATCTCTTTCTGAAAACACATTTTCAGGTAGTGGATTACAACTGTCATGAAGAGGACAGACTTTGTATCTATAGCACTGCGAGGAATTACTTTTGTTGTGCCATGACATTATTGTGTATGCAGACAGTGTATGATTTGCATCCGTGCATTGCACAAAGCTGGATGCTAAAATATCCACTTTACAGATGTTTAGACAGAGGCATACAGAAGTTAAATAATTTATGTTGGAAGACTTCTGGGTTTGATCCAGCGCCTATTGACAAAGTCAGTTCTCTTGGTTGGGTGTGGATCAAGCCTGTGATGGGACAGTGACTGGATTTGACTAATGACAAATGATGCCTCTTCAGTGACACAGAAATAACACAGCCCAGTGGTGTTCCTGGTGTTTAGCGTACAGGATGCTCTGCTGCTTTTGGTTTCCAGATTTTCTTGGCAGTTGGTTGCGGGCCATTTCTGGATTTTCATTTGCCAAGATAAATTTTCTCAAAATTACAAGAAAATAAATTAAGCTTGTAAGTGTGAATATAGCAATGTTCATTCTCTGAACTTGATGAAAATTTCAGGACATTCATTCAGATATATGAAAGGCTCTCCAAGTGAAGAAAGCAACAATCACCTAAGGAACATAAATTAGCATTTGAAGGAGTTGCAACAAAAATTTAGGACATTCTGTTTAAGGGATGCTAGGTCAAGAGAAGAAGGAAAAAAAAGTATATTCATAATGCTGTCCCTTTAAATTATCTAGAAAAAGGAATATTCTTGTGCAGTCAGGAGAGATTTTTCTGGAGGAGCAGAAGTCTTTCTGTGGATGGTTCCCGTTTCTCATTAACACGTGGCAGACAGAGCTTAAGTCGTCTTTGCATTGCTAGATGAGGACCTTATCTTAAGCAGTCAGCAAGGCAGTGCTGATAATATGAAAACATTTGCATATACTGTGAAATTGGCATATAGGAACAATTACATTATGGCTACAGAGGGAATTTATGGAGAGCATAAATATGTTGGTTTAATTAGGGGCACAGTGCTAATTGCTGACACATTCTCCTCAAAGTCTGCTTTCACAGCACAATTACTAAATGTTTTTTCAAAACAGGGGAAGTTTGAGGAGGAAAATTAAGTTGGGTAATTCAGCTGGGTTTTTTATGTGAGTAGTGGAAGTAATAGTCACAGTCCATGAAGTCTGCAGGGCTGCTCGTGTGTTGTATCCAGAATCGGAGCCAGAGTTGTCAAAGAGCAAATCATGAATTGCTGCGTAGATCAAAATTATAACGGTAGGAGATGTTATCTCAACTTGGCACACACGCTTTTAATAAAGCAGGGCAAATTGAGAAGAATGAGTTTTCAGGGAATTGGATTGTCATAAAAATGCATTTATGCTCTTTTGTTCCCCCTCTCCCCTCCGTTTATTTTTTCAAAATGGTTATTTACTCTAAAAATTAAGGACCTGACAATAGTCAAACAGTTACAATGAGCGTAAGGTAAGGTGAACTATTTAACTTACTCAACAAGACTTAGTTGGCCTTTGCCAACTATGCCTTCACAAAGGCTGTTTGTAAAATAGCTCCTCTCTCTCTGTGTTGCCTCTTTCTGCTTTCTTGGACCCCTAGAGATAGCTACCCCTGCTTTTAGTGATCAAGTCTAATTAAAATCTAGTCTGTCTAATAAACACACACAGGCACAAACACCATATAGACATCCCTTTAAGATATGGAGAGAGGTTTGTCGGGGACTAAGTGGGAGACAGTCACAGAGTGTTTTGTGGTTATTTTCTCAGAGCATCATCTCGCTGATGGTTTTCAAGGCTGGTTTTGGCAATGAGGTGGTTGCAGTAGCAGAGAAAGTTTTTGGCAATTTGAGGCAGAATAGGCACCAGTAATAGCTAGCTCTTACTTTTTTGATATGATAGCCTGAGTCATTCCAGTTTAGGCTCATAAATCCTTGAGAGGCTTGTTCATAGTATTTGCAGCTAGAGCACATGAAAATAATGAAAAGGGACTTTTTTTCTTTGTGGGTTCGCTGACCTACCATAATGTCATTCAGTGCTGCATTGAGCTAGTTTATTGCAGGAGGAGCAGTAGGTGTGAGGATCGTTGCTGTCCATTGGAAGACCACAGCTGTCTGAGTAACGTCAAGTGTAATCTACAGGTACATCAGCACTGCGCTGCTGGTTTTGTCTCAAGCTGTTTTCCCCCAGGGAGCACCACCTTCTGAAGTAGTCTCCTGTGTGTTTGGGCTTTGTGCCATGTTCTCTTCGGACCATCACACGATGCACTTCCCAATTTTGCCTATGGAGTTGCTGATCCACTCTTCAGCAGTATGAATGAAAGAGTTCAAAGCAGTATGCCAGACGTGAACCCAGTGGCTGAGTGGCTGTCCTGGTGGGAGGTATAGTCTCAAGGTTGAGTAGGTTTTGGTTTAGTTTTTCTCTTCCTGGGAATAGCAGTGCATTGTGTGTTTCATGGTCATCACATAAATCACTTCTCTAAGTGTGCAGCTGTGGAAAAAATCCCTTGGGAGCAGGTCCCACAGAGGCTAGGACAGTATATAGTAAAAACAGCTCTAAAAAGCAAATATTTTGCTTGAGGCAATACAAAGTGCAAAATATGCAGAAGAAAACTCTGGAGGAGACTTTTTTTCTTCTTTGAAGACTTTTACTTCCCCTTTCCCTGGTGTGGAGGACATAAAAAATTTATGGCTTGCAGTACACAGAATTAGAGAGATGGGAGATGCAGTTGGAAAGAGACAAACAGGCTCAAGTTAGCCTTGTGTGCCAGCCTCTAAAACTGCAGTGGTCTTCTTTCAGTAACTCCTCCTATTTTACATGGACTGCTAATCAAAACAGTTTCATTATTTTCAAGCTTGTTGAAAATAATGATTACAAGCACATTTATAGCTACAAGAAACTGATTTTCAAGATATGAAAGCAAACRGATCATTCATCTTTCATTCTGACCAGCTAAGATTTTTCTTTTTTCAGTAAACTGCAAAATGTCTTTTTGTCCTCTAACACTGAGACTTGAAGTGATAGAAAGGGATGGTATAAAAGACGAGCATTTGCCAGTGCTAGAGAAGCCAAGGACGTGCAAAGAAAACAGATTAATTTAGTAGCAAATAGGCAAAGGCCACAAAGAACAGTTTTTACAGCAGATATCTTGCATAGCCAGCAAAGGGACTGGAGTGGGAGTGATCTACTGAGATAACCTCACATTTTAGTACCTAAACAACAGTAGCAGCATTTTGAATCTTTGCAGGCACTTCAAGGCCTCGTCGAGGCGGGCAGCTGCAGGAGAGTTGTGAGGATCCATTCAATCCACGCCTTCTGAAACGTGCAATGTTGTGGTGTTAACAGTTGTTTCTTAATTAGATCTGAAGGGTACTGAAGGAGCAAGCAAACGAAACTGTTAATGTAAAAGGCTAATAATTGAGTTTATGTAATTAATAGTGTCTAATTCAAGCTGACAGCTGGGAGGCAATTTAGTTATTTTTTAAAAAGTGTAAAGATAAAGATCAGGTCAAATCAATGCTCTCACCTTATTTAAGCTTAAATTTTGGCATTTTAAAATTCTAGCGAGCTACATGTGATTTGAAAACAGGCCTCTGTTTCAGTGTATACATTTGCCATGCATTTTTTACAAGGAGCTAGAATTGGGTACTTGTCAAGGACAGTGAAACATAAGAAAGAAATGAAATCAGTTATGAACACAAGTGTAACTTACCTGGTGTAGTGTCATCGTGTACTTTGGAAAAAGTTAACAGCAAAGAGTCGGTGGATTGATTTTTCAGGGCTTTTTTTCTTCTCTGTTTGAAGTATTGCTTCAAACCAGAAATGAATCTGGTTTTGGCATTGCAATTTCATCAAGATTTGGAGCTTGTTTTCAGAAGTGCAGAGTCCCAGTAGGTCTCTGATGTCTAAGGAATTCTGTTACATCTGCCTTTGCAATTTAGCAGTCATAGGAGCCCTCAAAGATTTTCAGTGCATGAGGAGCATACCTGGGTGTGAGGATTTGCATGCATTTATGAGGAATGGTGAATAATGAAACTGGCTTCAGCATTGCTGCAGCCCCCACTCTTCCCTAGCGCTGACCAGTTTCCACCCTCTTGTCTCCTTTCGTCGTGTGATCAGATGAACTGACAAAGAGCAGCCTCTGGATATGCTTGGACAGTGAGTGATTTAGTCTTTTTGCAGATTTAAAAAGATCTGTCTAACCTCTAAAGACTTGGTTAGTAGTATAGAAACTGCAGCTTATGCATTGTGAAACGTGAAAGCTGCAGTTTCTACAGGAACTGCAATCCCGTGCAATGAAAAATGAAGGTATCCTGTATTATTACTAACTCCTCTTACTGCTTGTACCCTGTCCTGTGGGATCAGGACTCCATCCAGGAAAGCATGCAAAAACATGCCGAAGTTTAAACATATGGGTACTGTTGCCAGACATGTGCTTTGATACTTTGTTGTCCTAACCCCTCAATTTCTCTGAAAGATGATATTAAAAATAGATATATTAGAATGATCATAGATTAAGTTAAATGAAGAGCAGACTAGAAAGACAGGGAAGATAACTCAATGCTGATGAACTGCACTGTGTGTCTCTTTCTGGTTTGAAAGCCAGTGGAAGTACATAAAACCATAGTTTCTTTATAGAAGTAAGTAGCACCCCGAGGACATTCCAATACACTTGATCTAATTCGTATAGCRGGACCTGTTGGTGTCTGTGAAAGCCTAGTGTAGCATATGGGAGATTGTTCTGTAGTTTCAGCTACTAATGTACTATTTTTATTTCACTTGTTTTTAACAAAATCTTGTGTAATTGAAAACCTGTTCTGTATCCATGGGCATGCACTTATTCACAGAGTGCACATAACCTTGAATAAGAGACAAAAAATATTATTGAGGAGCAGTTTGTGTTAGAACTGGATCTGAAACAAGAAAAACTTTTAAAGAAATGGTGTATGCACTGATGAGAGCCTCAAGCTATTGTAACTAAACCCTGTTAGGACCATAACCTGGGAAAAAACCGAAGGTACTAAGGGGAGTCTGAGCAGAAAAAAAATGAAGCTTTCAGTCAAGAAATTTTGTTGCTGTCATGATTAGAGCAGACTTGTTTCCAAGAAGCCAGGGCAGCTTTCCCTTCTGAAGACAGTTGAGCAGAGGAATTTGTACTATGGACACTCCCATAACAGTGGCAGCACCTGCCCAAACAAGCTGGTCTTGGCTGCAAAAACCCAGGCATTTAGAAACTCTTGCAGGTGTTTGTACAGCTTAAATTTTACTTTGCTCAGATTTTCCTTACCACAGTAAATTAATTTGGTTGGAGGGCCTACCAGCAAACTGAGTCATAACGCTTACACAAAGACATTTGCAAAGATGGGGTGTTTGGTCATTTGTTCACCGGGTTTTGCATCTGTAATTTATATTTGCTGGAGGGAAGAGGACACAAGACACAGCACGCTCCCTTCCCGCAGCAAACCCTCTGCTTGTTGCAGGCAGGCAGCTTGCAGTGCGCTTGCTCCGTGAGCTTGCCAGCAATGACAAAGCAGCACTGAAAGTGCTTGGCAGCAAATTATTAACTGAAATTATTTGACTTCAACAGATTTTTCCCAGCCTAAGGCTTTTGACTGCCATTTGGTTTAGACTGAAATTGAGAGTTGTTATCACTCATAGCAATACTGCAACGTCGTTAAGAGGCACCAGTGTCTCTGGACTTGTAGGTCTGATTTACTGGATGTTTGTGAGTTTTATGTTTCTTTTGTACCTTTGCAACTGCCTTTCTCTTTGAGGGGTTTGTGCAATTGGTTGGGTTTTTAAGTGGTTTTGCTGATGATTCTTTATTCCAGATATTTTATCTGTCTCCAGGATGAGGTCTGGCTCAACACTTCTTACCTTGAGGATTGCAGTGTACGGTCTGCTTTACTCTTTCTCTTACTACACGTGCATCCCAGCTGTCAACATTTTCTTTGTTGCTTCTAGTCTTGTCATTTCATTGCCCATAATATTTCATTTATCCCCTGCGTTTTTGTTTGGTTGGTTTTGGTTTATTTCCATTCAATATACACACCTGTTTAGAAGATGATTGGGAAGGCTTAGTTATATGAAGTAGGAGTCATGATGAAGCCCCAAGTTTCTGCAGCAAGATGGTAAAAGATGGCCTTTATATTGTCCTAAAATCAGCTGGGCTTAATGCAGAGCATGCTTGCTCTAGCTGGCCTCCAGGGTTACGAAGGCATTTCTTGCATTTACAGTTTTAAGTGACCTCCTTCCAATTATTTAGTTTTACAATTCTGCTAAGACATGTGGAGGGCTGAACCTCCTCTGCAGCAGTACAGATGAGGCATACTCAATTCACTAGTTTTACCTAGTTTGTCATGGCATCCCTGTAACTTACGGCCAACTCTTGTGCTGCTGCATAGCCTACATAAGCACACTGTTTAGTGCTATTAGCAAAGGGGCTGGGTTTTGAATGGACCTCCGAACAGAAATAGTTACTGGTTGCTGAGAGTCTGTTTCACTTTATGTATGTTTGGAAGACAAGTTACAAAAATTGAAAGCAATGCATGCCAGCATTTTTAATGCCATAATTTGATTAACTGTAACTGCAATACTCCTTTAATAGTAAAATATGGCGCTGAGTGGATAGGGTGAATAAGAAGGTGCATGAGGCTGTGCAAAGCTGTACAGGCTTTGCTGGAATGAAGTGTATGTGCTACTCGTACACACTGCATCACTGAAAAACTGCAGGTGGCTCTTGGAGTGCAAGTCTGCTCTGCACTTGTGCTTCATTTGTTTCTGCATTGCATTCTGTGTGTCCTTCTTAAAGTCAAGTGTGACCCACAGTCTGGTGGAGAGAAAGGCTGAAGTTGCAAGTGGAACTTGGGAAGAAGCTCATTGTAGTTGCCACTTCAAGAATAAAATGGTCTAAGCAGCTGGATTGTGAGTATGTAGTCTAACTGTGCAGGGAAAATGTTACGTGAGAGAATCATTTGTAAGGCTTTACTGGAGCACTCTTAATTCTGTGGTGAATAGTTGTGSATGATGATTGCAGATGATCTGCTTGGAGCAGCGGTGGCAGCTTTCTTTGCAGATTCCACAGGTGTGAGTTTTCTGTGATTACTGAAGGACAGCTGTTTGCTGAGGTTCAAACACTTTCTCTGTAAGCAGAACGTAACAGTGTCATAATTATTTTTTCTCCGCATTCATTCTCGGTACTCGGTTTGTTCATCGTTCAGCAATTGGCCTTTTGTTCGGAAAATGCCCTTACTTGGTCTGTGATGGGATAACTGCCATGCTGCGTAAAAACACCACAAGGCAAAGCAAAAGCGTGGGTCACTGTCCTGTGCTAGCCTGAAAGCAGTGTGATGCCCCTGGGCTAGAGGGAGCGGGGAGTCAGCCCCGGGGATCGCACAAGCCTGATGTGCTGTGGCCCTGGGGAGAGGGTTTGGTCCCCGCTGTCCTCTCCTGGGGAAAATCTCTCAGCCTCCTGCTTTGAACAAAGGAAAGGAGGAGTGTTTTACAGCTATTTGACGGATCCTCAGAATTTGGATTTGTTGCCCTTTAAATTTAAGAATCACCGAAACCTGTATTAACCACTTTTCTGCTGTCTGGCTGGTGTGCCAGGGCAAAACTACTCGCCTTCTATCCCAAGTGCTGGTTATGTGGCAGAAGCCCACTTGTGCCTTTTCAGCAGAACAGCTGAGCTTTGCAAGAACTGGCTGGAGCTCTGCAGCTGGGCTGGAGCCTGGCCCAACAGCGGGAGCTGTTAATGGCGTGATTGAAGCCTTTAATTTAACCCCTTACCAGCAGTTGTGCTGATTAGTATTGGAGCTGCCAGATGTCACTCTCGCACCATTACCCTTCAAAGCAAAACTTGCTGCAGCAGTAATCCCATAGAGCATGGCTTCCATTTGCTGCACCACCACTTCGGGCTGTTACTGTTAACTACTCCATCTACAGCATAAGAGTTTCTAGTCCAGTCTTACTTCAAATGTAAATAGAAAATGAAGAATATTTCTATCAATAGTTGTGTAGATACAGATTTCTGTCATGAATGTGTAGAAGGCAATAATTACTACTTAATATTATCAAACAAGGATACTGTGTGTCTTCTTTGTAAATACACAGAATTGTGCCAAATGGTATAATGGCCTTCAATAATAATTTTTCCCTCTGATGGGAATAATCTTCCCAAACACTCTTTGGACCTAAAAAATACGATACAATGCATCAGAGTTGATTTGAAATTCAGTTTGATAATAATCATCATGTGATGGCCAGTGATGAAGAATTAAATAAGTAAGGATCTGGCCCAAAGCATCCATCAAATATAGGCTTCAATTTCAAAGGTAAAGAGAAAATGGCTAATTTAAAAGTCTCTTTATCAAAGGCAGTGTTTATAGCAGGGAGGATGTATAAATACAGACTAGCAATTTGTGGGCTAATCCTTTTTTGCATTAATATGGTTAATTTGTTTTCAGTTTTCTTGTTCAAGAAATTAATTTCTCCCTCGCTTTCTGGGAGACTTTGAAGTTAGCATCCAACTATCCACCTCTGTCTCTCTTCCCTCACCCCCTCACATTCCTGGAGTGTGTTTATGCAGGTTGAGAGCGAGCAGTTCAGTGCCTAGCTCTAGGGAAATGAATTCGTATTATCCATCTTAATTTTCAGGTGTTCAGTTGCACATACCTACATAGTAAACAAAACCAGTTTGATTTCAAGTTCAACATTGATTCTGCTTTTTAAATGATTATAAAAGTCCGATTTAAAAAAAAACAACAACATTAAAACTTTTCCCAGTATGACCAGTTTGTTTCCTGCTTCAAGTGTGTTTTCTTAAGAATGATCCTGAAAGAAACTGCTTCTTCAAAATGAGTTTATTGCAATCAAAAATGTTAGCAAAGAGCCAGTTCCCCAAACGCTGACACAAGTTTGTCTGACAGAAAGTTTTTTCAAAACCTTTTCTCATCCGTATTCCTGCTGTTTCCACTGTCAGAGCAGCTGAAATGGGGGTCGAACCCCACCAGCCCTCCATGTTTGTAAGTGATGAAATACACAGCATATCTCACGTCGTTGCAGCTTTCCAACTGGGGTCTTCTCATGAAATAATGAACATAGGAGTCACTAAGGGGGAACTAAACTGGATTAAAAACATTAAACTGAAAGAGCAAATCAGCAGAAAAGGCCTACCGAGTCTAAAACACTGAGAATGGATGGATTGAAAGCTAGGGCTGCAAGGCTTTCAGCTGACGAAGACCTTAGTTCAGGATGTCTGCATTTTTTGAGCTTGCAGCTGTTGACGTTTTTAACCTCTGAAAGAGGAAAAAAGAGGTACAGTTTTACTGTCAGTTGGAAAGCAAGAATCCATTTTGCCCACATGTTTAAAGATTTGACATAATTCTTTTTGCATGAAAGGATGCAACAGGAGGCTGTCTGAATTTCTTCATGGAAAGATGAGAAAACCAGTAAATGTGCATGTAAGCATAGCCTCAGGATAAGACTACTTGTTGAGGATGTGGGATAATGTGGCTCAGGTCCTGGCTCAGCTTAACTCTCTGTTACATGGTTCTGTTCCCTCTTTTTCATGTTTTCTACTGGATTCTTTCACTTCTCTAAAACTTAAAAAGTAAAATCCATTTCCTGAGCAGTAGCACTAAAACTTTCAGAAATTCTGTGCTGGGTGTGAGAAAGTCTTAAATCTGGTAGATTTTCTTTAATTTAATAAAGGTTTTAGTCCTGTTCTGAAAGGTTTGATTTCACGTTTAAAAGAAAACATAGAGAAGGTGTATGCACCTCTATACATACAGACTTTTTAAAATTGGAAACTTGGATATAGGTGCAGATTTTCCCGGAGGCGTATGAAGCCAAGAGAAGGTCATGAGCTCTGAAGAGCATGCCCTGATAACAGCAACAGGCAGCCCAAAAGGGAGCAGTTGTAGAAACAAGGTTGGTGCCAGGTTTCTCATGAATTGGTGCTTTTCTTCCACTGCCCACGATGCTGTTGAGTTCTGAATTTTGGTTTTGCCCGCCACAGCTAAAGGATCCAGCAGAGAGAGACGGATCTCTTTCATATGTATTTGGGTTTTGTTTTGAATCTCTGTAATGTGAGGTATCTCAAGTAAATGAGATGGGGAGAACAGTCTAATTTTGCTGCCATAGCCAATCTGCACATTACACTGACTGTAATGATGGAAGTTTCTGACACAAAATGCATTGCAGATTATCAGCTTGACATAAATTAGAAAAAAAAAAYTAAAAAGTGGGAGGAAAGTTTTAAATTAAAATATCCTTTGTTTTCCACTAGATAACTTTTGTAACTTTTTTCATCTGTCTCCTTTTTAACAAAGTAAAAAAAAATCACTGCTTTCCCAGAATGAAATTAATGCAAAGTTGTTTGTTCCACCCCCCACCCCCCTGCCCCCGCAATGAGGGACCTCATTGCTGGTACCCAAAAAACCTTCTTTGTGGATTTCTTAATGAGTAGTGATTTCTTCTGATTTACCTACTCCTGAATTTCACCAGGGTTTTTAAGGCCTTAGTAACTCAACGTCAACTGTAGTTTGTGTTTTCTGCTATAGATCTGCTGAATAATTCATTGGTAGCTTATTGTTTGTCACAACATCAACTGGAAACAACATAGAGTTTTTAAGTGTTAGCTAGCACGATAAATGATGATGTGAAAGGGAGCGTACTTGTAAAAATTCATCAGTATTACAGTAACAACCCATTTCACAAGAATCCCTGAGCCTTGAGTGTATTGATTGATTCAGCAGGAAAGCTTCTATTCATTTGCAGTATAGATCATCTGAAATTTCATGTGCTGGAGGCACGGTATTGGCCTGTAGGTGCACGAATACAGTATCAGTACAAATACAATATACAGTGGACCCGTGTTGTTAGCCTGTGTTTCCATGGTACGTCTGTTTGAAAGGATTTATAGCATGGCTGTAGAAGTTTCCTGGAGCCATTGGTCTTAGCCTGGGCTTCCCCTTCTCTTTCCTTGCCAGTTTTCAAAAAGAAAGTGTACCTTTTGTTGATCTGGAAAGTATTGAAGAGAAATTGAGAAAATGGCAAATAAGTTTAATACAAATGTATTACAGCTTTGTGTACATGAAAATGAAAAATTGGTATGATCTGAAAAGTGTTTCAGAGAGGGAAATGGAGAACATCACTGACCCTGAGGAATGGGTATCCTGAATTTGAAGAGCACATAAAAATGGATCAGGACCATCAATATTCAGAAAGAAGTTTGGCATATTCTGCCATGGCTTTCAAGGCGAGGAGCTCCTTCTGATTATTTTCATCTTACCGGTGATGCTGTGAGTGCTTCACTTCAAAACCACTCTAAATTCCTGGTCCTTCAGTTACAGGAAAGCAAGGTGCGGGGTGGTGGTGGGGATATGTTGCTCACAGAGGTGCTGACTTCCTAATTGTTTGAGGGTAGCGGTTCAGGTGGTGACTGAGGATGAGGTACCCGCACGCTGCCATAGCCGTCCTTGCCGGAAGGCCAGCAGCTGGGCAAGAAGTCTGTACTTGGCTGACCGGACTGTTCCTACCCCGAAGTGTACTGTAACAAACTGTTGTTTGATTGTTTATTCATTTATTTTCTCCTTTCCTTGTGTCGTTTTCCCACACACCTAAACCCTTTCCCTGGCAGAAGTGGCGACTCTTCCCCGGGCCCCTTGTCAGCTCCTGCACAAGAAGGGCCCCTTGCTTTGGGCAGTGTCCAGTTGGTCTTTGCCTCATGCCTCCCTCACCTGCATCATGTCTTGATCCCTCCCTGTCTTCACATTTAACCATTCTTGATGTGGTTTGGTTGGGTTTTTTTTCATCCCTCTGAAACATTAAAGCTCTTCCCGATGCCACGAACACCCTCGCTCTCTTAAAGTCCTCCGTGGAAACCCACGTCTTTCGCTGTGTTTTCCGTCATTATTTCTCCTCACAAAAGTTCTTTTTGGCCTTACTTGCGCAATAAAAGGCAATACTGACAGACCTGAGGAGTTCTAGGCAAAGATGGCAGGTCTTACTCACCTGTTTATACCAGCAAGAGCTCTAGTATAGATGCAGTTATGCCAGCACAAGAGCGCTTTACTGTTTTACCGTTTGGGGTAAAATACATTAATCAAAGACCTGCTGTGTCCCAATTGCGTATATACGCCTTTATATTAGTATGTTTTTAGCACAGAGACAGCTACCATAGTTCTAGGCTTGCTTCATCTTGTTTGGAAAATTGATCAGAAGGTATTTGATTTCCCTGCTGCAGAACGCTGTGTTCTCCTATCGACTTTCTTTTCTCTGAAGCCCATTGCTGGTGGTTTTTTTGTCTTTGTGCTGTAATTTCACTGGATTCAGCCCCCATTTGTTACAAGTGGATTTATGAGTTAGCACTGCCTCGCTTTTCATTGTTAGAGCTTTACAAAAGCTGCAGTTTCTTTGCAATTGCTAATGAATTATGTTTTTCAAAATCATCGTGGAATGTTTTTCAGCTCCTGTGGCTTCCAGCCTTAGTGTTGAATGCAATGTATTTGAGATGGACAAAAAAACCCTTCTGTTTTTATTGTTGGCAGAGGGGAGAGTGTCAAACACTTCCCCCTGTGACGTGTTATGTTCGATAGATTCCAGCATTTGTGTCAAGCTGAGAGGCATGATTTTTCTTCCCTACCTAATACTAAAAGCAGGCATGTGAGGGCTGTAGCAGCATGTTTCCTCTGAAGCTGCATTTCATCAGTAGTTAAGCTAAGTGTTTACCTGTGTCTGCACTGCTGTATGAGGCACTGAGACGCTTGGACTGTTATTTCATGTGTAGAAGTATTTATTGTTTGAAATCCCATTTTTTTAACCATTCTTCCAACACAGCTCATTTCCTTGATCCAGAGTTTTGCTGCTGCTGCAGGATGTTATCATTTAGCATGTGTCAGCTCTGGCTCTAACGTTCAAGAGTAATGGAGCAGAAAGCCTTCACTCTTCGCTGAAACGGCTAAGGGGATAGCCCAGAGGTTGCGGTTTGAGACTCGAAATGGGACTTTCACTCATCTGTACTACTGGAAACTCACTGAGCTGGTTAATTCCCTCAAACGCTTGCTGAGGGGGTTGCCACAGGGATAGGTCTTTTCTATTCTATATTCTGACCTGTGACCTATAGCTAGTGTCTTGTAGGCAATTTCCATTACACACCTGCATACCTACGCTGTCTCTGCACAGGGGCTTCCCTTCACCTTCTCCAGAACCTGTGAAGAGGCTGAAATATGGTGTGTGGTGGAGGACGCTGGGCAGAATGGTTGCTTTCAAAGTAAAACAATCTCTTAGAAACTGCTTCGGTGCTCTGGCTATCTTTCAGATGTAGCTTTGTTTAATCATCTCAGAAGCTAGACTAGAACATGCAGCGCGCGTTCAGAGCAAACAGGGAAAATGTTTGGGGGAAGAGAATGGCAGAATTTTCTCACAGAAGTTTTCTGCTGTAGRTGCCTTATTTACACCTACTGAAATGGTTTCATAAAATTATTCATAAATTGATGAGCATTTTAGCCATCTCCTTTTCCACAGGTTATGTCACTGAATTTTCCCAGCACTCACCTGGGTCTCACTTTGCACAGTTGCTGTCTGCACAGTGAGATTAATCCTGTCTTGGGATCTGCAGAGGAATGTTTAAATTTATAATTCAAATGGATACAGCTCCTGTGGCAGAAACTGTGAAGAGCTTCATGAATTTCTAATTAGAAGGGATTCATTCAATGAACGTAATTTCCTAAACTGACTAAGTTATGGTGTGGAGCTTAGATGAAGCTTAATGTTTAGGTAATTAAAATACGTGCATTCCCCCTAGAACGTATGAGCCCTACCCTACATGCCAAGGTTTCCTTTTGGATGCTCTTCTCTACCATGCTTGTGTATTTCAGGAGCAGAACAGCAACGCCTTCAGATAGGCGGAGATGGCCCTTATCTGTTATGTTACATACAGAACAACTGAACTGAAGTTATCACAGGAGAAAAAGTCCCTCATGAATTCAAAACCTGCCGTTCCCGTCGGGAAATGTGTTTCCAGCTTCTTTCCCGTGTATTTTGTGCTTTGTACTTTCTTCCCGTATGCGTTTTTCAGGCTTAGCTCATAAATGATTGTAAAACTGTTTTCAAGATTTTTACATGGAAGGTAGTATATAAAACCAAAATCACAATATTTAGAAGTCTGCAATAATTTGAAAACAAAATGTATCCAAACGATCACATAAATCACACAGTGTACAAAGTAAGCTGAAAAGCTACCTGTGAAGGAAGCTTCTTTCTTGAGCCTCGAGGCGAACAACTTAAGGCTTGAAGCATAAGCCACAAATCTTGCTTGTTAAGCTTACAGCTCACGTTTTCTTTCAAAATGAGAGATTTGTAAAAAGCACTTCGCCGATTTGGACTTCTGCACCAGAGCTCCCAAGCCTTATCAGTTCAGCTCCGCAGTTGCTTTCTGCAGCGCAGAACGGTTGGTGATACCAGGCAGTACGTGGGCAGCACGATGCCTGCGGACCTTCCCTTCCTCTAGCTGCTGGATCACAGCTTCAGCCAGCACCTTGTGGCCTTGTCCTGCAGCCGTCCTCTTGATGGCATCGGCTTTGGGTGAAGGAGGAGACGAGAAGGAAATAGGACTGCTAAGAGTATGGCTTTAAAGCTGGGAGAACAAAATGTTTCTGCAAGTTGAGATTGTTTTAAATTGGCTGTAGGTGACTTGATGGAGGAATCCCTCGTTTAAATTCAATGGGCTTCACTCTACAGGATATTAGCATTACTAATTTTTAACAGCTCCCTCTGGCTTTATTATTATTTGAGATTCTGTGCTGCGCTAACCTTGGACCTCGAGGGGAGCTGGACAAGCTGGTCCTAAGCCACTGTTTGCCCTCCCTCTTATGTGTTCCCTGGGGGTTGGATACAATTTATGAATATCTCCATTTCTCCAGAATCTTCAGGTCTCAGTTGCTGTGATTTAGCAGTGTATTGGACGTGTGGAATATGCACAGACAGTGTCTGGGTATGGGATGGGTGACTCGGGCAGGGCCCCCTAAATCCACAAGCTATGCAAGTAAATCAGACACTTTTGGGAAACACTGGATTTAATCACGTCTGCACTTGATCAGGTACTTTCTCAGGTCATTGGGTTTCTTGCACCAACACTGCATAGTGTGTAGGTGGCGTAAATGTCTGGTACACCTCAGACAAGCTTTATGGACACACGTGGAGGGCAGTTATCTGGGGCAGCAGACTGCTAGGACAGAAAATACCTATCGCTCTGATGCCTGCTTTGTCTAGACCAGAGTCCTGGAAATGCAGGCTAGGGATGTCTCTTACTATAGTGGCTGTTTCTATAAACCCCAGCTCTCCTCTATTTAATTTTTAAGATTTGGTTCAAAAGCATGAAAGATGTACTTTCATGAAACTAATCTTTGAAAATATTTTTTGAAAAGATGTTATAGCATGCTTGAGAGCATGCCAATAGTACAACATTTGCTCAACCTTCTAGAATTAGCCCATGGTATAAAAAAGGCCCTGATCCTGCTGGATTAAAGTCAACACAACCTGTGGATTTAATGTGAAGTTTAATGGATTTTAACCTAAATAAATAGAACTGCTCAAGGCTGATAAAAGTTCTGTGATCTGCGTTGTAGATCTACGCTAGAAGTTCAGTTGAGAGTAGTATTTTCCTAAGTATTTTCCTTTGCTTTCTTGTCTAATAGCAATAGGAAAAATATCATTCTGCTGGAAAGGYAGTTAGGTATATTAATCATAACAATACAGGACTATTAGGTGTTTTGCATTCCAGCATTGCGAAGTAGAGCTTTTGAGGAGGGAGAGTTGTCCTTGCTTCTGTCCTCCACAGTCATCTTGATCCTATAAAACTGCTCCTGTTCTAACAGGGTGGGCTTGACAGTAAATGAGAAAAAAGAAAGCAAATACAGTCAGCTTTTTTAGGATTTTGTTACACGGGATGCAGCTGGCTATTCAGCTGAATAGTTTTAGGCTGAAAGTAGTAACTTTCCATCTAATTGCAATCTCAGGCTACAACTTCACAAGCAACTGCTCAAGCAAAAGACTTCTATAAAGCCTTGGGAACCCAGATAGCATCTTGTAAATGATAGTTTACAAAAACTAGCATATTTTTTAAAAAAACACTTGCAGCAAGCAGCTTTTTAAGGCAACAGATAAAGCATCAGAAAGTTGGGACCTAAAGGCATGTTGGGGACACAGTGGATACTCCTGACTGGCTATGTGAAACTTTAAGATGGGATAGCTGATAAAATGTTCCTTTTTTTTTTTTTTTCATCTGTGCAGCAGTGTGTGGACAAACAAGGAGCTCATGAATGGGAAGCATTTGGAGCATGGGGCTTGTCTTTCCCTCCCTCCTTGCGGACTGCTAGTCGGGGGTGGGAGAGGGCCCGAGGAGGATTCACAGCAATGTGCCTGCAGTCTTTTCCAGATGCAAAACTTTCTCGGATTCCATTTTGACAGAGCTAATGGAGAAAGAGAGGGATGCTTGGTGCCAAATAGCTAATTTCACTTTCTGATCTGTGAACATCTGTGGAATTTCCCTGGGCTCGGTCCAGCTTCTGCTTGACTAGAGGAGTCCTGTTGGATCTGTCAGTAAGTGGACGTGGTCGCCTTTTCATGCCAACTTCCACTGAAGGACTTCAGTTCCCTTTTCATGCTATAAAATCAGCAAAAGCAGATACACAGACCATGCATGGTCAGGCAAAATCCCCCAGTTGGGCAATGATCCTGTGTCAGCCCTGTTTACTAGCAAGCATGTGGCCGTGAGCCATCCTGTGCCCTCCTGGCTGCTGTGGCCAGCAGTGCAAGCCGACTCAGTTGTGTGATGGGAGAGTAGGCTCCTCTCTACTCTAGATCTTCCAAACTTTCTGGGCGGGCTAATCCAACACTGCTTTGTGGCAGGCAGTGGTAATTTCCTGTTTAGTATTAAAAGGCTGTATTTCCAGAAAATTGTGTCTGGGTTGGTTTGTTTTTTTTTTTTTGTGCTAAATCTTAAGAATGTTTTGTCACCCTTTCTGTAAACGAAGGGCATAGGAAGTACAATTTCACAGAGATAAGAGATTTGCATGTAGGCTGAGGAATGCGTGAACAAAAAGACCTCCAGTATTGAGAAATAAATCCATGTCCTTTTTTTATTTTTTTGGAGTGTATATACTACTGTGGTTGCTTACTCAGCTATGATGGCCTTTCAGTTACAGTACTCATTTTGCAATAACTTCACTAGGGGTAGGACTGGCTGAGAATAAAATAGCCATAAGTAGGTTCCCCCATGGTTTCACACACAGATCAACCAGCAAAGTGTAGTTCTCAGTACTGACAACTATAATTTCTTCCTCCATTCTAATTGGAGTTTTCCCACTAACTTCAGCTAGACTTGTTGTTAATAGCAGGTGCCTTTTAGGCAGCTGGCTTGCAATCTCAAATTAGATACCACCAGTGGGACTCGCCTCATCTAACTTGAGGCAGCTGAAACCTGTTGGGCAAGTTGTTCTGTAAGAGTTCCTGTCTTTCTCCATCGACTGCAAAGGGAGCTTGGATGACCGGGTCCTGGAGTAGATGGTTATATCCTAGATGTTTGAAGGAAAGTGATTTGAATTCTGTCCTGTTGACAAATTTCCGTGTGGGAAGCAGGCCTTGCTGAAATGTATTGGAATCCTCTCAGTTTTTTTAGCTCACAGAATGCTCTTTTAATGCCAGATTTTCCCTGTATGTTCTTCCTGAAGGTAAATTTTGGGAAATTGCACTTGAATTTATCTAACAAATTGTGTGATGATCTAGTGAAAATAACATATCCTCTTTCTATTATGTTTTGAATCACTTCTGTCTGGCAATTTTAGCTTCTTCTATATTCTCCAGTGATAAGGATGGAATTAGCTGTTTTACTGGAGTATTTCAGAATTTATCCTGAAAGTGGTTCCTTCTGGACAGGTTAATGTTTCCCATTTGAACAGTTTTGAGGTAGTCCTAGGTTCTGTTACCCTGTTTTTTCTTCCCTTTTTCTCCCCTTCAGATTTCTTCTTTCTAGTGTTTAGATATTTCATTAACCTGACATCTGTTCTGTTTTAGGAGAAACCTGATGCCAGCCCCACATCTCTACAGCTGCGATCCCAGATTGAGGTAAGCACTTTGATTTTGATCATCCATTTTTGTTTGCTTGTTCTTTAATTTGATATTCTGCATAAATTGGGCAAAGGCTGCTCTCGTGTCTGCTCTCACTGCTATGTGTCTTCTCTTGCAGGAGTCACTTGGTCTCAGCAGCACCGTGTCAACACCCGACGCTGAAAGAAAGTAAGTGAAGGTACAGGAGGTGAGAAAGGAGGGAGGGGGAATTTGATGCGTTTTCTTTTTCCTTGGAGTAAATTCATTTTAGATTGTATTGGTGTTTCAAGATTTCAGATCCAGCCACTATTAAGGAAACCCATTTTGGAACCTGCTCCTTCTCTCGTTCTCTTTTGGCTTTTTATTATTTTGTTTTTTAGATCAAGGGAGAGTTATCTTTTCCCCTCTCTGTGAGCACTTGAGGTATGCATACACCAATATGACTGGTAGTAATTTTTGAGGAACGTCACTGATTTCACATTCTCTGCAAATTAAACCTGCTTAAAAAATAACTTTCTGCGACTAGACCTACATGCACCCAAAAAGAGATAGGTGAGGGGAAGGGAGAGTTACAAACTTAAATCACTTTCCTTTTCCTGTGCACTCCTGGGTTTGTAACTGTGCTTTTGAAGAAGGTGCCAAGGGAATGAAGTATTTAAAACCAAGTTAAAAGGAACTTTAATTTTAGCAGTCCTTAATAAAACTGCTCTGTGAGGACTGAGAGGGTTTCTGTTTACTGTCACCTCCTGCTGCAATGTGAGTGCTTGTTTTCTGTGCCCCCTTCCTTTGATTCCAAGATCTTGGATCCCTACTGCTAAGGGTAACGTGCAGCATTGCATGAAGACAACTGACACCGTATTTCCAATTGCCTGCACTTTGTGGGGTAGTGCCAGCTGGACTGGTTCAGAGGGAGTACAGGAATCCAGTTGTGATGTGATGCGCTTTCATAAGGTTTTACAGTCCCACATTTGAATATCTTCTAGTGATTCAACACTGGATGGTAATAGGAAGGTTGTAAGAAATTGCCGCCCTTGCTCTTGCTAGTTCAGTAGAAGGAATGTCAGTTCCAGAGGGAGCTGTGGTGGATGCAGGGTATAGGACTCGCCTGAGCGCCGGCCACATAGAATTCAGTTGTACGGTAGGGAATAGCTGCTTAGGGGCTTCATGTGGGATCATCTGAAAGCTGGTTCATGCTAAAGATCTTGGAAAGTGATAAATTATCTTTTAGAGGTGCCTTGTCTCTCTTCATCACTCAGAGAGAAAGCGGTGATGGTTTGCTTGAGGTAGATGCTCATTTTCAAAACAGCTTAAGACAGATAAGGTGAATTTTACCTTGGGTACCATCACTGCCCCCATGTTACATGCTGTTAACAGAGAAAGCCTAGAAGGCTTAGAGTCCAAAAGTGGTGCTTCAGATACTGAAACATGGAAAAGTTTTCTTCAAGGGTGCCTCCCTGTCTAACATTATAATGAAACCAGAAATGCCAAGTGGATGGGAACATTGTGAGAACTGTAATCTGGGAAGTAAGCCTCCAAAGTTATCCTGTAATCATAATACTTTTCTCAGTCTCAAAGCGCTTTCCCCATGGGTAAATATCATCATCCCACCTCAAGTAATAATGAGATAAAGATCTCGCAGGAGGACGGCACACAACTGGGAATAAACTCCTCTTACAAGTTCTAGCCAGCTTCCTAAAAATGTGTCTCTGTGTAGGTGTTGTACCACAAATAACTGAGTGAGAAGGCAGTATCTACAAAAACATCTGAGAGAGCCTATTTACCTCGCTGAAAAGAAATTAACCTCGTTGTCTTAGTTCAGATGGAAGGGACCTGTGATTTTTGTGGACCTTTCAAGAATGGAAGTGTCCTGGTTGAGGATTTGTCTGTCAGTTGAAGGGTGTATGTGATTAACCTGATCAGATAGATGAAACTGGTGCAGGGCAGGTTGTGTTAAATATTTGCACAATAAGAAACAAGGCAACATGGTGTATGCTAATTGGGCAAAGTGTTGAAAACAATAAATGATATCTACTCAATACCATACAAATTATTCAAAACCAAAACGATACAGGCCTGTGCCTATTAGTGACAGCCTGCCACATCAATGCTGGTTTCATCCCTCTAGCTTGGAGGGCTGAATTGTCGTGGGAATGCCTCTTCCAGGGAGGCAGAGTTTATAAAATTGATCTGCAGGAAAATGACCACTTCAAGTCCATCCGATACATCTGTACTTGCTACTAACATGTTGAATTTGATGTTTTTTGGGGAGGATGGCATGTTGGCCCTGGAGGGTTTCTTTGGGTTCAGTGTTTAGTTTATGGCTTTCATCTGAATTTGCTGCGTGGGCATGCTGAGACAGGAAAGCTTGTCCCTTTGGGAACACTGTTTTTGTGGCCCCCTTGTGCTGCGTGAAAGATCTGGGGTAAACCTTTTACAAAACTTCTTTTGTTGTGAGAAGACTCCAGTTTGCCAAACCTGAAACTCAATGCAGATGTGCATTGGTTTCTCATACTCGCAAAGAGATTTGGGGGGCAAAAGGAAAGATTTGTCCCAAAATAGCCATCCAGATTTTCAGGAGCTGAAAAATCTGTTGTTGTGTGTACTCTTCCAAAGCCCAAGTAAAAGCTTGCCCAAGAAAAAGTTATATTTCTACATATTGAAAACACAAACATTTTCCCAGGGTGAGGTGAGGCGAGGCGAGTTGTTTCTAGTCTGGTGTTCTGAGCGGGTTGTTTCAGAAAGTAAAAGCAGTTCCAAGGAAAAACCGTGCTGCGATGGGGAGGAGAGAGCAAGCGGCTGGCTGGAACGTGGTCGCTCTCAGTAGCTCCCTCGCCCAGTGCTGCTGCCGGCACACCCCACAGCTTAATGCTGCCAAGATCTAAAGTTTTAAAGTAACACACCTGGATGGTGGTTTAATTTGCCAGTTGAGAGATTCCAGACAGAAAGAGGCTTTGAGAGAGTCTGGAAGAAGCTATGTTTGTTTTAACCTGGTTGGTTTTCCTTTTCTGTGGTGCCCAACTGAAGAGAGAGCCTGACAGGCTCCACTGTGCGCCACACTGAAAACAGATTAGCCTTGGTGCTCCATGGTAGGAAAAAATCCCGTTTGTGTGGACAAGCAGTGTATGTTTGGTCTTGCCTTGAGTCTTACTAACCCTGCTGCCCAGGTCATTATTATTACTGTCTGTTCAAAGCCAGTGTGAAATTAGTCGGTGCCCTCAGTCCAGCAAGTTGCTCAACAAGTATCTGTCTAGTGGGTGCTGTGCTTGTAACACAGAAGAGCAGCCGTAGTGCCTGGAGGGAGGCAAAAGGGGTTAAACGAGCCTGGAGGCAGAGTTGCTTGTCCCTTCAAGTCATTGTCCCTCCAAAAGGCATTTGGGGCAATACTACCTTCCTCTGTGGCTGACAACACTTGTTCCTGTTAATTAGATGAAGCTACAAAAAAGACTGCACGTATGAACCTGCTCTCTGCATTATAAATGCCCTACCAAAGATGGTTTTCATTCGATTGATTCTGACAAAGAGAAGAATCTTCGCTGTAGCAAAGGCCTCTGAGATTTATGTGAATAACAGCAAGGGTACTGATGTGGCCTGAAAAGCTATCTGTAAACAACAGAAAACAAAGTCATGTTTGTTCAAGCTTTGCCTCACAATTGCTATGATTTTTTGGCCATACTGGAGTTCCTTCTGTAAATTGAAACAGTTGGGCAGGCTTCCGAGTCATATAATATTCAGCAAATAACGCAAAGCATAGAATGAGGTGTTTGTAGCTTTCTTCTCTTAATAATAAATTTCATTTCCCTCTGCCCTTTCCAAGATTCCCGTCTTTTAAACTGCAGTCTTGCTGTCAGTTGTGGTGCTAGTGGAACTTTGCAGATTCTCAGTGTGCCTTCAGCAAAGTGGCAACAGCATCCTTAGCAGTGATACTATTCATTTTAATCAAAAATCTCCCCAGAACTACAGGTGCTCCTATATAGACACACTGACTTCTGCTTTTGGTAGAAGAATCATCAATGTAACAAATATGCAGTAAATGTGTTCTTAGCAGTTACTATTGCTTCTTTGTCCCCATACCGTGTTGATCTGGGGATGTATTGTGTATACAATCCCTATTATTTCCAAGCGATGGCAACACCCCAAGGATGTTTACTCAGGCAGGGGACTGAGCAAGGTTTTCTCATAATTGTAAACAGAGCATTTAAAACAATGTAATCCAACCTTCAGCCTGTTCCCATTTTTGAGCATTCAAGTCTACATGACAGACTGATGAGCTCTACATGTTTGCCAGGAAATCCAGGTTAAACCCAGTCCCCTGAACTCAGGCTTCTGCATCCTGACTCTCATCCTGTTTTTAGAAGAACTGGGGATGTTGCAGAGGGGAAGTTGTGTGTTTTCCCTCTTGGGAAATAATCTGTTTGCTGTCACTGTTCGCTCCAGCGGCCTCTGGGCAAGTTTCAAATGTGGTGTATCAGAGAGCTGCCAGGAAAGAGAAGGAAGTGGGTGAGAGACCAAAGAGCACTGCATATGGATAAGACGAGGTACAGTCACTCCTATATACTCATTTTTTTCTTCGCAGCTGCTAGAGAAAGGAAAGACAAAAAACAACGCGTGGGATAGCAGTTGCGGCTGTATCTGGCATTTTGCAGGCATTCCCACCACCTTCGTGTGGCAGTGGGTGTTACGAATTGTCACCTCCTATGTGAATCACCTGCTGTTTCTTGAACTGTACCATTCAAGCACACTCCTGACCAAGTAAATGGTCATACTTCATATTAAGCGCCACAATTCATCCTGCTGTACTCCTCAGCCTGCAGCGCAGTAGTTTATGCTTTCTCAACCCTGTGATCCTCAGGACCTAAATCCCAGACTCTGCCAGAGCAGGGAGCTGAGCAGAAACAGACTTGTCAAGCAGAAGGTGCTGGAGAGAAGCACGCATGTGTGGGGTGCAGGCGGCACAGGGCAGCATTGCTCGGGGGCTTTGCATTCCCCCTGCGTGGGGGAGCTGCTGTGCCTCCAGCAGCTGTGTCCTCAACTCCCTGCTTCAGCTGCTCCCGAGAGTGAATGTCTTTGTCATCCTCTCTGCGTGTGCAGGACATACATCTTAAACTGAGTCCCTCACGCGTTGAGTTCATACAGTTTGGCCAGATCCCTGATGGCTTGTTGGGAATGTCAGAGGAGGAGTTGTAGGCTGCTCAGGCGTTATGGCTCTCTCTGAGGTTGTTAGCAGGCAGCCAGTGAGGCCGCCTCAGAAGCGGCTGCTATCTGCATGCTATTGTCTCTGCGGGAGAAACTACTGACTGAATCTATTTTTAAGGATTTTCTGCAATGGATGTGCCATAGTAAAGCCAGTCAGCATCCTGTGGTATAAACTTGAACTCCAAATTAGCCTAAGGCTGGGAGAGTGCCTGCAGTTCAGTGTTCCCATCTTCCACAGTGATTTTCAGTGAAAGCAGCAGTCTCTTTAGAAACAGCTTTCGTTTAGCAAAAAGGTTCATGCAAGCCTCAATTCTGCCCCCTTTGGTAGACTAATCTACTGGCCTTTGCCAGTAGTTTTTAACACTAGATTTCCTAATCCTCTTCCCCTGCAGGATCCAAACTGCAGGTCAAGTTTTGAATGCAGAAGGTTTTTAAATCATCCCTCCAGGTCATGGATGGTGGGGCTTAAATTCCATCATGATTGATTCCGGCAACTTCTCACGGTGCCCAAATTAACTTTGGCAGGTATTTGTAAGCTCATCTGCAAAGAAACAGGAGTGAGGCTCTGACAGACGATGTGAGGCAGAGAGAGAGCAGAAACTGAGAAGAACAAAGCACAAAACAAACAAATCCCCCAAACCGAGGATGCTAAAGGCTGCACTTAATTACTAACAGAATAAATTGTTCCTTTTGCGTAGTTTAAAAACGGAAAGGAATATTGGAAGAAAAAGAAGTAAGACCTTGCTGTACTTGAGATGTTTGCGTTTAAGGTACGGTTTTTTTTAAACCCCATGCTTGCAGGAATTGAAGAGAATCAGTGAATGTGTACAGCCCTGTTTTYACTTGTTTGAGGCCTGATTTAGTCAAAGCCAAATTATTCATGCTGCTTTTAAACAGCGTCCTCAAGAGAAGTAGGGCAGGAAACTCCCACAATAACCCGCACAATGGGAGTGAGAGGCCAGCCAAACGCCGCCCGGGACACGTGAGGAGGGAAACCAGTGCGCCTTTGAGCAGCTGGAAGAAGATTTCAAGCCTGGTAATTTTGTACGAGGAAGCATGAAGGACGCCTTTGACGAGAAAGCCCAACTTGTTGCAGCTAGTCGACACGGCACAGAGTGAGCAATGCACGCAGAATGGGGTGCATTGCATGCAGTACATTGGGCTCTGCTCTTTGCTATCAAAGAGTTTTTAGCTGACAATTATTTGCCTCCTGGCTGGGACCCACCAGGTTATTAAATAGGTGACATAGCCTCATCTGCCCTCTGCCAGTCACCGGACCAAGCCCGTGGGACCAACATGGTGGCTTCTGTGCTGGTGGTGGCAGAAAATACACATACGCACGCGCAGCCCACAAGCAGCTCAGTGTTTGTTTCCACTGAGAAAGTTTTGACCTGCTTAAAGAGCCATTGCTATGGAAACCTAATGAGAAGATAATTGAATGAAATGTCTTTGCTTTCCATCCCTTTCTCACACTGGTGCCAGCAAGGTCAGAACCTTGCAGGCCTGCTTTCTCTTCAGGTTCATGCAAATTTGATAAAAATACCAAAGGCCCATTTTCTTCCCTGTGCCAGCTCTGGTTAGATAAATTATCTTGTATTCACTCAGGAGCAGTTACAAGTCTGTCAGTTTTTCATACTAATTATGTGACTGGGTCATTTCTAATGTACGCGGATAACCAAATGGCTTTGCAGCAGAGCCAGCGTGCGCTTTTGCATTGATTTATTCACCGCTATGAATGTGCATAATATTTGTAGACTGAAAATCCCATCCAAAGCATTTTCCTCAATGGGCTATAAATAGTCATTGGGAGGGAATAAGAGGGCCACTATCAGTTTATTGAAGATCATAACAGCAGTGGTTTCATTATCAGATGGTGCTATGCACCTGTGGATTTTATGGTCCATAAATGAGATGCGGCCATGTGTTAAAGCACATCTGCATTTAAAATACTTAGTGTTGAAACAAAAACCCATCAGAAATCCTGTCATTCTCAGTTCCTATGTTTGTTCTGTTTTGAGAATGATGAGCTTTCAAAAATCAATAGGCGCATTCATGAAAGCAGCACATGGTGTCATTTGTTTCCTTTCCCAGTTCTGCAGCGTACCAGCACATTCACATCTCAGGGCACGTATGACTGTGACTCTTGTAACATCAACCTCTCTGTATGCAAGATAAGCCCCAGCGTTTTTCTGTCTGAGATCAGAATCAGTCCAGAGTTAACAGGGAAAGCTGCAGCCTAGTAGCTCGATACAGCCTAGTTAAAACCCATCTTAATAATCAGATACAGTCTCAGTTGGCTTGTGACACGAGTGTGTCCATTGGCTCTTCCTTGCACTCCAAGTTTTGGAGCCCACTTCCAGGATTCAAGGGTTACTTTATAAAAGGGAGGGATTGCTTAGGTGTAGCAAGGTCACACCCACTGCAGCATTTTTATGGAAAGATAGAGTCAAAGACCGTTTTGGATGCCTGGCTTTGCCATTGTTCATACAAAACCCACAGGCTGCAAAAGAAGAACCAGAAGTGCCCTCCAGAGGCAGTACTTGTGTCCAGATCTTTGTTGTCAAAGACAYCTGGTCTGGTCTCTATCTTTCGAGCACCCTCTTAAAACCAGTTAAGTTAGTTTTTAAAGCTGCCCTCCCTTTCTCTACCTACTGTTGGAAGTTTGTCCACATAGTTAGGAAATGTTAACTCCTCTTTTCTAATTTCTTTCCAGCTTATGTCTACTTGTTCCTGTGCCTGATTTATTAACAGGCAGTAAATTAATCTTCTTGCAGCTTTCAATTTTGACAGGCTGAACAGGCAAAACTTTTCTAGCTTTCTCTCGAAAGATAAGCTGTCTGGTTCCCTGACTATTCTAACAGCTCTTCTCTTTACTGCTTCTGGTTTGAATTCATCTTTCTTGAGCATGAGTACTGACGGTTGTACAGCTATTCCCATATATATTCATTCTTTGTACTGCCTTTGGAATTTCCCATCCTTATGCCTTTTAGGATTAACGTGTTGGTTTTTTCTCAGTCATCCTTTTTCAGCTGGTATCCCCAGGTACTCTGTCATTTGCAAACTGCCAGTGTTTGAAGGACTGACTTTTGTGTCAGTCCTGTTTGTGTACTTGCACATTTTAGCMTTGAATGTAAACTCATTTCTGTTAAGCCAGTCTTTCTAAGCAGCTAGTTCCTGGTCCAGGTTCTCCACTCTGGCTGTTGCTACTAAATTTTGTGTCACTGATCACTGAGTGGTCTGATGTAATTTACTAAACTCCGCTGAAACCCATCATCTCTCTAAGGTAGTAATATTTGGTAACTCCAAAAAGTAGCTCCATTTTTAGATTATCTATCGTGCTGCTTTTTATTTTTTCCTCATTTGTTTATTTCAGCAGTTTGGCTCCAAGAAGCCTGAAGTATCAGCCTAGAGATGGTTTTGAATTTGTGAGATTAATGGATTAAAGTTTTGACCCCTTCTGCAGCTCGCTTCCAGCGATTATGGGTTGATAAGAAAGTACTCCTTCCCTCTGGCCATAAATCTTTTTTTTTCTTCCTTCTTGTCTGAACATATACCCATACATTTCTTCTGCTATATGCTGTGACAGACTACATTTTATGTGAAAGCTTGCTAATGAAGTTGTACATCAGACCACAACAAAAATGAAGGCCTCCACGGTGGAGTAATAGCATTTGGCTCCCTTTCAGACACGCAGTGCTGAAACTTCTGCCAAGTGTCACTGCATCATTAACTTTCAGTACAAGTTATCAGTCTATGAATGGAAGAACACAAATCACTTTCAGTGCACGTTCATAGAGAAGCTGCAGATTTAACAGAGTAAGGGAGTGTAATTGGCAAATCAAACATACAGCGACTCCGAGGTACTCTGGAATTTTTCACCAGACATCTAGGAAGTAAAACGCTTGATTGATTTCACTGAGGATTTTTAAGTGTCAGAGTTGTCTGGTGGAACTAAAAAGCAAGTGCCTTATCAGGCTCTGTGTGGTAGGTTTTGTCGGCATTTCCATCTCTTCAGACCAGCTGTTAGCATTTTCAAGGTCAGCCCAGGCATGGAAGATTTCCTCTTCAGGCAGCGCATGAAATGATAATTGGAATTTGCATCCTCTGATGAAACTCAGCATAGTTCTTAAATCAGTTATAAATGAGAAAGGTGGTCTGCTTGTTGTGGGTCCTACTCTTCTCCTCACCCCCTCTAGCTCAGGCGCGTCAGAAGTTTGCTCCTACTGCTCTTCCCCTTCTTTGGAGGCCAGTGTGCAACGAGTTGGTGGCCTCGGCTAATTCCCAGTGAACAGATGTCCACATCACAAACATCGCCACTACACCTGCTACTTACTTGCATCGTTGTTGGCAACTGCGCAAGAGAAGAAAAGGATTAAAATGGATTTGGAGGCTGAAGAGCACAAGAGACTGCCTCTCCACTTCGAGGCTGATTTCACTAGTGAGGCAAAGTTCTGATCATTAACGGATTTCATTTTCTAAGGACAGTGATTTGGTGCATTTCATGGGTACTAAATTTGTTTAAGATAAATAGAATAACTGCTTGATGGGTGACGTCTATGCTCGGGTGCAAAACATGTAGTGGATTAATTCTGTCAGTTCCAACAGAACTTGGCTTTCTTTTTACTTGGTTGTCTCCATATACAAGTCCACATGCTTTTTATCTGATTTACCTTTATTTAGAAAAATACTCGCTGACTACTTTACTTTTAAGTGTCTGGATGAAATCCTGGCCCTGTTGAAAGACTTTCAATTTTGACACTGGCTTTTCTGGAGTTTTTACCCAGAAAGTATGGGGTTTGTATTTTTCTCCTGCATTTGCTATTCAGTCTTCTTAAAAACTAAGCATTTAGTGGCATATCACCTATATCATTAACTTTCCCCCTTCAAGGGTAAATTTCATCAGCAAGGAAAACACTAAATGTCTCCCTCCGCCTGGTGCACTACAAATCTGAAATTTGGTTGCTTCAATTGGTTTGCACTTTGGGCTGGATTAGATTTTTAATCAGTCCGAGGTTGAAGGAGGTTACATTTCACAGCTTTGCTGTGCCAAACCTTCCTTGTCTAGATGAATTACTAAATCAAACTGAAATTCATACTGTCTCATTTCCCCTTTGATGATGTCTTTGCAAATTGATGAGCATGTTTTTCATGCTTACAAAACGTTGTCTAGTAATTGCTTACATCTTCTAAACTCTGAACTGGCTTGAACTAAAGTTTTCCTTCAAGTGGTTTACTGAGTTGATCAAAAACTCTTCATTGCCCTCTTCTGGGGGTCTAAGAAAACGCAAGGAGCCTGTGCAAACACTGTGGACAGCAACAGGAGTATGGCATGCATGTATTATTATATGGCCTCGTTCAAAGAACGATTTGGCTTGAGGTCGTCTTGGTATGCTGGGGTACGCGTGTTTCCATTCTGCATGGCTGCAGTACAGCCACYGCACAATAGGGCATTGTCATGTCGCGGGGCTGAGCTCTCAGCAAAGGCGCTGCAGTAATGCTTTGCACTTGGAGCCTCCAGCAAAGCCATTGAAGCTGGCAGAAGTCATTTCACTGGCTTGGCACAGCTTGGTTAAATAGTGATTCCCATAGGAAGGCTTCAAAGAATTGCACAAGATTTGGTAATTTCTATTAGCTCCATTTATACAGACAGGAAAAAAAGGCAATGAAGGGGGGCGATGTCTCATCAGAGATCCCACAATGAACCGTTGGCACGGAGTTGGAATCCATTATGGAAAACTAGTTCAATGAACATAAAGACCGAGAACAAAAGATTTACTTACAATTTTAGTGGGTTGTTTGTAAAGTCCGTGTTCTGTTAAAGTAAGTATCTCCAGCTAGCTTTTGAGGAGGGAGTATACACTGGTGGGAAAGCACACAGAAGGGACTCGGGAGAAAGAAGCTGTAGTCTCCAGTCATCTGTGGTTGTGCTTCATAGGGTCTGGACAAGCTTTCTTCACCTTGTCTTTAAAAAATCTCTACTCCTCTCTTCCACACAGTGGCTTCTGAAGGTTTAATGAGTGCATATTTACAAAGCATTTTCAGATAAAAACCAAATAGGCTGAAAACTGTTACACAGCTAAACAAATACAGCATCCCAGTGCTACAGTTTCTAAGGCAGCCAAAATACTRTTTTACAAATGGCAAGGGGGAAAGTATGTGAAAAAGTGTTTTTCTGAGGGATCCCTAGACTCCTTTGCTTAACCATAGGTTTCTGTCGGTATGTATTTTTCTATGCTGGTCACAAAAGGCATGTTTGAGAGGGGAACTCAGTTACTGTGGTCGGACCAGTGGGTTCAGTTTTTGTTTCCAACTTGCTGTGTTGGGAAGAAAAGGGAAGAGAAAACAGCTCATGATACATTGTTTGGAAACTGTAATTTACTGTAATCAGACAGCTCCCATGAAATGTGAGAAGCTTACATCAATACGTCCATTTCTCTTTTTTGTCCTAGGCTCTCCATTCATAAATCGAGTTCGGAAGAAGGCTCTGTAGGTCAGTATATTTCATTTTATTTCATACTCCTATGGAATTCTTAAACAGGTTTTGAGTTTTGCTTGTGCTGGGATGTGAAGAGCTGAGTAAACACAATGCTGGCAGAAGTCAGCAGCATTTGTGTGGGGGGGTGGAGAGGCGAGTCTTAGCAGCTTTAAAAGTTAGATGCTGGGTGTCTCAGTGATCACTGAGACTGCCCAACCAGCATTGTCATGTGATAAATATGCATCTTTTGACTTGTTATATTGAATTTAAAATGTCTGCATGTTAGATCACTGTAAGTTAGCCTATCCGTTTGTACTCTGAAATAGCGTGAATAACTGGGGTTTCTGTTATTTCTGTTCATGTCACGCCAGAGTCTCTTCCTTTGTTTCTGAAATATTTTGCATTCTTAAATATGTATTTGTTTTCCATTGTCTTTAACTTTTTCTGTTTTTTTTTTTTTTAAACTTAGTATAATTAGTTCATATTGTTATCCTAACTTATTAGCTGAGCTGATACAATTTTGGACAAATTTCATTTTGCTCATTGGAGAGGAAAAGAAAAACTGGGAGGGTTTTTTGTTTGTTTCTTTTTAGTTTTTTTCTAGGGACATTTCCACACAGTCTAAACATACTTAAGCTGTGTTTCAGAGAGTCAGCAAGCTCAGCTCTAGGGCTTCTAGGGCAAGATCCAAAATACTATAGTCACATGCTGAAACTCAGTGGTACGGTATAAGCTATGTTCATTTGAATTTTTCAAAAGCAGAGGGATGCAGTAGCTCTGTATCAGTAGCATTTTTGCCAGATCAGGCGCAGTATGTTCTTTTGCAGATGGCATAAACTTTATAGCATGTGCCCTGGTTAATTCAATAGAACACAGTTATATGCCCTACCTTGAGCCAGATTCCGTTCTTTTTTAGAACAAATTATTTACTTCTGGATCATCAAGCCATACGCAGATCTGATATTAATGGACATGGAGACCCAGCCTTGTACAGTCCAGGAATACAGAAAGCAAAAGTCAGATGTAGCTGACGGTCTTACAAAATTTCTCATGCCAAGTAGCAGAATGTGCGTGTGTTTTTGTGCGCGTGTGTGTGCATTCATATATATGTAAACTATTTCTTTTCTGTATAGGTATGCACACACATATTAGAAAACTACTTATCTGAGTTGTGGCTTAGGCTGCATAATTGTGGTTCAGTTAAAGAGAAGAAATCAACCAAATACTTCAAAAACACATACAGACTTGACATTAACAACTCAACAGATATCAAAATGAATGTAAAATATTTTCTGTTTATAATTCAAAATATGTAAGTTACTGGCTTATCTCAGTCCTCTATAGCATTGGCAATTATAAAAGAATGTACATTTCCCTGAAATAGCTACATCGGCATAGTTCTAGTACAGAATAAATCAAGAAAAACGGAAGATTTGAGATTTTTTTATTCTTGTTTTTGACTTAGAAAATGTAACTTAATGCTTGAAAGCTTCCCTAGCATTTACTAACTGATGTTTCTTTCTGAAATTCTTTTTCCCTTTCCCCTCATCCTCCCTCCCTGCTTTCCTTTTAGGGAAAGCAGACTGGAAAAAGAAAAATAAGTTTTTTTGGCAGAATTTCCGAAAGAACCAGAAAGGACTAATGAGGCAGACTTCAAAAGGTAAATCTTTTTTAAGGACATACAACCTATCCATGTAAAGTAGAAGGAGCCAGCATCACGAAGGAGTAAAATTCATTTGGAACTGTGTGGCAGTTGGGGGCTGTGGATCTGGAAGTATCGCAGGTTTGGTTCATCATGACACAGCTCAGAAGGATGAGTCATACTCTGTGAGACTGCATCTGCATGAGGCTGGGATGCCTTTGGTCCTGACTGTTGGTGAATGCACATGCACAAAGTGATGCAGTTAATACATATTTGTAAGTAATATCTGTAAATGAACAAGATGCTTTTTTTTCTGATCCTGACTTGATGAGAGAAATGCTGATCTGTTTTAATTAGAAAGATGTTTCTCCTTTCTTTGGCATTTGGTTACTTTGACCTGTTTGCTTTAGGCTTGACTCCAGCCTCTCATTGTGGGAGAAGACACTACAAGAAGGAGTAGTAAAAGTGCATCTGGTGACTAGTGCAAATGTAGGATCAATTCCACTTAAACTGTCAAGTGTCTTTCTCTAGTTCTTCTCCAAAAGATGCAGCTGTGCATTGCTTTAAGTATTTCTCTTCACACAGAAAATTTCTGTTTCCCCATGTGTATCTGTTAGATCCTTCTGTTGCAAACAGATGCTTCCCCATGTCACCTTGCCTGTGTTCAGATGGATTGTGAAAGACAAGAGCCCACTTACGAGGTCGAAAAGGGGCGCATTTACACTCTCAGTTAAGCGTGGGTCCTTGCTGGCTCTCAAGGCAAGTTCTAACTGTCTGTGCTGACACACCAAGCTCATACCAAAAAGAGAGATCCTGGAGTTGAGAACCCCAATACATCCAGCACCATGTGCCAGCTCAGTGGCCGATTAGATAGCCTGGACAGATGGGGGGATGTGGCCAGTCCGCAGCAGAGAGCTGCGAGCACCCAGCATGCTGTTCCTGCAAGGGCTTCCCATCCGCTCTGGCAGCTGACGACAGTATTTCTCAGGGCTGAGTGTGAGACTTTTCTGGCATTGGCACTTCCTCTTTTGATTCTTGTCTTTCAGGGTCAATAACTGTGTGATGACAGTCACGTTTTAGTTCTCCTTGTCATGCTCTCCTGCTTTCAATGTCAGAGTAGACTTAGTTTTCTAGGCCTGATTTACTTCCTTTTCTTGCTCAGTTACTTCCAAATCATTCAGTCCTTTGAAATCATGCTATGAGACTGCTCTGGGGAAGGTCTGTTTCTGGCCAGCCAGATCCACGTGGCGACCAGATTTCAGAGCACTGGGTAAAATCCCGTTTCAATATACCCCGCTCTGTGCATGACCTCTTACGTGTGATTGTTATCTCTGTGCTTTTTCCTGCAGGAGAGGATGTAGGGTACGTGGCCAGTGAGATCACGATGAGTGATGAGGAGCGGATCCAGCTGATGATGATGGTCAAAGAGAAGATGATCACCATTGAGGAAGCACTTGCTAGGGTATGATATGTACACACTTCAGTTTCCTGAAGAAATGTGTTTTAGGATGTAGGATATACCAGTTTGGAGTTTTCATTTACTCAGAAAACATAGGAGAAGGGGAGAAAGCTTGCCTGTTTGTCCCATCGCATTAGGTAGCATAAATTAGATAGCAATTCCTTTGTTTATGAGAAAAAGTGAGATTTAGCTCAACCAAAAATAGATGTCTAAGGTATGGCAAATTAATCGAGTCCTAAAAGCATTTGCTTCTCTCCATTGGCAATAAGGGGTGCTAATCAGAGAAAAGCTCAAGTGTATACATTTTCATTGCAGCTGTCTAAAGGTAAGGAAGATGAATCCCACCTGTACTAGTCCTTATTTATCATGCACATTCATAGGTTTGTTAAAGTACTAAAAGGAATGCTTCAAGTTTTGCTGAGCTTGCCTTACTTGTTTCAGAACGCATACATTTCTTATTATTTTCCTGCTGCTAATGGCTGAAGGGCAGTTTGATTGAAGGCTTCCATTTTCAGCAATTAAAACTTTTAAAAATACTAACGTTTAAGCTGAAATTCCTTCTGCTTGTTTCTTAGCCAAAAAGGTGGTGTTTTGTTTTAATAGCCTTCAAGAAAACATATTCAGCCATTTCTGGCATTTGACATTAAAATCAACACAGATGAATTTTTTGATAAGTACAGTGGCTGTCACAAGTGTTTCTTTACAAAATCTAAATGTTAATAAACCACAAGAAAAATAACTGTAAGGAATTGTATTTGTGCAGAAATAGGCCTGAGATTTTAATTGCTCAGGAGCAAAAAGGTCAGTGTTAAAGTTTCCACACCACTTTTGATTTTGTACCCTTGTGCAAAATGCTGTGATGGAACACAGGGTATTCTGTATGGGCTCCATTAGAGGTGCAGAAAACATGATTTAGATTGTAAGTTGGCACTCAGATAAGTTTCTATACTGACATACTACATCTTGAAATAGATTATCCTAGAATAGAAAGTTATGTTATTGTCTGAAGAAAATATTGCTTTGCTGGGAATCATATCATGAAAAAAAATGCAAAATTTTAAAAATTACCGGGTGGTAATATTGGGCATTCTTCTACTTCTCTGCTGTTAAAAATTCTGGGGGGAGAGGGTTGTACCTAATCTGTATGGTTAATATATGTACTTGTACTTTTTCCCTCTAGTGGTCTGAGCTACTAGCAGCAACTTTTTTTTTTTTTTTTTTTTTTGAGTATCATCAGTTCTGATGATCCTCTCAACAGTTTGACTCCAGTAGGATTGGTTTTATGTCTTAAGCCTTTTTTGGAAAATGGGAAAGATGGTCTTTAGTTTTAAAATTATAAAAGACAGTTCCTAGTCTTTACTGCAGATCACTTTCTTTATGAAGGAAATTGGCAGGCTGTTGTGATTTAGTCTGTCTGCGGAAACTGTGCCTCTGAGATGGGGGTGTATAACTTATATTTTACCAATGACAATTAGTCAAAATTCAGTGTTTACAGATCCTTTAAAAAAAAAAATCATTAAAACTTCTGATTCTAAAGCAAATTAATTTATTTTGAACAACTGAGACACACAATGCAAAAGTTCTGATTTTCCCAGTTCCACAATGATATGGAGGAAAAAAAACCTGAAAGGACATTAACTATTGCTATTTTAATGAAGATTGATAGCTGCTTCTCACTGGAGAATGTTCTCTCTGTCTYTTCAAATTTCAGCTGAAGGAGTATGAAGCCCAGCACAGGCAATCGAGCACTGTAGATGCTACAGAATGGCCTGATGGTTCTTACTCAACATTTGATGGGTCTTCCAATTGTAATGTAAGTACCTGTCATTCTGATATAGCTCCCCAGTATCATTTAATATTTAAATTCTTTTATTGCAGTACAGAAATATCCTGATTTTCCTGGTGATTTCCTTAATAGCAAGTGTATCATTTGATCTTGTGATGCTATGTTCTGTCTGCAGAAAATCTTTAACGTGGATTTTAAATCTTCAAGGTCTGCTGTCGTAGACTTTAACAGTCTTATTGTATAATGTTTCTTTGTTTCTTTTTTTTTTTTTAGTCCTGGCCCTTTGTCACTGAGCTTTTGAAGCACAAGTGATCCCAGGCAAAAATGCCCGTGTTCCAAAATGCACAGAAAAGGTTTTTTACGTTGTTTAGAGGGAACTGTTTCACTTTACTTCTCAGTTACTATGAATCAGCACAGTTTCTGAGGCCTTCTTAGACCCTGTTGATGCATCCTAGCTGAGGGTCTGGCTAAGTCCTAGCTGCCTCCTCCTTTCAAACAGTTCTATCTCTGCATTTGCTAAATCTCAGCTGAGAGAGTTTGCAGCTTTTGCCAGACCCATAAGCAGTAAGGCAGCTTTCCTCCCTCATTTTTACTTCTGAGCTGTGTAGCTTCTGTTGTTTTCATGGGCACCAGACAGTCCTTGTGTCATGCCATACTGAATTAATTAATTTTTCCTTCCAAATATCTTCATTTTCACTGAGTAGTTTATTCCACTTCATTTCTCTAATTGAAAGTTCACAGATAAATCTTAGAGAAGAACACRTTCGGCTGTCAAATCCAAGCTCTTTGTAACCCATATAATTGAATTATAGGCTTTTGAGACCATTGATTGATTTATTTGTTTTATTGTCAATGGAATTTCCTGCTAACTGCTGCAGACAGTTAGCTTCTCCTCCCTAAATGAAGAGAGGAATGCTATGTCATTTTATGAGATGTTTAAAATATTTTGTGGTGGAGAAAGATTTTCTTGTTTGTATTAAAAAAAAAAAAAAGTATGCCCATCTTTAGTTAGGTGGGAGCAGAGGGGGACTGATGTTGCCTTATACTCTGTTCTGATATATCAGAAAGGTGCAAAGAATAGAGAAGGAAGGATCCTGACTCTTCTGCACTGATTGTTTAGCTGGCTGAAAGATGTCTTGATGTTTTCCTCATTAGTATTTATAGCCTGAACTTTCCCCTCTTAAGGCCTTTAGCTAGGGTACCTATAGCGTAAAAGCCTCAAAACTCTCATTTACTGTGGTCAAATTTCAGAAGCATACTGAGTTTCTCTCTTAGATCTTCTGATAGTCATTTACGCTTGTGTTGAAGTTACTGAAAGCTGTGTATACCTCTGAGGACCGAAAATGACTCAGTACTTGCTCCCTAATGGAATGTCTTGGTACCTTTTCTCTAAAATTATTTTCCTAAGCCATCTTTGTACTTTGAGTCGAGAGCTCTGTTGCCTCTCTCTGCTGTTCTGGTAGGATTTGAACCATCTTCCTGCTCACTTCGATGGGGGATCTCTATTCCATTGTTGTAGATACCTCTCAAGATTTTTGCCCTTGCTCCTAATTTTTTATCCTGGTTACATTTAACAGAAGCTGTGAAACTGCTTGCCTTCAAGGGAAAATCAGATCATCTGCAGAAATGAAACTTCATGTTAGAACAAAAGCCAGCTTGGCTTCTTTTTTTGTGGACAAGAAAGAAACTAGGGTTAACTGGGGTGAAAAACTTTGGGCTATAATTGACATGCAAGAGGGAAAAACAAACAGTGCAAAGTATCAGATACGTCTAGAGAGAGGGCGTGTGTTCACCCAGGCTGTTTTGCCAAAGGACATCTCCGTTAATCTAAAATGACCAGCTTTTGAGAGGTGCAAAGATGATTGTTTTCAAGCCCTTTCTTTGCCAAATGATTTGACTTTCCATGCCATTTGTGTGATTTGTACTCTGCGAATTTGGAATCTCAACTTAAAACTACCCTACTCATTTTATACAGGCCATGAAGCAAAGATGTTTTTCCATATATTAAAAACATTTTGTTAGATAGCCCACTGCCTTCTAACCTCAGATAGTAGTTGAAAATATGAGTCACTGAAATGGAAGTTTCTGGGTTGAATTAAAACTCCTTGGGCAATGGCTCTTCTGGTTCTGTTGGCATTTTTTCTGATTTCTTTTTTTTTTTTCAGTCTCATGGCCAAATTGTTACTAGGCAGTTTTTAATGGAACATTGTGATCATACTTGATCATTTTGTAAACATTTTGTACACACAAATGATAAAAGCAAATTGCAGGATAACTGCAGATTGAGTGAATTTAGGAAAATAAAAATTTTTATTTTACTTGCTATACATTTGTTTGGTAACCTTGGGGATTTAAGAGATACCAAGACACTAGTATAATGGCTTTTTTTTCCTTCATGTTTTATCTTCACAGGCACAGAGACCTGCTGGTAGTTAGGAGGACTTGGGAGGATGGGTCACTAGGTTTCTGTGGAGAATCTTGGTCTAGATTTGCCCAATGACTACATTTCAGGAAGGAAAAAGAAAAGGTAGAATCTAAGCATTTGGAGAATCTAAAAAYGAAGGCAGAATGTCTGGAGTGTTCTAAGGGTTTAAGCACTTCAGACTTTCAAATCAGCTCTGCCCACAACGTAAGAACAGCCACCTACAAAATAACATCTAAAGGACAAATATCATTAGTTGTTGTTGGTTTCCTTTTTAGGAAAAAAAAAAAAAGACCACTTTCTTTTTTTATTAGCTTGTATAACTATCATGTGTTTATGACTAACATCACTGGTTTGATCCTAAACTCATTTTAAAGATTGTTTTAAGGACTTTCTTTCCCAGCTCCTCCTCTTTTAAATTACTGTACCAGGAAATGGAAACTTGCACTTCATACCCCTACAAAACTAAACCCTAAAGATGAACCACAAAGGATTGAAGGGTTGTCATCTCAGCACCCAAAGGGAGGCAGCCGGATGTCATTGCCGTGCTCTTAATTGTATGTATGAAACAAACAAACAAACAAAGGCCTTGCCAAGCCAGTAGGTGACTTGGTTCTCTGCCACTTGAGAGCAGTTTGTAGCTTTCAGTCTCACTACTGTGGTCTCTTTGTTTCACAACAAAGTATGTGTCTTATTTATTTGCTAATGTGGGAATGCATTTGAAACTGTTTTTCCTTTTGGTCAGATGTATCAAAAGTCTAAAACGCCTCATCATTTTTTACAAATTTATTTCTGAGTATTTATGTTTTGTCTCTGTTGGAATGAAGGCTGCTTGCAGTAACTCTAGACAAGCTTTCATTGCCTTSTGCCAAGTGTTGGGATGTAAAGCAGGTGCAGATTACAAATGGATCCCTTGCTGGATTTTAGATAAGGGCCTATTTGTCCCCAGGAGTCAGAAAGTCCAGGGAAAGAGGGGACTTCAAAATTATATCACATTCATTCTTTATACTGAGGTGCCTTTTATGCTTCTTAAAGATAGAAGCCTGTTTGATAACTTTTGGGGGCTGAAATTCTCAGTTCATCTAAAACAGGGCTGCTTCGTCCCCAGAGCCCCGCTGGTACAGTTCCAGCCCAGCTTGGAGGACCAGCATTAGGAGCAACGAGTATAAATCCTTTCCTGTGCCCTCTGCTGAAAGACTACTAATTGGTACCAATCGCTGTGTTTGATGTGGGAGTGGGGGAAAGGAGAGAAGCAGGAGCGAGGTTGACACAGAAGTGTGTATCATACGTGTGCTGCCACTGAAACAAACCACTAATTAACTTCGCTGACAGTTTCTGTAGATGCAAGTTAAATGAAGTTGTAATTATCCCTGGACTGAACTGTTTTGTTGGTCTCATCGGGCTTCTGTGTTTCGGTTTTGATCAGCGGATAATGGTCAGCCATCCAGAGCACATTAAAGCGAGCTTCCAGGTAGCGTAGCTGGCCTTTGTTTGAAGGGTGCCGCAGTGAGCTGTGCCGTGCTCCCCCGAGACCTCCCCATCTGCCACATGTAGCCTTAGCAGCCTCAGGCGAGAGGCCATAAAATTTATGAGCGGGGAGAACAAAAACAGCATCTATCTCCAACAGTACAGCCCGCGGGTGGGTGGCGGGAAGCCTATAGTGCTGTTTTACCTCCCTGCCCTCCCAACACTTCTCTACCCAGGACTGTCAGCACTGCACTGTTACCAGTAGGAAACTGGCACCCCGTTTGTTTTCACTGGGGAGAGTGGCAGCAGTTGTGCAGACCTGGAGGTGTGCTGTGCACATCTGCATCTGCCATGAGACCAATGCTGAGGAAAACTCCCCCTTGCATTGCTGCTCTTTTCCGTCTTCTATCAATCTGCTTCGTAACAGGCAGCAGCAAATCGAGTCCACGCAGCGACAGCTCTAGCTGGAGTGAGATAATCTTTTGTTACTCCTGTTCTTCATATTATTTCCTGAGGACCTTTTCATTTACCAAACTATTAAACGGGGCTAAACGTTGAAAGGGTGTGCAGTATTGGGTTTGTGTCTACTACCATTGTCAAAGGCAGAGTAATAGACGAGAATGGACTTTGGGTCGTATTTGTTTCAATCCAAGAGGTGCTGAAGCTGTTGAATCAGGATTGTATTACTATGGTACAAAGCTGACTCTGACAAAAGACGAAGTCTGGTAGAATTATCTCTGACCCACAACAGTCATTACTGTGTTGTTTGGTAAGTGTGAAGAGTAGGAAGAAATAATTACAAATAACTTCTGTAGCACCAATTACCTCAAGAGTAAATCTAAGTGTAACTACAGCAAATCCACATTATTCAGGGTTATACTGTATTTCAGTGATTCAGATTGTGGATGCTTTCTGAATACAGTAATTTTCAAATTGATTTTTATTCATATTACTGATGGATTCTTAAAGTCTTTAACCATTTCTCATACTACAGGACTGTTACGGTAAATAGGAAAAAGACCTTCTTTTGGTATAATCAGTTTAACTTGTTAGAACTAAGCTCAAAGTTGATGCATATTGGGAACCAGCATTGGGTATCAATGGAGACTAGGGTACGATGAGTGTTTTTTTAATTTAAACAGTAGTGTTTAAACTGAAGCAACATGGATACTTTGAGTGTTTTGAAAGCTRTGCATTATGTTAGCCTCATTTTTGCTTTTATCACAGGACTTACCAGTTTTTGTAAGGCTTTTTTTTTTTTTCCCTTGAAAGGCTAAAGGGTGGAAGAGGACGTTTCTATGTTTCAGTTCTTCTTGGAGAGCTTGTTGCCGCCTGCAGACCCTGCATGCTCTCTGAAGTAATGGAGGGGAGCTGGTGCTGAGCATGGCTATGAATGAATGCAGAGCTTTCATCTTTGCTCCGAAGAGCCTAGTGACCCAATTTCTGTTAAGATTTCCTGAAAGGCACTGATGTGCCTCGTTGTATTGGATGGTATATTTATTATTACTATCCAAGTTCCTATAATACTGTCAGTGCTTAGTAACAGTTATGGTGAAGAAAGAGCCAATAATAAGCCATGGCTTCAAAATGATTGTGCTAAATTCCCATGCTATGTGCCTACCACAGGGACCTGTCCTGGGAGGCCCTCCTTTTGCACTGATCTCAGGGACGGTGTCCAGCACCTCTCAGTGAAAGCTAGTATCAAAAGGATTACAGCATATTTTGTTATGATCTTCCCCCCCCCTCTATCCATGCATAAGAGCAGGGTTTCCCATTGGTATAGTAATACAAAAACCTTCATGAGAGAAACGCAAATCGTCATTACAGTTCCCAGGACACAACACAGAGTTTTAAGTAAGGTCAGTGCTGTGGAGTGATGATAGCAGAGCGAGAGATTATTGATGCGTTTATATTTGGTTTTGTAGAACACTGTAAGGAGTTTTTTATCTATTCGGTCTGAAATTTTCCAGAATGCTTTAGAATTTGCAGGAGACACGCACTTATTTAGGAATAAAACTATATCACTTCTGTAAGTTATTATTTACCATGCAAGATCTGCCCATGTTGTCATCAGATACAACTTGGCTAGGTATGTGTCCCTAGTGGGGACTAAACTTTGTCACCACAGGATTGTACTGAGCAGTGGGCAGTAATGTAGCCCAAGTAAACCTCCTGCTCACTGCCAGTAGGAGTTGCTCCTGTGGATGTGAAGACTGGATGTAATTAGTCTGTCGTAAGGTCTCTGAGGAAAATGTTCCTGCTATCATGACTCAGAGAAAAGAGCTTACAGTAGTGCTCAGGCAGTGACTGTAATTAAGCGTGTTCATAACCACTTCTGTTTTGACTGCATTCAGACAAGCCCTATTGACTTACTTTACTTCAAAATGTTTGACCATGTATTTGGGAAGGGTGGGAGGTGGGAAGGCAAATTAATTTAATATTCATTCTAACACATCACTTGGCCTTTTTATACCTTTTTGCCCTTGGGCAGCTGCCTAATTTCTCTGCTTATTACCTAGAGGGTGGGGGATGGTGGTAACAGCTTTTTCCTATTCTCCCTGCATGCATCAGCCAGCAGGAGATGCTGTAATCCATAATGTGGTTTCCCTGCCCCCATCTTTTCTGAGACCAAGGCTATTAGATTGGAACAAAGCCTTGCTCAGTTCAAGAATTAGGAATCTCAGAAGCCATGTGTTTCACTGCCCTATTTGGCAGACCCAGGCTGAATAATCTTTACTTGTGGTATAATAGAAAATTTTAATTGCGCTCCTGTTGGTTACCGCTTGCTCCCCCTCCCCGTGGCTGGTGTTTCCTTCCTCGCACTTAGGACAGTAACATTAATAGTTTGATTGTTTGAGAATACTATAAGAATGTAATTTAAATTACTACACCCTTCACTAAAGGGCTCTCATTCTCTTTTTTTCTCTGATATGAATTTCACTGTATTTCATGTATTGCTGTTCCACCCTTGGTTTTCCGAAATGCAGGGAGGTTGGTTTCCAGCACCAGTGGTGTACTCCATTTATTAATAGTACAGCCTATTCGAAAGAATAGGGATTCTCCCCAGGCCCTCTTAGCCTTGCCAAAACACAAGATGCAGTTGAGAGAGCCTTGTTAGAGAATCTCTTTCCCATGTGTAGAGGAGTCTGCAGGAGAATTGGAAAGGAATGCTGTATTGTAACTGATATGCAATAACGTAATGCAGAGTTCATTCTGCCACATATACCTATGATAAGTGGTACATGAGTACAGTTGTAATGTCATTAAAATTAATTATGCTAATCAGTGAGAGAAACACTTCGCCATGAGGAAATGTGTCTGCCTTGCAGATGCAAACGTCGGCAATGTGCTTCTCAAAATTATTTAACTAAAACCTGGAAACAGTTAACATCGAGGAATTTGCCTAAGCAGCTATTCTAGTATCAAGACAAACCTCCTGGGAGAATTAAATTTTTGTGCTCTCGTTACTTATGACAAATATTTCCCACTAATTTCAGCAAGCAGTGTCGTCACCAGCTAATGTGTAATATATCTTTCACCAAAGTAGCCGTTGGATGCTCCTTTGATTTCCTTGTAAGTAATCACAGACCAAACCCAGACATGGGATTGCTGTTTCCTTCAGCGTACCTGGGGGGGCTGACACTACCACTGCACATTTGAGACTTACACAACCTTTGTAATTCATACGCTTGCAGTTAATTATGTGAAGTGGCAAAAACATTTATGACCTCTGTTAATTTTCTTAAAAATTTTGGAGGCCTTTATTTGTAACCTCAGTATATTATGCGGATTATCACATCTGAGCTTCACACAGTTTTCTATAAACAGCCTCTGCAAGGATTAGAGGTTTGCGAAACTTTTTTAATGAAACCCAAAACCTTCAAAACTCAAGTTGCAAAGCCCCAAACTTAGATCAGTTTCACTCATGGCCATGAACTTTTAAGGGAATCTGGGATACATTTCAAGGAAGTCACTGTCATGTTTCACTTGATGTGGGCTGGTATGTTACTGAAATTGGAGAACACTAGCTGGTTTTATCTGAAACTTAGAATTTTCCATAGGGTTTTACATCAGAGTTTTGGGGCTGAAGTAATTCAAGGGTAAGAACCCAGCTACAACACACCAGTAAATCTAGTTTACGTGACTGCTAGGGAGTAGAAAAGCTGTACAGTCACAAAGATGGAGAAATTGAAAAAGGATATTTGGCTAGGTGGCTCATTAAAATCAGCCAGTCATCAAAGGAAGTAGATGTTTAGTCCCGCTGTGATTTCACTGTGTGATTGATCTGCGGCGAATCCAGATTAACTGGCCATTGATAGTATGGTCCTGAGTAAGGGGAATCTTTTCTTGGCTTAGAGGGTGCTGTTGTGGTATGCCTTTGCTACTGCTTTCCACCACTGGATAGTGCTCCTAATTAGTAGAGGTTTTGGTCCATGTTTTCTTGTCCTCTGAGAAGAATTGTCCAAATTCTGGATTTGTCCCAAGGTTTGGGATTAGGTATGGTTGACTATAAGAGGAGTGCCAATTTACTTGAGCATCTCAGAGTCTGTTTCTTAGGAAGGGAGGTCTGAGCCCAGCCTAGGAAGAGAAGTTGGAAGTCATGCTACAATGCTTCATAAAGCCGCAACGTGGCTAATTCTCTAGACCAGTCTGAGATTTCTGAATTAAACATCATTTGCCTTTCCAGTTCTTAGTGATGTTCTTTTTTATAGCACTGAAACCAAGGGGAAAGAAAAATAAAAAGAGGTATCTAAGTTCACTAATTTAAAAAACATTTAAGCAAGGTTTATTTTTCTGTCAAATTAGCCCTTTATAAAGGGAAATACTCAGGGGGGCTTTTTGTCAAAAGAACTAAAAAGTGAAAATAAAAAAAGCCTGGTAAAGGGCTTAAGTTATATTTCCTATAGACACAGCCTCCACTCTAGTGGTTGTGTTTGAGGGTCAGTCTTCATCCTGGCTTTGCAGAGATTCTCTGTATTTTTTTCTTTCCCTGAAATTCCATAGACAGTAATTAAGGAACTGGAGGCCAGCAAGAGGTCAGCAAGCCTTCGTCAGTGAAAACAGGGATTGTTTGCCATGTACAACACTCCCTTTTTTCCTTGTGGTGAATAGAAGATTTGCTTAGAGCTGATGACTTATGCCTTTCTTGCAAGTTATGCAGCTAGCGAGTAACTGGGGGAATCAATCAGTGAGCAGAAAACAGCTAATTGAGTCCAGCATCACGCTTTTTTCTTCTTTACATATTCAGCGCTGGAATCGGAGCCAGTTTGGTGTCTGATAATGTAACTCCGGAGAAGAAGCATTTTGTGCACAGGATTCGAAGCAAATACAATACTTAAGAAGAAGGGTCTGATCCTAAATTTTAGGGTTACGAAGCTGACAGCAGTTGAGGACTCAGGGGGAATTACTCGAAACTGAGCTTTAGGCCTATAAATGCCGAAGCTGGTAAGTCACTGAGCATGTAGCGTGATGTGGAGAGGATGTGCCTCCTGTTTCAGAGAGGGAGAAAGAGAAAAGGCTTTTGTGGTTATTCTTAGGCACAGCACAGCATGCATAGCTTTCCTCAGTTCTCCTCTTCCTTTCCTTGGGCTTTTAAGTTCTTTTCTGTTCTATTTTCCTGTCTCTGACTTTATCCAGGCATCTTTAATAAAACTTTAAAAAAAGTTAGAATGGTTGTTTTTTTTGGCGGATGTAAAGCCTGTTAGAGAGAAAGAAGAAAGGACACGTGTAGCCACGTCTCCTAAAGGGAACAGCAAAATCTCTTTGCATTTGCTATAGAGCTCGTAGTTCTGAAGTGAGCTAGCCAGGGCTGGGGGATGTGATGTGATGTGCCCACGAGTCCAAATGTGTATTTTTGCCCCACTTTGCTGTACAAGAATTGTCTGATAGCCAAAAATAATTGCAGCTTGGGCTTAATCAGATATTAAGAGATTTCCTGGTTTCTTAGATGGGAGGTTTCCTAGAGATTTCAGTTTGGGGCTGAACTATTACTGAGCATAAAGCGAATTGTGAAATTTTAACATCCCTCTAAATGTCTTCACACAGCTCATGTAAAAGTCACGTATGTTTTTGTTTATGGAGCTGAAACAGATTAATCAGTTATGATAGCTTTAACTGGATATTGTCCTAGTGTTTCTTAAATGTTTTTATTAGGACCTGGCTAGCCTTTGCCTATCTTGTGTTTTTTAAGGGCTGCTGCTATAGCCCTGAAGTGTTTCCAAACATAGTCCTGCCGAAAGCTAGCTACTTACTTCTGGTTTATATTTTGCCAATTAATTCCAAGTACCCTAATAAATGTTAGTTTTCTCTGTCTCTGTGTGTGTTTGTGTGTGTGTGAAGCACTAATTCAAAGGGGGAGGTTAGGATTGTTGTTTCTATGGCATGTGAAATGGGCTGGATGTTTGGAGTGGCAGAGCAAGGCATGTGCCTTGCCTCCAGAGCAGGCAGCAGCAAAGAGCCTGCGTGAGAAAAGTGGGAGAGAAAGCAAAGAGGGCGCTGGGAGAACTATAGAGAGCTCCTTGAATATCAAAATACATATGCTAATTTCCTATTTGTTCCTGAACGTAAGGCTTTTTACTTTGATCTTACGTACGAGATGATGCAAAGCGTGGCCTTTAGAGGTGCACGAGTAGGAAAAGTATTCCAAGCAGAAGAGACGCTAGAGGTGGCAGAGGGAATTGATCTCTCCTGGATTTGGTAGCATCTTCATAGGTTTGTGGCCACGTTTGTTAGCAGCAAAGAGCTGGGTGGTGGGGATGGGCCTTGGCCTCTCCATAGTTTTCCAGCCATGTGGTACGTGGTGGCTGCAGTCCTCTGCATGCAGTCCTTGGTATTTCCAGATGCTGTTAATTTAGTCCCTGTTTCCCTGTAGTCCTTCATGCGTTTGTGCAGCCGAGCTCTCCAAGCTGGCGGGTTTCTGCACCGTGAGAGCATTGCAGATGTGTCGGGGATGCACTTGCTCCAAGCAGCGCGGGGAAAGGCGGCTCCGCCCGGCCAGCCCCGCCAAGGGGGCCCCGCAGGCTTCGCCGGCTCCCCRGCAGCCCGGCCGAGCCCTGCGCTCTCTCTTTAAAGCAAGCGCGATTTTTGTGCATCGGCTTGGCCAATTTGTTATGGTTTAAGGCTGTGGAGCCAGCTGTCTGCAATCTGATGTAATGTTGCCCTGGAAACCAGAAATGAAACACTTAAGCGTTCACCACAGAATTACTACATGCAGCATTAGCCAAAATAATTAAAAGTTGAGCCATATGGGCTTTCGGATGGAAAAATTTGGAGTGGAGGAGATGGAAGTTAAGTTGTTCCTATTTACAGTACTGCAAATCCGTTTGTTTTCCCCTTGGAGCATGGGGAGAGGCCTGCTCCGGCGGCGTGCGGAGGGATGGGGAGATGGAGGGGCCGCGGCTGTTTTACCGGCATGTTAACGACGCTGAGGCTTGGCCTAACGGGATGGCCAGGGGCCGGGAGGCGTTGGCAGAGGGGGGTGCAGCGTGGCCTCCTCCCGTGCCCAGGAGCCTCCGGCCTAGCCTCTTGCAGATGCATCGTTCCCTCTTTAACAGACTATGTCTACCCTTCCGCAGTGCTGCAGCACACTGAAACGCTCGTTAAGGGGGGAGAGGGCAAGAGCAGGGCTGGCAGCTGGCTGCACCAAAGCCCCGTGCCAAGGCCTGGCTGCTAGAGCTGTCCAGGAAGCCATTTGCCTGGCCCGCCACGTGTTGGGGAGATTGGGGTGATTTTCCCATCTGAAGTCAGGGACAGCCACCAAAAAAAACAATTCGGTCACYGTGGAAGCAGGGAGGGTAGAGTGGGTCGGGGAAGTCAAAGCGTCGGAGTTCAATGATTTCCAAATATGTTGCTTACAGCCTGAATGTTTTACATTTCTGTTTTCTGTTTAATATTAGCTGTAAAAGAAAGCATTGCTTGAGCTGGAAAATTAAGCTCTGTTTCCCATGTGCCAAAATGGAAACTTAAGATAATTTCAAGGCCTTCTTTTAAAAAATTGTTTCAAAAACAGGAAGCGATTCAAAAGTAACTCTTTTTCAAAACAGTTTCATTTTCAAGGAATCRGCATTATTTGACAAGAAAGTTTCCTGAGCGGCATCACTGGCGTAGTCACCGACGTTTTTAGGCCTTTTTGCATAAACTTATTAGCCATCCTTTTCCTTTACAGAAGATTTTCCGTGCCACACGCTACCCGATATGATAGGAAATAGGCTGCTGGAGAGAGACTGGATTTGTTTTTAGTCAAACCATTATCTGGCGGCTCCTGTTGTTACGAGCTGTTCTGGCCTCTCTCAGCCGAGCACCGGCTCTAGGGAAGGGTCTGTCGCTGCCTGCGGAGGACCCCGGCTCAAAGGGTGCCAGCAATCCTGAAGTGGCGGGGAAAGCCAGCTGACACTTGATTATGATGGGACTATTTATTTTGAAGTGTGGTGGGGACCCCCTGTACCACCCACTCGGGTTTGATGTCAGTACCTTGTGCTCGCTTTCACAGTGGTGGTCATGAATGCGAATGTCAGACATTGTAAAAGCTTTTGTTGTCATTGTTGAGTCTTCATAACCCTGAGGGGGACAGTTCTTTATCAGGTACCAGTGATGCAAAAGTAAGACCAGTTGTTTATTCTTTGATGAAATCCTGGRTGGGAGGACCAGGTATGAGCCGTTCTTGAAGTCTTACAGAGCTCACGGTTTTACAAACAGTAGTCTTGCAAACCAAGGGTATACGAAAAGTAATGAAGGAAAGCAATGACTTAGAGYAATTGCATTTAAAATAAACATATCTCAAGTGCAGAGTATGCATCATGGTTGCTTGCCAGGATGCACTTAATGGCCTAAGAAGTCTTGACTGAACTTCTTGATTACGGTCAATAATCCATTTGTCATCTTATCTAAATATGTCTGTCTTGTTGTTTGACATGTCAGTAAGTTGTCCCAGCCATAATCTCTGAATTAATGCTCATCTTGCTGCTTAATTTATCTTGATATAAACGAGTCTGGTACTCCTCTTTACAGCCCAGTTTTTCCCGAAGGAAGAGTATTAATTACCTAGCCAGCCTGTACCCATAATAAATGCATTCCTGAGGCTCTCGGCAGAATGGCAATTCCTGCTGCCATATGTGGTCCATTTGGTATTCCTTCTTGTTTTGGAGCAACACGAAGTTTGTGGGAAATCGGTAATTGACAGTGCCCTTGCAGAAAGTGGCTGAAATTTGCTCTGGTGTGGTTCTGCCGGCCTTGTGAGGTGCGTGCCTGTGAGGTAGGCTTTCAGAGCTGCCCCGGCTCCTTCAGGCACTGTTTGTGCCTTTGAAAGTATACCCATGCAACTGCTAATTGGTGTCCTGCCCCATGGCATCTACCGTTATTACCACATCCTGACATTTAAGTGTATTAGAAAAGCAGAAAGCATTTTTATATTTGGCCTGTCTTTTATTCAGCCTCCGGATAAGCAGACAGCATTTTTGCTGGGGAAGAGGAGAGGGTGGCTTTCTTTTTTTTTTTTTTTTTTTTTTTTTTTTTGTTTTTTTTTTTTGGGGTTTTTTTTTTTTTTTAAAGTTTCATTAAGGAGAAGGAGAAAAAAGGATGTGTGCGCTGTGGAAACCCAGATAGCTGTGCCGACAGGAAGTTGCATGAGGGTTTTTAGAGCCGACCATTAAGAATGTGGCGAATTGGCTGGGACTGCGGGTGAATAACAAAGTAAGGTATACGATCCATACCGCGATCCAGCTGGAGCCCGCGCCGCGCACAGGAATGTGCAGCAGCACACAGTGCCAGGGCTGTCCTGGCCGAGCCGGAGAGCCCCGCCGGCCTCCTCTCCTCTCCTCTCCCCTTCCCTTCCCCCTACCGCCTTCCACATTCTGAACTGATTAAAACAGAGGAAGTAGCACATTGAACGTTGGATCTGGCTCGAAAATCGAAGTCGTCTTCTCGTTCACAAGGAATGGATTGTTTCAGCTTGTTGTGTCACTGCTGCTGGAGAGAGGGGAATTTTTTTTTGTCTCTGTAATGTTTGATACTTGAGGGAAAACAGCTGGAACTGAGCATACTGGATCAGATGCAAAACGAAACGGGATGCTGGGGAATATGGACTGCACTGTATATCTGAAAAGGTCAGAGTTTTCCCTTGGTCAATGCTGGAGGAATGCTGTGTCCATCTTAATTCCAGCCTCGAGAGCCTTCAGGAGGAGTGTAGGGAGCAGGGAGGAGGAAAGGAGTATTTTGTAGCTGTGGCAGTTCGTGAGCGAGGCAGATGAGGTCTCCTCCTTCCTTTTCCTTCCCGTCCCTTTCTTGTGCTGCTGGTTTTGATTTTCTGGGAAGACCGGGGGGGGGGAAGAGAAGTCGTCAATGACAGAGCTTCAGTTTGGAGAAGCTGTTTATAACCAGGTTTAAACAGCAAGTTCTGAGATGCCAGACAGACCAGTGACTGACCCAAACCACAGGAGCATAACTGGTATGGTAAGAAGAGCCCTGGGAAAGAGCCCTGCCTGAAACATACTGAGAGAGGACGTGGAAGTAGTTATTACACAATGCATGGGAAGAAAGACAAGGGCAGGAATGCATTTCAATGCCTAGGATCTTACGTTGCACAGATTTAGAAATCAAAATGGTATGTCACGCTTTCAGAAAAAGAAAAAGAAAAAAAAAAAAGAAAAAAAGAAAACCCTCAGTGATTTAAATGTTTCTGTCTGACCTGGGCTGAAAATATAACACCAGTTACAGAGCTGCATTGACACAGTGCAGCAGATGAGCTGGGTTAACTTGACTTGAAGGAGCAAGCCGTGGAACTACTACTTTATTAATATTCCCTTTGTTTCTTTGCCAGTCAAGAGAACAATCCGATGATGAAACAGAGGAGTCGGTGAAGTTTAAGAGGTTGCACAAGCTGGTGAATTCTACTCGCAGAGTCAGGAAGAAACTCATAAGAGTGGAAGAAATGAAAAAACCCAGCACAGAAGGTAAAAAGCATCGTGCATATGGTTAAAACTGCGTGTATGAATACATGTTTCTGTTGAGAGGGGACAAAGTGGAGGGCTGGGGGAGGGAGGGATGGAGTGTTGTTAAGGGACGGTAGGAAAGACTGCCTTGTCTATGGTGCATGCCTTACCCAAATAACTGCATTTCGAGACTGTGGTAGAGGAAAGTGACAACCTAGGATGTGGTTACTGCTGATCTCCTGGTATTCCCAGAGCAGCGCTGGAGAGCCCCTCATTAAGAGATTAGAACTTGGTTTATGTTTTATACCCCGTGCTGGGGAGGGAATGAGACTAGGAGCAATTCCAGCCAGCTGCCCTACAGGCTCAGCAAGGAGGTAAGCAGAGCCACCACCACGTTGCTCCCTCCTCTGAGGCCTGGGACAGCACACAGGTGAAGCTCTCGCTAGTTTTGGGAGGGTAGTGGTTGGTGGTGCAGTTGCGCCACATGGCATCATCCTGTGGCAAAAGTACAGAAACTCTATCAGACATTCTTGTGGGATAGCAACTGCCTCGTGTAATATTAACTCCTACTTCTGGGGGAGCCTGCTTGCAGTTTGGCTCCTGAATGAGTCCTGCTGCCAAGGGAAAGGGGGAGARAAGGGAGGAGGAGCAGGGTGGGGAAACGGGAAGCAGAGTTCAGCCCCTGGGAACGCCATGCCGCAGAATTAACTCCGGATGACCTGTATCCGTGTGTGAGCACTCAGATTAACGAAGCCTGAGCCTCAGGAGCCTCTCTGCACAGCCGTGCTTGAGTCCTCACTGGAATTGTGGGCGCCCCTCTATGTTAGTGGCCTTCCCGGGATTGTATGCCAGTTCCCCTCAGCTTTGCAGTGAGCTGAGCTGTATTACAATTCCTTGCTAGGGCATTTAAGGAGAATGTGTGCATCTTCTTCGGTATGTGGCAGGAAGCTGTTGGCAGGTTTATGATCTAGCCTGCCTCTCTCCTGCATGATGATGGTGTTACTGGCTGGCGTGAAAGGCACAGGCAGTCTAGAGCTCTGGACCGGGCAGCTGTCTTGGTCTGAAAAGGTTTTGTCACCTCATAGGGTGAGCATAAAGCTGGGTTACCTTGGAAGCAAAAACATGGTTTATGAGACGGGGCAAACAAAACAGGGCTATTTTCCCCCTGCTCTGGGGAAAGGAGAACCCCAGAGAGGCATGTCCTACCCCCTCCCTCCCTGGGGGCCTGGGAAAAGCTGCAGGGAGCAATCAGCCAGAGGCTCCAGGGGTGAGAGCAGCTGCAGGAGCAGGCAGCCCAGGGGCCACTGGGTGTGCAGGCGCCTTCCTGCAGTTTGACCAGACTTTCTCTTCAGCGTGTTAACTGTTTTACTGTCTATTCCCTCTCTTACAGCGCTTCACCTCCTTATTTCCTTTTCTCCTTCAGTCTTTCACTTAAATGTCCCAGTTCCTTTCAGGTTTTTTTCTCCACAGTTTTCCACCCCTGCCCCCCACAGAAAAATCACTGAATTAACAATTGTCTCCAAAAAAAATTTCCTCTGCTTCCTTCTTTCTCCATCTCCTTCCTGTCTTCTCTGTTTTAACTCCAGGCTTTTCTGAACAAATTATCTATAACTCTGAGTTTGTACTTTATCTAGCACTCTGGAGTTCCTTTGTAGGTTGGCTCTTGGGAAACTCTGTAGCAAAAACAATTATTGCTGAATAACAACATGGATTACTTCTAYGTAAGTAGAAGGCCCCTTAAGTAGCCAAGTCTACTTTAGGAGTAGATATCTATGACTTTTCTTTCAGTAAGTTCTCCCTACACTCAAGTTTTCATGTGGCAAATTAAAAGTGCTTCATAAATGCTGTCCATTCCCATATCTCATAAAGTAGGTCTGTATTCCCATTTGGATATGTCAGAGGGCTCTGCAAGATGACAAAAAATACTGTGGTCAGATTTGGGGATTGCTGTCTGGCCTTCCAAGTTACCTGCGGTTGACTGGATCGGTTCTTGAGCTGTTTGCTGCTGCTGTTTAAATCTGTGTTATGAATGTGAAGTAATGTGAAATCCTAGATGGCTAGGTTTTGGGGATTTGGCTATAAAATTTGATTGAGTAACATCAGTAAAATTTCAATGAATTCATCAATGTTCAACAGCCTTTAACAAAGTGTGAGAGTAGGCTTGGTTTGAAAACTGACGTGCAGTTCCTCAGAATAAAGATTCCGCATAATCCTCCTCAAAAATTTCTTCACAAAGAACAAGTTTGCCAAATTTCCCTTATATGTTCCTGTAGTTTTTAAAGAAAAGTACACTAGTCCCAGATCCTTCTCCCACGTTTCTACTATTGACTCTGTTACCACACTACATACATCTGCATGATCTGACACTCACTAGAATCTGCCAATATCTGAATCCATGTGTATTTTGTGTTAGTCTGCTCCTAGTGAGCTAAATAACTGAAGCTTCCTAATTCGTGGGCACCATTCTTATATAGCATTTAAAAACAAATCACATCTACATCTGTGTCATTATGGCTTTGTGTCATGGACTCACTCCAAATAACATCTGTTACAGTGTTGACACACAATGCATATTTTACAAGCTGTTTAAAAACATGTTTACTCAGTGGACTAAAATTGTTTATCAGCACATATTCAGTCCCAGGAGAATGTCTATTTTCTGTTCAAATTGAGAACTAGAGGGGAAAAAGAGCAAGTTGGACAGTCCAGTGAAAGTGGTGTCAAAATCAGACTTCAATCTACAGACCTACCCCAGAAAAGTTCTCAAGAGTGAAAGTTGTGTGTCAGATGTGATCCACTATCCCTTCACTGTCACAGCAAGTTTTATCTTGGTAAAATAACATCTTAGGTTTCAGCAAATATATGTCAAATATGTTTTGCCAACAGAGTGAACTGAAGGTGAGACAGGAAGCCTGTGCAGGGCAACTAATCTTCTTTCATCTTGAAATGTGTCCCCTGTTATTGAATGAGCGAGTTTAGTACATCATAGGTATTTTGGTAATGGTTCAATTTAGCTCTGCTGTAAGACTGTGGAAGCAATCAAAGATGAAGGCAAAGTTGGGTCAGGCAAGAAATTTATTTTGGCAAGAAATAAATACAGTCACATTTCTGTGTGTGTTTCTGATACATACCCATGAATGCTGTGAAATTTGTCGGGCAGGACTGAGGAGGATGTGTACTCTTGTTTGACTCTTTCCTTGTTACTGCATCTAATACCTGAGCCTATACTTAGCTCAGAAGACAACACCAGAGAAAAGTTTCTTAAATGATAAATGTGAAAAGGAATTGCAATTTCAGGTCCTTTATTCCCCTCTCTCCACTCCAAAAAGGAGACCTGGCTGTTTGCCCAACTCCAGTACTTGCGCTGCAAAAAGTCTTCTTCCCTTTCTGTGAAATATGTATTTGGTGAAAACAAAGTGTTTCTGTCATTACCAGAACACTGTTGAAATTGGCACACCCGCAATTTGACCTACTTTTTTTTCTTTGCATCTGTTTAAGTAAATTGTGTAATTAAAATTGGTGCCTTTTCCCCCATCGAAAACCCAAAACTTTTAATTTCATCCTTTAGCTCAGCTCCATAACTTTCTGGGAAAAATACTGCTTTCTGCAGCAGCAGCAGCACTGGGTATTGGAAAACTGGACCTGAGAGATACTGGGTTGGTTTTTAATACCTTGGTATACTTCTGACCTATTTTAATCTCACTAGAGCTGAGCATCATATGCAAGTATCAGAAGAAAAACATGAGAAACAGATACCAGTTCCAGCTTTTAAGGGGTTCTTAGTGACAGCATCTGTGGTCTTACTTAGCTGCAGATGAAAGAGAGAAACTTAAAATAACGATGAGTTTATACTTACAGGTTGCTGTCGTCTGTCTACTGTTAACTCATCCCAGAACTTTCACTTCACAAATGGAAAGGAACTGCTTCAGATTTATCCACTCGCAAATACCTTCTGGGCTGCTTATATCAGGAAGAGTTTTCTTCCGTTTTAAGTGGGTGATATCTTAAATAAATACAAGAAGGCTCTACAGGGAAACATCTTAGAGAATTATGAACGATGACATGCGTTGTGCTGCTTTTGTCCCCTGTAGGTGTGGAAGAGCACTCACTTGACAACTCTCCTATACTGGATGACAGATCGGCACTTTACTCTGGAGTTCACAAGAAGCAATTCTACTTTGACAGCTCCTGCGAAAAGCAACYGGAGGATGACTCGGACTCACTTACTACTTCTCCCTCATCCAGCAGTCTTGACACATGGGGAGCTAACCGGAAGCTGGTGAAGACCTTCAGCAAAACTGATAGCCGTGGCCTGATCAAGCCTCCCAAGAAACTTGGGACATTTTTCTCTTACCCAGAAGAGGAGAAGACCCAGAAAGTTTGCCGCTCCTTGACAGATGGGGAAATGAAGAAAAGCCTCGGCTCGCTGAGCCATGGGGTAAGTACAGAAAGCATTTGCTTTTATGACAGCAACAGGCACAAGCACCATCTTCTGGTGTCCCTGGAGGAGATTCAGAGTGTAAGGAAGCAGATCCGATTGAAGAAAATGGATACTAACTATTCCTGTTCCAGAGCTTTTCTTTGCCAGCGCCCTGCTAGGAAAGGAACATCTCCCGCAACTTGTGACCTACAATTACTGCGGCACAAAACGAAAGGGGGTGGAGGTTGTGGCTTCCCAAACAGAAGGCTACGAGGGCGCACTTCTGTCAGCGAGTTCAATATTACCTATGTGGTGGAGAGAAGCCTGTACAGTCACCTCAACCTCTCACAGCTGGTGCGTCCCGTTGCTGACAGGACCCTGAGCAAGGCCGACAAGCAGGACCTGAGGAGATGCCTGCTGGAGGAGGATGAGGAGGCCAAGAGGAAGTGGGCTGCCACAGTGGATCGCTGTACTAAAAGGGTTCTCTTGAGAATCCACCAAAAGTCTGTGAGTCAAAGAGTTGCCATGAAGGTGGTCTTCCAGTTTCTGTGAGGTTGCAGTCAACACCTTCTGCTTTATACTTTTAACTGAAATTCACTGCTTCTGCTTTCCTTGCTGTTAGAAACTCTTAAGCACTGTAATTCAGGTGTAAGGGAAGAGTTTGATATAATCCCATCAGAGAAGAGTTTTGTTGAGTCTGCAGCTTCTATGTGTACAGAATAACTCAACCAGAGAGAGCAAATATGACAAAATGCTGGTTTTTAAATTCAACTAGTGCAGAAACTGACATCACTGGTGAACAGAGTCACTGAGTCACTTGAGATGCTGTAAACATGTTCTTTGTGATGCTTTGGGAGTCGGTATTCTCTTAAAGGGATACCGAGAGATGAACAAAATTTTCAGAGGATTAGAGCATTCTTAGTCAACTGTGCTCTATTTCTCTCCTGCTGTCATTGCCTCATATTGGCCCTCCCCTTCTCAGTTTGCATCTCATCAATTCACCCACCCAGCTCTGTATTCTCTGTTACACACACAGCTGCAGAAAGACAGGGAATTTTACGTTATGTAGACACTGCCCTCCTGCTTGCTGCTCACCACCACCAGAAGTGCCCCTTCTGCTCTGTCCCTGGCCACTGCTCCTTCTTTCTAGCATGGGGTGAAGGTGGCGCCTTCCCTCAGAGCATTGTGGAAAGGGAGCAAGGGGTGGCCAAAAAAGGAAATTGTGCTGTACAATGGGAAATTAAGTGATCTGAGTACTCCAGAGAGATCCAAAGCTGCTTCCTGAACCAGTTTTGACAGTTCCCTTAACCATGATGCTGAGTTTCCTAAGAACTTGCCTTTGGGGCCAGCCAGATCTCCAAAGCTGAGCCAGCTAGTCTGTTGTCTAGTTGACAATGTAGATATGTTCCCTACTTCAGTGGGTGGAAACAGCAGTGCACCCATAACATTAAGCAAGATATTCCAGTGAACAATACAGTAGAAACAGCTTTTCCTCTTGAACTACATATTTTATTTTGAGAGGTCTCTGCTTCATTTCTTCAGGTGTGAGGTATTCTTGATATAAGAGTCACAGCCTCGGTCTCCTTGAATAGCCTGTGGGAGATGACCGAGCCTTCATGGTTCACTTTTTGCTCTTTGGCCACAAAATAGATAGGTTTTTTCTACCCAGTACCATAAACGTTCTCTCTTGCCAGCTTCACTGTTTCTTCTGCATTGACTGCTTGCCCTGCCATTCACAGGGTACTGTTTATTTTCACAGACATTGCACTCAAAAGACATTGTTTTCCTATAAGGATCTTACAATGATAAGMGAAACCTTACTCGTCCTTCTGTGGGTTGAACAATAGGGGTATCTCAGGCAAAAGAGCATACTCGTATGTGCTAAAGATGCCCCATAATTAAAAATACCCTCTAAAACTGTCTTTGTAAATACAGATGACAGAAGCAAGCTTTTCAGTTCTTCTAATAAGTACTCTTGCTATAGTAATTTCATTATGAAAACCATCTGGACTGACTTTTGCTAATTCACAGAGATACAAACGGAGAAGAAATGGATAGCATTGTGTTGTTGTTGAGGAACTCCTCAGTCAACTGCTCCTCCAGCCTCGTTTGAAAGGGATAAATGGTGGACACATGCTGCTCTTACTAGCTTTTTCAACACACTTCTTCCTGAAACCGCAAAAAAGCTGGCAAACTTCAACTAATGCCCCTCCTTCTTCCTAGAAACACTTAATGTTTATTTGCTGCAACCTCAGGGAAATTGCAATGCCTATGTATTCAGTGGAATTGGTCACTCTGTCTTGCCTTGCTGTTCATTTTTGTCATTTATATTTGTTTCAGTGACCTGGACATGCATGAAATTTTCCAATCGCATCAGTTTTTTTATTTTCTCCCAAAACGATAATACTTCTGATTGCATGGCCATTCCATTGAATATCCCTCTCCTCATCCACAGACCTTTTGTTCGGTACAGTATTGCTGGGGTCGCTACTGGAAGCTGAAGGTGGAAGTTAAATGTATGGGGAGGTCCATAATGAAACAATAAGCATCCTTAATATGGTACATTTATTCAGAAGCTTTTAACCAACAGACATTTTGCTCTCTGAGAAGACTGCTTTAGGAGGAGCTCTGGCTGGTTTGACAGACAAGTTTGCTCAGAGCAGTTCCAGATGTCCTCTCTTTGTTGCTGGGATTACCGTACACTGTAGGATTAGTTAGAATGGGCTCTTCATAGGACAACATTACTCATAGCTAAACGTGCTGTGCTTTAAAAACTGATCTTATTACTTGTGTTTGGTCTCAAATGCTTTCCAAAAGCAATTTTTAAAAGCTATGCCATAGTCACATTGCCTTCTGAAAAAAAACCACTTTAAAAAATTCTACATCACAGCACTCTCTTTAATGTGTGTGGGGCCTAGACAAAGCTGGCTTTGAGTTCTTGTRGAGTTGTGGTGGGTACAAAAACTGTCATCCAAGCACTGTAGGTACACAGCACTCAACATAAAAGCTAGAAAATAAAACTTTTTAAAAGCTATTAATATGTACACTGATTAGTAGTGAAGAGGGCAGGAAGAATGTTTACTTTAATAGAACTAACTGATATAACTGTTTATTAAGTGGCATAGTTTATAGAGCTTGCTTCTTCCTAATAGAACGTCGAAGCAGACTGGTAGTTCTCAGGTGGTGGGTCTTCACTGACTCCCAAGTACACACTCATGGTACCGATTAGGCAATCCTTTGTAGGCCTGATCTGATGCTTAGCTGAGTCTTAAGGTGTCTTTGAAGTTACTCTGTTGGGTAGTTCAGGCCCTAAGAACTTATGGTTCGCAAATGGTTGATCTTCTGCCTCCTGTTTGTCTCAACTCCTAACTCTGAAGAGAATACTTATAATAGACATCTGCCTGTCTCACAACCCACACTTAGAGCCCAGAGTTGAAGTTGTGCAAGTAAATTGGAACTGCCATACCTTCACTTCCCTTGATTGCCCTGTGAGCCTTCTGGCAGGGCCAGGTACTTGAGTACTGTGCAGCTGGTTGTTCAGTGGCCAAATAAAAAGAAGTCAAAGGTTTTACCTTTTAGATTACAAAGCAAGATTCTCTCTGAGCCTCCTAGGTGTCTGGTCTTTTTTCAAGTGATTGCAAAGCTTTAGCAGAGATTCATCTGCCACAGTTAGACAATGGTTGGCTGTGGAAATGCAACTGTACTGAGTTTGGTTGCCCTCTGCTCTTGGGAGGGAAGCAGTGTCATAGTGCTGATTTTCTTTTTTTATTCAGGATGATAATGATAAACTGCATCTGTGCATTCAGCCAAAACTGAGTCACTCCAATAAGCGATTGTGGCACTGTAAACATAGCGTACTTTCTCCCAGAAGTAGCAGAGCTGCCACATATCACCACAGGTGTGATGGTAAATACCTAATCTGGAATCAGGGCTTGCTGAGTCTCTGGGGACACAATGCTTATGGATAGCTGGGCTGGTTTTTCCGTCCTCTTACCAAGGGCTTGCCCTACAAGGCCTCTAGCGTTTCCCTGTGTTTCAGTGGAAATGGAGTCTATGCAGCTATTCCCAAAAGGTAGGTTACTGAATGCTTTAAAAGATTGGTGGTTCTCTGTTTCAGTGCTGCTGTGGACTCATTTATGAAGGCAGATGGGAGTGCTGAGGTGGAATTGCCAGCACCCTGGAAAACTTGATGCATAAGATCAACAGTTTCCTCAGACCAAAAAGTCTTTTTTCTTTTTAAAAAGAAGAGTAGGCAATAGATGACTCAACAGCAGCAGACCTTAGGCCAAGGAGTTGTCTCTGGAAAAGACAAATGATTCAAATTGCTTTATAACAGATTTCTTGATTTATAAATCTCCCATCCGTTTGTTTGTTTGTTTGTTTCCATTTTTGCAGACATTTGTGTTTTCACGGTGTTCTCCAAATCGCAGATGTTTTGAGTGAGCTAATCGTTGTGATAGAACTGTATCCATCCTTTTTTTTGCAGAGAACCTGTAGCTTTGGAGGATTTGACTTGACAAATCGTTCTCTTCATATTGGAAACAGTTCTGACCAAATGGTGAGTTTAAGAATAAGAAGGCGCAGACTTGAAATAGCATAAAATGAAATGCGCAATAGAGTTATAAGAGACTGAAGTGTAATTTAGGTCTGTAATAACAGTTTGGGGATCCAAGAAAGCAGAGTATCTTCGTTAACCTCAAACTTCCTTAGCTTTGAGAATAACATACCCACCCATATCCATGTGTGTATAAGTATTTATATACCATATGTGTAAAGAGGCAGGAAAAAGCGATCAAAGCGCAGATCTGGGGGCACATCTGTGGGCTATTCTTATGTCTGACTTCCTCAGAGCATCACCCCAGGCAAAACATATGATTACTATACTTTCTTGGTAAAAATATTTACTATTTGGAATGATGAGGCAAACTTTCATTCGCTGAAGATCTGCAAGTTATTTGGGTGGAAGTCATTATGTAGGAGATTTATTATTTGTTTTCTCATTGTATCTAAGAGCTCTGGAGTAGACCAGGATCCCATTGTGCTGGGTGCTGCRCAATTGATCTCAGAGCTCTTTGTGTTTAAAAAAAAAAAAACRAAAACAAAACAAAAAAACACCTCCCCTGAGAATTAATTCCATTTTATGTTACTCATGTTGATCCCAGTGTTACTGTTGGTCAGCCTGTGGCCAAAAACAACAGAACAGAAATGAGCCAGAACATTATATCAAATGAAATTGCCAACATATTTTTTCCTTTTGCCCATATATGTTTTTCTTTTCTGTTTCAACATTGGCTCTGATAACTTCTCTGTTCACTTAAATCAAGTCTAAATTGAGAAACATTTTATATGTCAGGATTATATTATTTTTTTATGTCAACTGGTTTTTTTGGGAGTGTTTTTKTTTTTCTGATTTTTTTTTTTTTTTTTTTTAAAACATCATAAATTACCCCTAAATTGGCCAAAACTGTGGATGGTTGTTTTATTCATCAATTTTCAACTCAGTAAAAAAGTTATCTTCCAAACTTACAGTGTTTATCTTTAAACATAGATATTTTGGCATATTTTGTTCAGATTGGTTTTGATATAGGAAAGTGTGATGTCTAGATGTTACATTTTTCCCTACTAGCATCAGTAGTGGGAGAGATGCAGTACACTAGAATAATGTATGCAGATCAAGGTTTTTTCTTGAAAACATTTAAGTCCATTAAGTGGAAGGTTTTTTTCCAAAAAGATAAGGCAAAGAGCTGTCCTTAATTTCTGCTAAAAGACCAAAAGTTACCAAAGAAGTTGTAATCACAAACAACTTGTAGGAAAAAATATAGAATTGTCAGAAATGAAGTATCAGCTGAATTTCAGAGAAACTTTTTGGGAGAACATTAGTAAAGTAGCAAACATACATAACTTTAGAAATCTTTTATGTAGAATATAGTGTATGCTTATTTTAGGGTTTGTTATCTTATGTACCTAAATTGTCATCAGAAGGATTATTGAACCAAGTCAGAGACCAAATTCAGTAGTGTTGTGGTTTAACCCAGCAGGCAGCCAAACACCACACAGTCGCTCGCTCACTTCTACCCCCGCTCAGTGGGATGGGGGAGAGAATCGGGGGGGGGGGAAGTAAAATTTGTGGATTGAAATAAAGACAGTTTAATAGAACAGAAAAGGAAGGGAAAATAATGATAATAATAATAATGATAGAATATACAAAATGAGTGATGCACAATGCAATTGCTCACCACCTGCTGAGCGATACCCAAGCAGCGATCTCTACTTCCTGGACCATGCCTCCTATTCATATATTGAGCATGATGTCATAAGGTATGGAATACCCTGTTGGCCAGTTGGGCTAGCTGTCCCGGCTACGCTCCCTCCCAGCTTCTTGTGCACCTGGCAGAGCATGGGAAGCTGAAAAGTCCTTGACTGGTAGACTATTTAGCAACAGCTAAAAACATCAGTGTGTTATCAACATTCTTCTCATACTAAATCCAAAACACAGCACTAGGAAGAAAATTAACTCTATCCCAGCCAAAATCAGGACAAGTAGTCAATCTATTTGGCCAAACAGATTTTGGTCCTTTTTGCATTGTGATTTTTGGTGCAGCCTTGCCAATGGAGGGTGCTGGTAGTAGCTTTAATAGAGCTGCCTTGCTGTGGTTCCTGGCACACTGTAGAGTGAAAGACCATGTCTAACATRCTGCCTGGACAATCTGAATAAGGGCTGAGTCATACAAGTAAGTTTGGCAAAATGTCAACTGATCCATGTTAATTCTTTGTGTGTGCTTGTGGCATAAGTAAATGCTAGGTATTCTAAGCTGGTTTAGAAAAGGTTAAATATGTTCAAAGCAGCTGGCCTTTGTCATCCACTATATATGGACCAGCTAATTTAGTTTTGCAGTACCCTGTTGTGTGTCTTAAGAATAGCTGTGCAAGTGTAACCTTCTACCATGGTTGATGGATTTAGTAGCTTTTTTTGCATTTTTTTATAAACAATCCACAGTAAAACCACAGAGACGGTCATCAAGAGAGGTTAACTGAATGCCTGTCTGAAAATAAAAAGTAAATTTGGGTAGCCAAATGTAGGTATCCATATATATATATATACACACACACATATATATTTGGCTAGGATCTCAGAAGTAGCTTTACTCCTGTTAAACTGTATGTGGTATTGACCAACATGAGCCACAACTACTGTTGTATGTCCTGTCAGGAAGGCTTAGCCTGAAACCGTGGAGTTTTCTTTCAGGTCAAATACTTAGCAAAAACTCAAAGGGATAAAGGCATCCTAACAGACCCCAACACATCTGCACACAGTATCTGCAGAAAAGGTTACAAATCAGGCCTTAGGAGTAAGGTACAGTGGACTGCTGCAGTGGTTTGCAGAAGGTCTCAACAGTGAATTTAGAGCAGTAAACAGGACACCATGCTGCTGTCCTTTGTCTGCCTGGATACCTCTGCAATGACTGCTGACTGAGGTGAAAAAAATTGGTTCTTCTCTTTTATAGGCCTAAACCCTGTTTTATTTTGCAGGGCAAAGAAGGAGACTTTGTTTATAAAGAAGTGATCAAATCACCCTCTGCCTCCCGTATATCTCTGGGCAAAAAGGTGAAGTCTGTGAAAGAAACCATGAAGAAAAGGATGTCTAAAAAATACAGCAGCTCTCTGTCTGAGCAGGTATGTAAGGTCTGCAATGGAATCCACTTAATAGTGCAAAAGTGATAATCAATATTGATTCCTGTGCTTCAAGGTATCTCTGAAGAAATTTCTAACAAAACTATGTGGTGTGGCTTGTTCCTATGTTCTTATAAAATCCCTCACTGTGAAATGRCTTCTTGTAGATGCCAAACCATGAAAGTGCATTTTCAGATTTTCATTTGAGTAGCTCATCAGCAGAAGCCTGTGGTTGATAGCATTACACATCTCACTCTGTATTTCCATTTCTTTATCTATCATCATTATTTATTAAGGAAATTGGTCTGTGACACAGGGTCACAGTAATATATTTAATCTGCAATTTACACCATAGTTTAAATTCCCAGTATAACTTCACATACACGGTTCCTCTCTGCTATTACAGATCTTTTCTCCATCATAGCTTGCCCTCTGCAGCAGCCCATTAAAACAGATGCAGAATGTAGTCAGAAAGGGGCATTCCACAGAAGATTTTCCTATTATTCTTTCATTACAGATTTTTATAGCTTATTCTTACGGGCAAACCTGAAGTACATTAGTTGTAAATTAGGCTTTGAATTTCAATGGCCTAGGAACAATTGCTGTCTTTTTCACTTTTGGTATACTTTGGGTTCCTTGCTTTGGTGGAGTGTCAAAAATTCTTCAGCATTTGTGTAAAACCAATCTTGCCACTTGAAATGTGTAAGTAATAGCTTACAAAGCCGCCAGGAAAGCAGAGCTCTCTCTGGCTAATATCGCCCCCAAGTGGCCTCGTACCGGCCGCTGGATCGCTGCGGATGCTTGCAGCCATAGAGAATGGAAAGGGAGTCATGCCCCACCAGATCTGCCTTTTGRTATTAATGCAAAGCGTTAGTGCCTGTAAAAGGAGCAATTCGTAAGGTTCAAAATAACAACCCTAAACTGCAAAATCTGGAGACAGCATAGAGAGGCAGAAAAGTGACCAGTTTTATGCAATGCTTTGCAACATTAGAATCCCTTTCCTGTAGAACTATTAGCCATACTTATTCATAACCAGGGGCAGTGCTACAGTTATGATTATTTAATTTAAATTTACAATTAAAACATTTTAAGGTCTAACATGATTTCATATTGGTAAGAGGTGCTTTGGTGTCTGACTGGCCTTACAGTGCCCCTCTGTAAAGTCTGCCTAAGAAAGGGATACTTCAAGAGATCGGTTTACAGTGAGTTAGCAATACTTCTGCTCTCTAGCTTTCTCCAAGATTGACTTGACCTCTGAAGTCATATGCTGGGATGACTTTTTTCCTGATGATTCTGCAGCATGCAAATAATAGCTTTCATCTAAAAGTTTTATGACCACACATCTCCACAAAAACTCTCCTTGTATGCAAGCTACAGTTCTTTTGTTTTCAAACATTTTGGCACAGTCATTTTAGAATATTTGCACCTTTCTGGCATTGTGACTCAAACTATGTGGCAGTATCTCTTTCTGCATTCAAAAAAACAAGCAAAAGCTTTTCTGGCCACAAGTATTTGCTGCTTTGCTTTAACTGTGCTTCGCAGAGGCTGACAGAATTTCAATTTAGGAAAGACCCTTTTTGAATTCCTGTAATGCTTGACTGAATGAAAAGAGAAATTGCCTCACCTGTTGCACATGTAGCAAAATCTTTTTATATTTATGCATTTATGTTTGTGAGTATTTATACTATGCACAGGCTGCATCTTCTGGTTAATTCTTTTTTTTTTTTTTTTTTTTCTCATTTGCATTGTATGATTTGTTTCATCTTTGTACAAAATCCTGATTCAGAAAGCTGAATTTGGCGTTAGCTGTTTTGCAAGTACTGCTGGCAAAAATATCATGTGTCATTAAAACCTTTGACTTGGGAGTTTTGTGTAATGTTTCTTCTAGCTTCTTCAGACTGGACTGTTTGCTCCTGTCCCCGCTATCATGCCTAATAAATTGGGGTTTCTGCCACAGCTGAGTACCACGAAATAAATAGATAAACATAGAAGGTTTCATCCTGTCTGATAAGGAGCAGGAAAACAGAATCTCTTTCCTTGGAGACGAACAAGCCGCTCCTGTCAGTGCCTATGTTCATTTACCAAACTGAAATGGTTCAATCCCTTTCAGGAGTCCAGTCCTGGGATCACACCGGGTTCTCCTCAGTCGCCGCCGCCAGACACTGACTCCCTGGACAAACCCAAGCTGAAAGCCGGTGGCTCAGTAGAGAGCCTGAGGAGTTCCTTAAGCGGTCAGAGCTCAATGAGTAAGTTCGGTTGTAATTGAGTTGCTCCATTTCTGTGGCTTCAGGGAGCAGAGATCTCCCCAGTAAGCAGAATCAGAGAAAGTCAAAGCAGAAGCAGTGGTTAAAAAGTCGAAAGGCTGATGGGTTAGTCATTAAGGGTTTACAAAGAACCATAAGCTCTTTGGTGCAGAGACRATCTTTTTTGCTTTGTGTTTATACAGAGCCCTGAAAAAGTGAAATCCTGCTTTCTGGCTGGGTCTGCTGGGTCCTGCTATTATAATATAAATGATTGGAGTGAGAATTACAATACTTGGCCAGTAGTAAACAGGCCCATCTTTACACTAGATTTCTCCTGGGCACTCCTGATGGGCTTCCCACCCCACCTCCAGAGAGACCTTGAGGTTCTCTCATTAACTAGTTAGAGGAGCATTATTTAAAACCTCTCTTRTTAAGATTGTCTCTACACAAAATGGAGCTTAAGTGGGACACAGATGGTGTAAACTTGCTTCACTATGGATTACTGACCAATAGAAACCAAGAACATACTGGAAAAAAAAAACTGAAGAGAAAGCTCCATTTTTAAATAACTGAAAGTGTGTTCTGAAAATCATCTGCTTTTGTGTTTGTTTGTTTGTTTGGGGTTTTTTTTTGGTTTTTTTTGTAATATCAATACAAACTGTTGCCATAAAACCAAATTTGTGGACATGAGGGGGATTCTGGAACCCTCATGCAGGATTCAGACCTTATTTTCCTCACACCACTATGCTTTTTTTGTGGGTAAAACTTCCCAGAAAGATGACATCTCCTGTGATGCAGCATAGATGAGACACTAGTTAAACAGCTTCTCAGTTAAATATTGAGGAGCTGAATTTGGGAAAACAGGAGTGCAAAGTAGATWAACTAACTCTTCCATCCCATGTATGTATAAGAAATAGTAGCATTTAAGGACTTTTAACTGTGATTACCATGTTTTGTAGAAAGAAGACCCATTTTCTGTCTTGCCTGTGTTTGTTTCTGAACCTTCTTCACAAAGAGATAGTTTTTTGTGGACTGATACTATGTCTCTCACACAGGTGGTCAGACGGTGAGCACAACAGATTCCTCAACCAGCAACAGGGAGAGTGTGAAATCAGAAGATGGTGATGATGAAGAGCCTCCTTACAGAGGACCTTTTTGTGGAAGAGCCAGGGTTCACACTGACTTTACTCCAAGTCCTTATGATACAGACTCTCTGAAGCTCAAGGTACCAGCTATATCTGTTTTTAAGGGGTCAAACATTTATTTTGGCAAAATTCTTAATTAAGAGCTCTTTGCAAGAACTATACAATTCTTAGTCTTTTAATGAGTTTACATGTGTTTTTTGAAGACCTTTAACCTGTCTTTTTCTGATACATTTAAGATTTGCTTGAATTATAGCAAAATGTTATAGAACATAAGTATTAGTATTTCTCCACATCCAGGGAAAGACACTTGCATCTTTCGTTTCTGGAAAAATAAAAATGTGCCATAAATTCATTTCTATTTTGCAAGGATTTTGTTTGAAAGATTGGAAAAATACTTTGTGTGCCACAATGAATTAATCCATCAATGGAAAAATTTTCAAAATCCTTGGAAGAAATGCGGATGCGCCTGCATGTAGTGTCTCTTAAAGGCATTTCAGTTAATATAACTTGTTTTGAGCTAATACTGAATTACTTTGCTGACTGTGAGTTGTCATCCCCCTTTAATTTTTCTGGATATCAGCTTTTATTATTGTTAGTTGTGCTGTATTTGATTCAAACTATCTGACTCCTTATACTTATTACTTAAAATTCTGAGGCAGCTAGTTCCTAGTAAAGCAGATGTACGTAAGGTAATCTCTCTAAGGACAGAAAAACAGTTGTGCGTCCATTTCTTTGTTATGGGCAGGAGCACATTAGGAAAAGCAACAGTGTTGCACGGTTCCTTCTGCATACACCTCCTTTCTTCAGGAGATCTGATGTGAGATTGTGCCCATATACACTGAGCATGTTCTTATTTGCACCAATTTCAGATAGTTGCACAGCTTAGAGACATTTGTACAAAACAGCAGTGATGCACTACTGGGGTGTAAGCAGGTTTGTGAATCTGGACGGTTGGGGTCCATTCCAGGTTCTTTTGTTGGCTTGCTCTGTGGTCTGAGGCATGTCACTTAATTCCCTCTTCTTCCATTTGTAAAATGAGTGTAATCAGACATTTTTGCAAGAGCTGTGGTTAACCTTTTGAAAACTAAAGAGTGTTGTCCATTCTGTGTACGTGAAAATCTAAGAGAAAGTGGGTGTGTTTGCTTGAATATTCATCAGAAAGCATGCCTGAATGGCTTTCTTGCTTCTTTGGTGTGCAGAAAGGTGACATCATTGATATAATCAGCAAACCCCCCATGGGCACTTGGATGGGCCTATTGAACAACAAAGTTGGCACTTTCAAATTTATCTATGTGGACGTGTTAAATGAAGAGGAAGAAAAGCCGAAGCGGCCCACGAGGAGACGCCGGAAAAGCAGACCGCCCCAGCCCAAGTCAGTTGAGGATCTCTTGGATCGCATCAACTTAAAGGTCCAAATTCTCTCTTTCTGTTTACCCTTCAGTTTTGCTTGTGGGAAGGGGGCTGCACCTTTGCAGTTACTAGTTTTGAAAGCTGCACACCAGATTCATAATCCTAAGGATCGTGACACCACTTAGCAGAATCGGGTCTTAGCTGCAGAGTGAAAATAGCTGGGGCCAGGCAGAACTGCTTGTCAGGCTTGATGAAGTGCTGCAGGCTGCAAGTTGTATGCACTCGGAGACCGTAAATCATTGCATAGTATGGCTACTAGCTAACACGCTTCAAAAGCAAGCAAAAAGTGTAAAATAACAATAGTTACCCTGTCTTTAAAGAGGAAGCTTTTTTCCATGTTTCTGTTCAGAAGAGCTAGGGATAAACTGGTGCGGCTGTCATTCACCGTTTGTACTTCTCCCTTCACAGAGATGTGCCATATTGTGCATCTGGGTAAGATACTACCCAGGCCATTTAATACAGTGCATTCCAAATACAAAAATATGTGCAGCGTTCTAGTTCTGGCACAGCTACCTCCCTGAACTCTGAGCAATGTTTATACAAGCTATAATCCTATAATTTTTCTGTTATACAGTGGTTTGCATTTGCCAAACTACTGCTTTTTTTGCTGGTTGTGAAAATCTCTTCTCTTCTAGTATCTTTATTGACAAAATAAGTTGAATAAATATGTTGTCTTACAGCTCTTTTTTTTTTTTTTTTTTTTTTTTTTTTTTTTTTTTTTTTTTTTTTTTCTTTTTTTTTTTTTTTTTTTTTTTTAAATGCAGGAGCACATGCCCACTTTTCTGTTCAATGGTTATGAAGATCTGGATACCTTTAAGCTTTTAGAAGAAGAAGATTTGGATGAACTGAACATCCGAGATCCTGAGCACAGAGCTGTTCTCCTCACAGCAGTGGAACTTCTACAGGAGTATGATAGTACGTGGGATGTTTGAGGTTTTCAGTTTTACTAGAGCTCTGCCAAGAACCTTGTGAACCCCTTAAAGCAGAAAACTGGTTCCAGGATTTTGATCTTTTTTTTTGCTAATCTAGTTGTTACACAGGATTACCCTGGAAATAACATGTAGATTTTTGAGGAGTGACTTAAGACTTGCATTTGTTCTGCCAGAATTCTTTTGTTCATGTAAGCCCTGCTACCCAACTTACCCAAGTGATGTCAAGTGTACAACACATAGCCTTTAGAATACTGATATTCAGGAATAAATCCTGAGATAACCTACTCGAAATAAGAATCTGAGGTGTGGAGAATAGGAAAGAAGAAACTTCTAGACTAGAGGGAAGAGATTGAGGTTATCAAGGGTAAGAAACAGATCAAAGCCCAGAGGGCTGTGGAGAAGGGTAATGTGAATTAAACTTTTTCTTATTTTACCTGCACATTCATATGATTCTTGGACTGTGAATTGCAGGATTGTACGGGTAGCTTCAGGCTGTACACATGACAACCCAGCAATTTTCAAAGGGAAAAAATATATCAGTCAAGTGCAAAGAGTGAAAGACAGCGACCCAACTATGTAAGGTGCAGCAGTGCAATTCTACCTGTTGTACAGATGGTCTCAGGCAAGTGGTTGCAAAGATGAGGGAAAGCAGAGTAAGCCATGGCAGTCAAATTCGATGGCGTCTTTGCCGCACAGGAGGAAGCAGGGCTGTACTATCCATGCAGTAGTCATGGTAGAGTAGAATCATTTGAAAAGTAAGAGTAGCTTGAAACAGGAATTTAGATGTGCTCAATACTTAGTTGCAGCAACCTAAGACAGTACTGAATTCCCCCTTTGTCCCTAAGTGTCAGCAGAAGTTTAGTATCCCACCGAGCAGAATCAGTGGAATGGATTGTGTGAGGGCTTTCTTAGCTGCTTCTGTGCAAAATCCTATGTTTTATCTTAAACTGCCATAGCAGCAATTTAAACAGCTGCTTATTGAGTGGGCAATGCTTAATTATGTTCTAGAGAGATGCGTGGTTAGTATCTCTAGACAGTGCTGTGTGGCCTGAGCTTTCACTGATGTGTAGCTTTCTTGTTCATTTCATTTCCCAAAGAGGCATCCACACTTTCTCTGCCCTCCTCTACCCCCCAATAAAACTGCAGTTGCAGAATTAGATTCTTTTCACTTATATCAGAGTAGCTTTTCATCACCTAATATGAGCTTCTCTTCATTATTTGCAGACCTATTTAGAATGCTCACTTCCCTGAAGTAATAATTTTTGTTTAGGGCCCTTCAATTTTGGTTTGAAAACTTTAAGAACTATGTGATGTGGTGGTTGGAAAGTATAAATTCCAGCTCCAAGTCAGGGTGATGAGGAGAAAGAGAAGTGGGGACCAGGCAGCTGGAACCTGGGAGGGGCAACAGCACTTAGTTCCACCCCATAATTACCTTTCATGTGCTGAGAATAGGAATTGGAATAGCCATTTCTGACATTTTATTGCAGGGAAAAAAAACACAGCATAAACTGTATCCGTGTACCATGAAGTTGGGTTTCTGTATCTTCAGCTCCAGATTTAGTTTCTTTACAAAATATGATTTCTGACCAAACATTCTGGGTAAATTCCTGGAATCCAGCCTGTGCAGCCTGGATGGACCACACTTGAGTGTTGGCTCTTTGCACAGACCAAGGAAGGAGGGATTTTTTACCACTAGTCTCTTCCTTGTTCCTTCCCTCTTCGTTAGGGGACAGTATCTAACTTTACCAGACCCACTGTTGATCCTTCCTCTTGGTCCCTTCTGGAAAGTAGGTCAGGGTTAGGATTTTATTCTTTTTTACTTGATTTGGTTCTTTTCAGTGCTTTTTGCTTTTGTTTTGGGTGTTGGGATTTTTTTAAGTCTTAGAAAGAACTTTGACACCATCATTTTAAATAAATTTCCATGGTTGTAAGTTGCAGGACTTGGCCCCAAGGGAGCTGAGGCGCACACGCGATCTATTCTGCTTTCATTATGTACCACACTGCTCCCTCACACTCGTGCTGAGGCTGTTGCTTAATCCTTTACCAAACGGGATGAATATTTCCAACATTTGTGATGGCTGTTCCTAATGCTCACTCTTTTCTAAAACAATGATTTGATACAATTAATACAACAGGGAAGATCATAGAATCATAGAATCGTTTAGGTTGGAAAAGACCTTTAAGACCATCAACTCCAATCGTTAACCTAGCACTGCCAAGTCCACCGCTAAACCATGTCCCTGAGCAACACATCTACACGTCTTTTAAATACCTCCAGGGATGGTGATTCAACCACTTCCCTGGGCAGCCTGTTCCAATGCTTGACAACCCTTTCGGTGAAGAAATTTTTCCTAATATCCAATCTAAACCTCCCCTGGCACAACTTGAGGCCATTTCCTCTTGTTCTATCGCTTGTTACTTGGGAGAAGAGACTGACACCGACCTCGCTACAGCCTCCTTTCAGGTAGTTGTAGAGAGTGATAAGATCTCCCCTGAGCCTCCTTTTCTCCAGGCTAAACAGTCCCAGTTCCCTCAGCCGCTCCTCATAAGACTTGTGCTCTAGACCCCTCACCAGTTTTGTTGCTCTTCTTTGGACACACAAGTTAATGGTGTTGGAAATGGAAGGTTGAGGAGTTCAGCCGGATTTTCTGTTTGCCTGTTTTTCACTGTATTCTCGCATCCTCTAGGTAACAGCGACCAGTCAGGATCTCAGGAGAAACTTCTCATTGAAGGCCAAGGCCTAACCGGATGCTCTCCTCGGGATTCTGGCTGCTACGAAAGCAGTGAAAACCTGGAGAATGGTAATGGTGACAGCAATGAGCCTTATAATCCCTGCAGCCTTTTTTCAGTAGATAACTTCATATACTTTCTGCTGCTGTTCCTAGCTAACACAAGCTACTGCATACTTGACTTTCTCCTTTGCTCTGACTGCCTCTTTCCCTCTTGGCTTGAGCCATTGGTTTTCATTGCTACTGTTTCTAATTTATTTATTTGCATTGGTAGGAAACAGATGACGTTTCACAAATCATCTTGCTTTTGTGATCCTAAGGCAACAGGCACTCTTACTGCCATTCCCTGCCTTCTCCACTCCCTATCATATTCTCATGCAACCGTGCCTCATGAGGCTCGCACTACTTACACTCCGACAGCCCATGTCTAAGGGACCACTGGCAATGGAGAAGTCACTGAGCTCCACTGAGATTAGGAGGATTTCTTCTAAACCCATACAAAAACTGTTTAGAAAAAATGTTCTCTGGTTTAGGCCATATTTTTGTGTTTGCTTAGGTTGCATGTTGCATCCTCCTCTGATCTGAAGCCAACTACAGAGATTTAGGACTTTTTAGTGTATGAACACTAGCAAGTTAAATTAATTGAGAAGTTGGCAAGGAAATAAACTGTGGGAAAAAAATGCTTATGATATCAATTCCCGTTACCTTATCTTGCATCAGTGAAAGGTGATGCACTGAAAAATTACGAAGACAGACGATAATAGAGATTACTCTCTCTGTTCTGAAGAAATCATGCTGACTGAGCATGCTTTACTTGAGGGATGGTGTAAACTTGTCATTAGGGATGAAATACTAAAATAGATGAAATTGGTTTGAGTTTGGCATTCTCACTCCAAGCATTTGAGCCATGGCTTGGCCTCAGAGTGCCTGGTTTCATCGCTAACATCCAGCATAAACAGGAAACCAAGAACAGAATAAATAGAGATACTGTACGCCCCTTGTAGTGGCCGTTTTTCCAATTTAAAATATGAGCTAAAGATCTTTCTCTTAGTACGTGCATCTTCTGTCAGTCTGCCACTCAGAAATAACCATTTATGGAAGAAAATTGCAATTTGCTTTGAAGCTGAATGCCTGAAATTGGCAATATTCTAAATTCCTGAAAGCAGAGAGAATTTTTTTCTTGAATATGAATCACCATACAGTAGGCATGCTGGAATATAATCATAGCTAAATATATGGCATATGTGACAATTTTCTTTCCTTTTTATCTCTAGGTGCCATCATAACGATAGCTGTAGCACTGAAGTTAAATTGCTGCCTGTACCTTTCCTTATTTTAACAATATAATAAATCTTTAGAAAGCAATTGTCATTGCCTGTCTGCTTAGATACTTACTGTTACATTTAAACTAATATTTCTATCTGAGTTTTGCAGAATGTGARATACCACTGATGATTTTTATATTGCTTCTCATGTATGGCTTGCTGCATTTCTGCATCATTTTTGCTCACAAATGCATTAGTGCTTGTTTTGAAAACCATTATGAAAATAACATTTGGTATGGGATTCATTCAGAAATTTTGTCAAGGCTGGTTAATCTGAAGTGTGCTCCACCTTCTTTGCAAAGTTCATGGACCATAGTTGTTTATATGCATATTGTTTTCAAAATACGTTGGGTTCTCATCTGTTAAAATAAGGATAATCATTTGTCTAGTATAAACATCATAATGTGCAGATCAGCAATAATAAACTGCACTTCATAAAGGGGAAGTGCATTCTGAGAAGAAATTGGTCTTCAGATTTTCTGGGGAATGGTTATACATATTTTGATGACTAATATAATGTCGTGTTTTGGGCTGATATTGGACCTTTTGGCATCAGGTCAAGATTTCAGAGCTGCTCTTACATTTTGGCTAGGAAATGGTTTGCTATTTATTATGGCAGTGGTACAGATGTATCTTTTATAAGTACTTCTCAGGGTCCCACTGCAGAAATATTTGGGTATTCTCATAGGTATCCACAATGTACTTACAGCAGCATTGTGATTTTATTCCAATTTACAGAGAGCAAGGAACATACAGTTTGTGACCTATTCAGTGTTAGACAGGAAGAACATAAGAGCAGAAAGCAACCATCCGTGATCAGACCATTAGTCCATATAGTCCAGTCCTCTGTTTGAAACAAGGCAGAGAGAGCAAGCTCTCCTTTAGGCTTCTGACAATGGTGCAGTTACTGGACTTGTTTTGCATGCAAGCGTTGCCTGTCTGAGACGCATTTGGAAACTGTATCGGAAATCTAGTTCTCACAGGATTGGCCAAAAGCGGATAGCTAGAGAACAGTATAGGAACAGAGCAAGCATATTTGATGGTTCCCAGGGTGAATCATTTAAGGACTTAAGGACTTCAAAAATCGAGTACTGTTTCCTGGCATTCATCCATTTTCCTGAAACTGTTTCTCTTTATAAACCTCCCTGGTCTTCCTTAGAACCTCCATACCTAACAGTGTCTGTGTATAGACCTCTGTCATACTCCTTCCCAAGTCATCTCTTTTCTAGTCTGAGAAGGCCTGTTAATTTTTCCTTATAGGTCATTCATGTCCCTGATCATGCCTGGCTTCTTTGAACCTTTTCTTGTTGTGCTGTATAGCTTTTTTAAGGAGAGAGGGGGTGTGAAGAGATCAGAATTGCACATGCAATGTGCAGAGCTGAAGAAGCAGACAAACCATGGCTTTATCAGGTAGGATAAGGGTGTTCTCTGATTTGTTCAGAAACTGAAGCCCAGATTTCCATTGTGCCAAGAAGGCATCCTGAGCACTTAAGCGTTCAGTGCTAATTAGTCAGAAAAGGAAGCAACAGAACAGGTGGCCACATTGCCTAATGTAATGTGCATTTCTACTAGTTTGTAATCAGTAAAAAAAGCAATGAGGCTAGGATTGTCTTACTGTGCCATCATCTTTGTTGTGTCAACAGAGCTGTTTGAAATGCATGCAAAATATTGCCACAGAAAGCAATGCCAAAATGAAGTTAATGAAATCTGRGATCTGGACAGGCCACTGAATGCATTCTGTGTCTGGTTTTGAGTACTTAAATTTCTGAGGACAATCTTCCATACAGAAAAAAGTACTAAGAGAAACACTGAAAAATTGTTGCTGTAGCTCTGGTACCTCTGGAAATATTCCCCAAGATAATCTCCTTTCTTCTGAGGCAGATGATAACAGGGAATTGAAAAGTTCCTTCTCTGTATTCTAATAACAAGAAGTATCATGAGAGGTGGACAGTGCTTTGTCTAACAAAACTGTACCATAACATTAAACAAAAGAGTTGAAGTATGCCTGTAGCTTGAACTGAACCTGGAAACAATATGAACTTTCTATTCATTTTGTGTAAGGACCACCTTTGTTGTCTTAGTTTTCACCCAGACACCTGTGTCCTTCTGCACACATTTAAATCAGAGATGCTAGTGTGGTTGACAGCACTATGAAAGGCATTAGACTGCTTAACTGTAGCAGGGAATCATAAGAATGATTATCATGATAATAATGATATAATAATAATGGGAATCCCATTATCAAAAATGCTAACATTAAAAATGTGTTCTAAACCTTACTAGCTATACACTTTAACCCTTGTAGGTTTTTTCATTTTTTTTCTGAGATAGGGAGGGAATGTTAATTTGTGCACATTGTTTATATAGCTCTCCACTTTATGAAGCAACTTAAAAACGTATTTAGAAGTCTGTTTTCAGGAAATACTACCTTCCTTTCTTAATGTCTCAGAAGAATAATGAAGTTACACCTGGCAGTCAGGAGGAAGGAAGGAATAGCTAGAAAAAGAGAAATCACAGCTGCCCTCCTGACATTGCTCTTGACTTAAATCTATGTAAGAGAAATTACATTCTGAACCCCTGTCCTTTGTACAAAACAGTAGAATTGAACCCAGCACTTTTTTTAAACCATTTTGAAGCAGAGAGCTTAAAGATTGCATGTTCGGTTGTATACTTTATAGACAAAATGTTTTGAACTTCCTCCCATTCTCTCCACATATGTATTTTTATGCAAAACAGGGTTGGAACGAACTAAAGATGTGATTTTACTTTCCCACAATTTTTCTTGTCTTGTTTTTCTTGGTTTTTTCTTTTTCCTTTTCCCCATGTCGTCTTTTTTCCATTGCCAGGCTACTGGCTTTACACAGACATATCCCATTTCTAAAGAAATGAAATGTTGTTTACTAGATACCCTTATGGCTTCAGTAAGAGTTTATATTGCACAGTAGTAGCATTTCTCACAACTTTTCTTTCAGTGTTGAGTGTGCTTTCCTAAAACCAGTATAACCCCTGATCGATATTTCAGACTGAAAAGAAGGTACATGGATTTTGTTACGTGAGCTGTGACAGCAAGCCCCAGACAATATGGTGAATAACTGCACAAGTCAGACATGTACTAGCAAATATGAAGAATGAAAAGAGAACTCTCCTTTCCATACTCATTACATATTGACATTAGTGCCTGAAGGCACTTAAAAAATGAACGTAACATTTCTTACACATGTCTTTTTAATGTGGTTCTAAGTTATTTTCAGAAGGTGGTGGCCTAGCTCCATGGAAAGGTGCAAGCAGAGAAGTCTTTCTGCTACTTCTCTGAGCTACCTGAACTCAAGGTAGTAGCAAGGGAGCCAACTTAATGCATGATAATGCATGCTTTTATAAGGGGATAAAACCAGGCTCACGAGAGACGAGCGTAAGGGTGGCACGCCACTGTTGGGGGCAAAAGCGATAGCCCAGCTCAAG
>JAYKAV010001367.1:411273-463314 GCA_035582835.1 Phoebastria nigripes
GGGCATGGTGATGTTGGGTTGATGATTGGACTTGATGATTTTAAAGGTCTTTTCCAACCTTAATGATTCTATGATTCTATTCTATGATTCTATGATGTGTCTTTATTAGCATTTTGGAGAAATGGTAGTTTTTAGCTTGAGTTGAACTGTGAACCATACAGCTTCTGAGAAAGGAGTTCCTGTATGCTTGCATTCATCCTTATAGGCACACCTTGATTTTAGATAGAATAACCTTGCTGACATACCAGTAAATGCAAACAACTTTTTTTGAGGGGAATGTTTTCCTTATTTCTCTTTAAATGTTACCTCCATTTTCTTTGCTAGTTTTCTGGATACTTTGGTTTTTAAACTCCTTGAGCAGAGAAAGAGGCAAGAGAAAGAGAGAAAGCAASCTATTTCTCTTTTAGGTTAAACAGGTTCTTTCATTCATATTCAAAGTGAGCAGTGTATATTATTCAAAAGCCAAGCATTGAGCTTCTTTCAGGATAAAGCTTTGACGGCAACCTGTATGAGAAGAAAGCATCTATTGCTTAAAAGTACACCAAGTTAATTTAGTTTCAATGAAGTCAGCAAAACTTCTCAGATCTCTAAAAGTAACCGGTCCTTTAATTGGCAGCTATTGATTGCCTATTATTACAGACTTTTGATACCATTTAGCCAAATCTGTTGGTTTGGGTTTTTTGGTTTGGTTTGGGTTTTTTGTTTTGTTTGTTTTTGGGTTTTTTTTAAATTGGAAAAAGAAATTTCAAGCTTTATCTATCTATCCTGATTTTAGAAAGCTTACTGTACATGGGGGAAAGTATTCCTGTCACCCTGAAAACAATAACTGTTCAGGATGTGCTGTCATTCTGAGAGTCATCTGCTTTGAGACAAATTTAATTCTATCTTGTTAAAAAGAAAATAAAAAAAATCTATGCAGTATTTGAGAAATGACCTTGTATTTCATACTAATGAATACCCTAATGAGCTCAGTCCCTTTGATCAGAATTTTTCTGTCAAGCAGATTTGATGGACTTCACTGTTTAAAATCAGTGGCGCATACCTCATAAAAATATAAAAGTAAAGCTTACAAAGAACATGTGGTTCATATTGATGCATGTCATCTCGTCTTAAGTGGTTATAATAAAACACCACATCTCTAAGACCTTCCACTTTGATAAAACACTATGACATGAGAATAACTCTAAGATTAGTCGCGCTTGAAACTCCCTTTTGAAACGCTTCTCCCTCTCATAGTATAAGACCTTTTTCCATAAAACTCTGCTGTCCCTAAAAGTAACTTTACAAAGGGACTGGTGCAAAAACCAGTCTTCCAACACTTTTTTGCTCTCTGGTTTGCCATTGCAAATAGTTTGCTGCTCATTTAAAAGACGAAGTAACACTATTGGCACACTTTGTAATTAAAATGAATAAACAGGATCTCTTTTTAAAAAGAAAAAAAAGCTTTCCTGAGCCATCTAGTGAACTTCATTAGAAGGCGAACATAATTATTGATACCCTAAACAAATTAGAAAAGTAGAAAAAAAACAGTAGGTCTTTTGAGGTATTTGTGTGGGGGTCAAACCAGTTCATATAATGGGTATAGGGTATCAGAAGGATATTTCTACACTGAAAAAGGTTTACATGACCTAAACCTCAAATCTCTGCAAATGCGGAGTAGGAAGGATATTAAGTATTTTAAATGTATTTTCCTTACGTGGTCACATYTACCAGTTCTTCATTAATAAAGCTGAAGCTCACAAATTCACATGCTTAAAATGGCACTGAGTTCTTGTACATTTAGAGTTAACAAAAAGACTAAATCATTTTGTTTCAAAGGCATTTAGAAGTGATACGTTCTTTATACTGCAGATTTTTTTTTTTTTTTAATGGTGGATTGTGATTTATTTGCTTCTAGGTAAAACTCGAAGGACCTGTCTTCTGCCCTCAAAATCAGCAAGTGAGCATAGCTTTAAGGACTTCAGCAGAAAGCAGCTATCAAATTATCCCACACTTCCACTGACCAAGTCAATAGAAGCTCTACAGCAAGGAGAAAAAGAAAGCCGGTTGAGTTGTGCACATCGTGCTCTGAAGAGCTCTGTCAAACCTCCAGCTGTTACGGGTCTGAAGAAGAACCGTAGAAGTTTACCGGTTGCCGTCTGTCGGAGCTATGAAACTCTGGATGGCCCCCAGGGTGTAGATACATGGCCAAGATCTCACTCCCTGGATGATCTCCAGGGAGAATCCAATACTAACCTACAGGACGTTAACAAGGAAGTAGGTTCTTTTCCTCAGGATTCACTGGATATAGCAAAAAAGGCAACTGACTCTGCCCTGCCGCCTCAGTCTCATGGAGGCAGCTGTATGGTAGATGTCTTGATGGCTAAGCAGGGTAAAGGAGCTGCTAGTTCTCAGAAGGGAAGAGCTAAGGAATTGAACTGCTCTGTAATGGAGAGTGTAGGTGGAAAGCCTGCTCCATTCCACCTGAAAAACTGTGAAGCTCAGCCTGCCTTAGTGATGCATCTTGCAACAAGGACGCCTCTGGAAATACAAAGTAAAGGCTTTCACGACCTTGCACGGGCTGATTATGCTCCAGTCCTCAAGGGAGGTCTAGAAGCTGAGCAAAAAGGCACAAATGAGGCAAGAATGCAACCAAAAAATCCTTCTCAGCCGCCACCTGTCCCTGCCAAAAAATGCCGAGAACGCCTTTCTAATGGATTATATCATCCTCCCATGACTGCAAGTGGGAACCACTCAAGTCTAGAAGCACCATGTTTGCCGGTAAAAAAGACCAGTTCATCCACTCCCATTGATTGTCACGGAGTACCTGTCCATAGGACATGTGAACAGGAGGCCAGTACCCCTCCTAGCCCACTGCCACCCTGGCTGTCGGAGCTCCCAGAGACTGCTAGTGTTCAGCAGCATGTGATAAAGCTAGGTCCTGCTGCAGCGAGGAAAGTCTCTTGTAGCAGGGGAATGGATCTGGAAATGGTAATAGAAAACAAGTTGCAGTCTGAAGACATTGATCTTACTGAAGAACCATACTCTGACAAGGTAGGTGGAGGACATTGCTTCAGTGTTTTTATTCTACTAGCATTCCAAGGTATAGTCTTTCATTTATTGTATCTGCTGTATTTTTGTGAGTAACTAGCCTAGATAAACCATAAATCACTGGGACATGAGACATTCTATAACTATCAGGCCTTAAGCCTACAGTAACTCTTGTGTTGTGGGGGGACTGAGAAATCCAAGACTTACTCTGAACCTTCATCTTTTCAGGCCACTAGTACCTCGGTGGCACTGGGCGTGGAAATGACTCTTTCTCTGCTGGTGTGGGGAAGTACAGCTGAAAAAGGAAGTCACGATTAGATTTTATGCTTCCAAGAAAATCTGAATTGATAGCATAGTGATTAGAACATCTTTTTGGGAAGGAAGGAGTTCTAAGGTCCAGTCCTTCCTTTAGGGATTGCTTTTTCAGTTTTCATGGAATCTCGAGGAAAGCTCCTTCTTGCTCCCATCCTGCACTTCTCTCTATATTTGCATTGTTTGGTCTGCATTGATACACTTTCATCTATCCTCTCGCCTTTTTGTCTGGCTGGGAACATTCAGCATGGTCGCTGTGGCATTCCTGAGGCTTTGGTACAGAGGTACTCTGAAGACTTAGACCAGCCTGAAAAGGATGTTGCCACAAACATGGACCAAATTCGGGTAAAGCAGCTGAGGAAGCAGCATCGCATGGCAGTGAGTATTTCCATAAACCTGATGTTCTTATTTATGAGCAGACTTAAAAAGGACTGACTAGTGGTAAAGGGGGATACCTGCAAAGTCCTCGTACAAGAGTGCTCCTTGAGTTCACCCAGCAGGTACAACGTAGGTAGGGGTACTACAGGGGCAGGAGGTACCTCCCCTTGTCCCAAAGGAGGATGGTTAGTAGTTGAAAGGAGAGTGGATAGCCCTCTCTCTTGCCTGAAGTTTTGAAAGTCTAAGCAGACTGCAAGCAGTGGTAACAGAGACTTGCTCACTAAGGGTGGCATGTATTAAATGCTTCTGTATTGAAATCTGAAAGGTTTTACCCTCCTTTTTCATTTCTTAAACTATACTATTGTCCACTCCTTAGCAAAAGCAGGAGGGGGAAACCATCAAAAGCTTTCATGGCTTTTTTATAAGAGAACTTGGTCTGTCTGAGGAGGTAATAGGCAAAATTGGCATTCTCTTGCCTTACTGAGGAATTAAATGGATCACCCTGGAAAGTCTTGTCACTGGATATTTTTTACTGATCTCAAACTAATTCAGAATGGCACATGATGGTCGTCCAAGCAGCTGGATAGTGCCCACTGCATCTGCATTGCCAAAATTGTTGCTGTTGCTCCTGTGCGAAGTGATCTTAGCCTTTTAACCCACACTGCTCTCACACTGACAAATGTGACGTGAGAAGTTGAAACATCTGCTATGAAATTCTACCAGTTTGGAAGAAAAAACAAAAGACGACTTGCTGTAAGACAAGCAGTTATGTATAACGTTAAGGGTTCTTTTCTTTTTTTTTTTTTCTTTATTGTCCAGATTCCAAGTGGAGGGCTCACTGAAATTTGCCGAAAACCTGTATCCCCAGGACTTATCACCTCTGTATCTGACTGGCTGATTTCCATTGGTCTACCTATGTATTCCAGCCTGCTCACAGAAGCAGGATTCAACACACTGAGCAAAGTGCCTTCTCTGTCACAAACTTGCCTTCAAGAAGCTGGCATCACAGAGGAAAGGCACATAAGCAAGCTCCTGGCAGCGGCAAGACTCTTCAAACCTCTTGATCCAGAGGCAATTTAATATGCTCCATAGTGTGGCATTGCCTGGTCGAGAATCCACTGCTTCTTCCTGCACCATTATTGCTCTAATTACTTCACATAGCTAAAGGGATCAAGGAAGTGGCTCCCAAGGACAGGCAGATATCTTCTTCAAAGGATATGAAATGTTTCAATTGCTGTCTTTGGCAACTGAAGGAGAAGAGAAGCAACCACCAGGTAACATAGATGTGGTACTTCCCTCCCCCCTGACTCCCCTGTAAAGTATTCTTATTTCATAAAGTGCACAGGGTTGGCCTGAGAATCAGACAGCTTCACAGAATTAAGGGACCCTTGGACATTTTCCTCAAGTTTGTGAAAGTAATACTAGTAATAGGCCCTGTTTCTATGGAGAGCTCCTTAGGTTAGGGCTCTTCTGTACATACGAGGTTCCAGGTACCTGGAGTCAGTCCTAAAGACCAGGTACAAGCCAAGGTGCAAATTCCAGTAGAAGCTGTTTGGCAAATGCCTTTTCTTTATTTTAGCAGTCTAGAGCTAAACACAAACCCCCCGCGGCCATCTTCGCTGTTGCTTGGTATAGGTCCCAATATGCCACAAAGCCTTTAGCTAGGCCAAAGTTGATGGACTGGAATTAGTTTTCAGTATGGTCCACCTCTGTCGCTCCAATGCAACTAACCCGCGGAGAGTCAGAAAGCTTCTTTTTATTTGTACAGAGCTGAGGTCATTTTTATAACTGCTTTCTAGCAATCAGCTTTTTATTTGCCTTAAAATAAGCTTTTAAGCAGTTACCTAGTGTTCACTTACCTGTTTTCATGTTTCCCAAGCCTTGTTTCAACCTGTCACCCTTAAGCTGCACATAGGGTGATTTCCAGCTGAAGTAGCTTCTATAAAATGCCTCATCATAACACCTTCTGTGTTGTAGAGATGCTTTTACAAATGCAGGGTTATGCTAGGTTTCGGTTGTCAGGCTAACTTCTTGTTCACTGCAGTCTGCATTTACTGTTGTTACTAAACTGTTCCAAGATATACTGCCTTGTATATATGTAACTGCTTTTCATTTTAATCATATTCTGTGTACTGTGTTATATTGTCAATCATTATGCTGCAGCTTTGACTTGGTATCCTGACCATATCGATTCCAAACAGTGGGTTTCTGCAAATGAAAATTCACTTGTGGGAGATAAAATGCATCGAAAAAGCAAATTGTGTCCCACAGAAATCATCAGATCCAGTAACTCCATTGCATGGATGAAAAAAATYCTATATAGTCTTACAAATTACACTGTGATTTTACAACAGTTGATATCCCTCGTGACTGTGTGTTAATGTTGCCTCTCACTGGAAGAGAGCACTGTTCTGGCATATGTGGTGAACCATTTTTCCATGATGTAATGATATTTTTCTGCCTAAATCTGTGTAAAACATTCCATTCGCATATGTGGCTAATGACAGATTTTATTTTTCTATATGGGTACACGTTTTATATACCAAATACAGATTATCATGAATATCACATAACTAGCTTTTTCTTTGGGGCCCATATATGGTGTGTCCTTCAGCTTCTTGTAGCACAAACGCTCCACGGAAGACAGAGCAAGCTTACTCTGGCAGGTAAAGGGAGATAGTATAGAAACCTGGGCACAGGCCAGGACATGTGGCTGTTTCCAGTATCAGTTCTGACATCAACTTACTGTAAAAAACCAGACAAGGCACTTCACTATTTGGTGCTGGTTATCCCAGCCTCATATTGAGCTAATGACATTTTTCCTGATAAAATGCTCTCAGATTGGTGAATGAAAAATTGCGGTTACTCCGTGATTCCTTACTATGTATGATCCTTTCATGTCATGTTTTAAGTCAGATGAACTATGCATTTTACTACAGATGATAATTAATTTGGCTTCTGGTAGAATTGATAGGTCTTAGGTTTACTTTCCTCTTTTCATATTTCACCACTGTCTACTGCACAGCATCATGTGAAGGCAACTAAATCACTGATGTAACTTGAAAATGTCCTCAAGCAAAACTCCTCCGGATCTGTTTCTGTAATGTTCTCCTTGGTGTGTGGATAATCAGCATGTTCTAATATGACAGCATCAGGAAACATACAGCATAGGTGTTTTGCACAGCTGGTGAAAATCTAAGAAAAGAAAAAAATAGTAAAAAAAAAAAAAAAATTAAGTGTCTTTTTAATAATGATGATTTGTGTGTTGTTCCTCTCTGAGGCTTACATGGTGACTATCAGTAAGCAGGAGATGGAAAGAGCATTGAGACTTCATGGGACTGCTGGCAGGGGCCAGAACTGAGTAGAAGTAAGTAGACAGCAGCTATATTGGAGCAAGGGAAAAAGTCCAAGCTGGCTATATGCAATAAAAAAGGAAACAAATTTCCTCGTGTTGCAGGGAAGGCAAGTCACATAATAAAGCTCTCCCATATTAATTACTTTCCCCACTCTTAATAACAGAAGGAGAATTATGGGAATAAGCTGAACCTGTGTGCCAAACACTTTGTAAATCCATGATTTTTAAATGATTATGTAGCCCAGGGAAACCAGATCACACCCATCAGGACTAGAGTGAGCAGTCTGAGATTTGTGAGTTTTGTTTTTCTTTTTAAGACTGTGCTCTGTGGTCTTATTTGAATTACAATTTTAGTTTATATTTTAATCTAAAAAAGCCTTAAGCTTCTCAGTGTTTGAGCTTCCCTGCTGTGGTTTCAGTGACCTGTGGCATTCCCTGAGCAGGTGAGGCGGTGTGGTATGAGAGCCATAACCTCTTACATTTTCTTGCAACTGTTCAGTGCTCTAAGCAAAAGTTCGCTTGTTGACTCTTGGGAAGCATGAAAGAAACCTGCTGCTGGGGTCCTAATCTGCTCTGCTCAGGCTAACGTTGTTAAGCATCTATCCATTGTACCGTTGTAACTCAAACAGCTATTTAACAATAGAAGCAGCAAGCCCAAAATATTACTGAATGCTATCGTAACCCTAAGCTTCGATCGATAACCCTCTGTTACCCAGGTGGCAATGACGCCCGTAGTTCCCTGTGCTCTCTTATGAGCCTGGCTTTGAATGCAAACTGGGAGCGTGATCAGAAGCATTAAACATTGCATTATTCAAACAGGTCATCATCTCTAAGAGCAGCAATAGTGGTCGATTCACCAAGTCACAGCTGTGCAGTTGTACTGTATTATTTTTAGAATAAATAATACTTTTGGTCCAAGATACTTTTGTCTTTAATTGACACCCTCTGGGGAATCAAAACTGTCAAGCAAGTTATGTAACAACTAACAAAGTTGCACTTTCTGTATATGAAATCAATATTTAAATAACTTATTTTTCTCCATTTGCTGTTCTTAAATGATGTAAGTAGCTGTAATATACCAGTACTCAATATGTCCTGCAGTTTGCTTCAACCCAAGAAAGCTGTGTATTGTAAAGAAAAAAAAAAGAAAAAACAAATTATGAATGTGTAAAGATTATTGTGCTGTTTCATTTAGCAAAAAAAATGGTTGACAAAAGGGTTTTCCTGTGTATCAAAACTTGTCTATAATTATATGTCATACTGTTCATAGATAAAAAAGTAAATAAATTTCCTTGGTCTCTCTCTTTGGTTGTTTTTAATTTAGCTAACAGATCTTCTATTTACTGGTCTGGTAGCAGTGTCCAGGTATTTAATTTCTTTGCTTTTGTATCGCGGGCCCTCTCCTTGCAGCTTACCAAGCCTGTAGTTCCTCACCTTGTAAGCACTCTCGACACATACCTACAGCAGGAGAAAAAGGTTAAAAAAAAAAGATCAGAATTCCTGATAATCCAGGACTAGAAGCAGCCCTCAAAATGTGATTGCATGGGATGCGGATCATCGCTGTCCAAATTTTGTCTGTTATATCCCATGAATGTCCAGCTGCTGGGCTCAGGAAGATGTGTGCGAGAGGTCTCCTAGGTCTCCCCTTGGGAGCTTTTCCACTTTGCAATGGAATAATTAAAAATTGGTGGAACCAGAGAAAGAGTATATGAGTATAATGCTCTGGAGTTGTAGTTACAGCTCTTGCCCGAAAGAAGAGATTTCAAACCTGGTTTTCAAATGCAGCTCCGCTTCGTTGGGCTGGCGAGGTGCCTCATTCTGGAGAGGGCAGCTGTGACTCCTGAGCAGTCAGGTAATCTCCGCAGTCTGTAATAAGGTGCCAAGGTCCAGGTTTTAGGGCAAAGGAGCCTTGGGACATGACTCTTGGCACTTCCTCCTAGCTCACTGTGGTGACTTGCTGCTTAGTGTGTTGCATTTGTTGGTCTAGTTAAATTTGCTGTGTAATTAATGGGTATGCTTAGCTACCTAATGGAGTGCTGGCAGGTCCACACGGCAACAGTGCACCATAGCTGGAAGGTAATCCTTTGTGGATTTAGCCCTAAGTAACAAGGGTGGACTGTGCCTGCATTAGTTGTCGTTAACCAGAAGCTTCACTCTGGAAATGACATAAAGAGAAAGCAAACAAAAAAATCTGTCGTTTGGGTTGGATCCAGACAGCTGAATCTTCGGTTCCGCTCAGGCAACGCTCCCATCAGAACTGTACAACGTGGCAAACAGTTCATGGGAATGAAGTAGCGTGTCAGATGTGAACTTCCCATTTTTCTCCTCTGTTAGTATCTTTCGGTTCAGCTGAGGACCAGGCCACTGCTGTGCTTGTGCACCAGAGGGCACTGCTCTGCTGGCTGGAGGAGAGCCTTCAGCCGGCCTCTAGGGACTGCCCCTGGCTCAAATACAGGCCGTTTCCAAGAGTCTCTCAAGTAACAAAACAGAAATCAAAACAAAACAAACACTGCCCAACATGAAAAGCCAGAGCGCTTGCCATTTCTGCAGCTGGAAGGAGTATTGCTTCCCTTCCAAGACTGCTATGGTCCAGGATTGCTTGGGGAGCAGCTGAAACACAAAGCTCCTATCTATTGCTCTCAGCATTTTGCCAGTGTGTTTGATCCAAACGTGTGCTAACCACCATAGCCGCTGCCAAAACCAACCACCACCACCCCCGACACGTACATACCTATCCTTATTCAAAAAGTTCTCTCTCCACAAGGAAGTGTTTGCACGAGAAAAAGAGACATGGGAGAAACGTGTTAAAATTCTTGCTACTAATACTTATAAAAAGAAACCTTATGCCTGAGCAGAAGGTTCACGTGTAAGCCCATGGAGACTTAAAAGCTGTGAATGTAAAGTTACATATACCACCAGAGCTACCTCATGAGGCTGCTAAAGGTTAATCATTTAACATTCAGGAAGTAATATAAAGCAAAAGTCTTATTAGCTCTTAAGCTTGCCCTTTTGCAGGTACTGCAGGCTTTCATTGCATGAATGGACGTAATTATTTTTTTCCTTCAATTCTGCAGCACTGTTAGTTTATGCTGAACTTATGCCTGCATGACTGTGCTTACAGATGTAAGCATACGGGTGATGTATGCTGACCCCAAAGCTCTGATATTACTGAGATTCTATCATTTCCAGTGGGTTGGGGCCTGTTTCCATGCAGAAGAAAAATTTTTACGCACATAAATGAACTTAACGATATTCTACACCAAAAAAAATAAACCGTCTTTAAAAACTTCGCAGGACATTTATGATGGAATTAGTATGCTTCCAAAAAGAGTCAGACTAGAACAAAGCCATAGGTCTTATTGCAAGGGAACCTTGTTGCTTAGGCTGCTGTGGTTGGAGTTCATAAAAACTCTAGGTGCCTAAGGTCAAGCAGAAAGACGCCTGGTGGGATTAGTTGCTTCCAAGACTAGACAGGTTTGAGTAGGAGAGAAAGGTGAGTTGRGATTACGGTTTTGCACTTCAAACAGCTTTGTTCTTTATTGAATCCAGCCTTTTAACTTCACCATCTCTGAGACGACTCCTGCGTAGGCTTGGAGGTTCTAGACTTGGCTCTTCCGAGGGGGATCCCATCCCAAGTAGGCAGAGCGCTTTGTGTCCCTGACAAGTTCTACATTCGTTGTATTGGCATATGCTATTCTGAAAGTCCCACGAGTTGTATTTCTCCATTTAGCCACAAAAAGCATATACAGCTGTGCAAGTTTATGAAAACAAGACCCATATTTATGTCCACAAATCCTGCCTTAAGGGGACACACTTGAGAATTAGACTATCAATCTGCTACTACTGCTTTTGCTCTTTGGCTCCTCTGACTCCTATGATGCTGGTACTAAAAATGAAAGTTACAATTTTTTATGTTTTACCGAAGCATGGGTAAGCTGTTATCTAATACTAGCATTCACTTTTAAAGTTCTGATTTAAGTGGCTCGTTGCAGTTAGCCAAACAAAAACCCCACCGCCTATGACCAGTTCTCTGCCTCAAAGCGTAAAACTGAATTGCCTCTCTTGCAAGTTCAATGTTGATTAAAAACAAAATGCAATGCCACCTCAACCATATGGAGAGCCTTTCCTGCACAGTACTAGCAGTGTTAGAATAATCTGTCTTTCACTCTGATGTCCGTATGCCAGAGTCCCCACTGGTACCAAGACCTGAGGTTAGTTCAACTTCCAGGTCTTAGCAACCTGGATCTGCTATTCAGGTCTTAGCAATTCTACCAAGCCAAAAAAAGGAAAAAAAATGGCAATATTGTGGACCATCTAATATACCCTGAGCTGCGAGTAATTTTGTAAGTTACAGTGGCTATCTATCTGAAGGCAAGATTAGTGATGCTGCTGAGCACACTAAAACTATAGGCAAACACTGTAGACCTTTTTGTTTTCTTTTAGCAGCACCGAATTACCTGCCATCCACAGGAGCTGCTGCATGAGGAAGACCGTATTTGCTGACAGTGAGAAGCGGGACTGCTCCCCTCCCGCCTCCCRCCGCGATGCCTGCTCACCACTTCAGGTCTGCTGCTGTTACGGAGCAGCACAGGCTGCACTTGCTTGTGAGCATCAAAATATTGAGCATCATAGAAGGTGCTTTGGATTTGGAGCAGTGCAGTTTCTGAAGAGCAGAAGAATGGCTTAGGTGAACTCAATTACACAAATAAGCACCTATGTGCTTAATAAAGTCATCTAATGAAATGAGGTGAGAGATGAGAGGCACTCTTAATTCATTAAGCCTCCTCCCTTTGAGGGAGACTTTTTTATCCCCCAAGGGCTGGATTTAGCACATTCCTTGGGACCAATTGCTTCCTTCTGAGTTTTCTCCTCCGCAGGCTGATGACAAAGCAGGAGAGGGTTTCAGGCTGCTTTCTAATACACATGCGAGTGTGAGTTGAAAGTTGCCTTTTGGCACATAGGAAAAACCTCTGGAATGAGTCCAAGGTGCTCAAAAACTTACTTTTTTTTTTCTTTTGTGTGTATTTTRGCAATTCAGTCAGTCGTGTCTTGTTTCAGGAATATGGGAGGCTCCTACCTGCGTCTATGAGGATTCATGCAAGCTAACATTAAAAGCAATGGGACAAGCTCCCATGCAGTACCTGTCAGTGTGTAGATATGCCTCCCCTGGAGCAGACAAGTGTCTGCAACACACGGTGTTTAACCTTGCAGGCAAAGCTTCCCAACCATAGATGTTTCATGCCCAGGAACGCACAAAAGAAACACATTTGTCCGTGCTTGTCTGCACAGACTCAGCCTCGCTCCTTGCACCTTTGCAAGCTGCATCCTACTGCATCCTACTGTCGTGTTAGTTGTTTGGCGTGTGAGAAGACTAAAGGCAAGGTTTTGTCAAGTTCTGGTCTCCAGCTCGTCATTCGGTGCTCACTTAGGTGTGTGCAAGAACAAAAGTGGCTCTGTGATCCCTTGTGCAAGCAGCACCAGAGGTGTAAAGTGTCACAGGGAAAATGTAGCTGATTTGGCGAATACCTCGTCAGGGCCTCACAAAAATCCCACATTCAAATGGGAAACAGAGGTGAGAAAACAGACCAAACAGCCAGAGGCCCTCCAAGCTGGTAACTGTTTCTGTTATTCTGTTATTAACAGGATACAGCTTACCCATTTATTTCTGGACCATTTTTCCAGGTGTATCTACTTCGCTGAGCACTTGTGTAAAGTTCTGTGAAGTCAAGATGCTATTTGGAGAAGAGAAATTCAGTCCGATCGGGTAAGTGGGAGAAGCATCCAGGCCAGATGCACTCTTTAATTCTGAGTAATGTTGCTTTTACCAGGAGCGCTGGGTCCTGAGGCACCAGCAATGAGAGGCCCAGGACAGCAGGAAGGTACGGTGGGTAACAGCGAGATCCCACAGACGCCGTCTTCTTGATATAAGTGAAGCAAATCTAGATAAATCCTATCTAGAGCAAACTGCAAAGATCTGTCAGGTTGCACCCTGAGGCTTGTGCGAGGTTTGCACAGTGCCGGAGTAGGAAACATTTGATTTCTGTTATTTGTTTTCTATTATTTCCAATATCATCCCCAACAGTGTTCCTTACCTCTGTTCAGTCCTGCGTGTGCTGTGGGAATAACATTTACGGGCTGTGCSTCTTGCCTTCCTTTGCGCCCGCTCAAGGTGTCCCTGAGCCGCCCAAGCACGGCAGTCCCTCCGGGCAGCCCAGGAGAAAAACCGGCTCCGGAGTATTCCTGGCATGTGTTTGCTCTGGCTGCGTTAGGGGCACAGGAGGAAGGAAAACAGATCGACCAGCTCATGGAACAGCTGAGGTGGTAGTGAGGACTACTGGGAGAGAGAGGAGGGAAAGAAGGAAGGGCTGGATGAAGAAACTAGTGAAAGCTGATGAATGGCATAAAAATAAGAGGAGCAGCATTTCTACCTTCTGGGAACCCAGAGGTCTTGCATTCTCAGATGCGTATTTGGTGTGTATTAGACAAGGCTGTGTCATGCATTTAATGAGTTAGTTTAAGAAGATGTTTTTCAAAGAGCAGCTACCTAAAAATATATAAAGAATTGAAGGAAAAGAAGAAAATTCTCATTTATTTCTGAACACTTGTGGGAACTACGTGCTGTTATCCCCCAGAAAAGGCATCTCGTGGCTCAGGACAATTACTACTGGACAAGGCGAGACATCAGGCTCTCAGCATGGCCTGCTGTTCTCTGTTTCTGTTGTTCTGAGCAGGCTGTCGCTAACTCCAAATCACAACAGCATCTGATTCATCCTTTCTCACACACAGCAGTGGGAACATAAAATAGATTGTTAGTTTTCCCAGAGATATAGTTTCTGCTCACTGGCTTGACTTCTAAAGAAAGTAGCAGCTACAAGGTTTGTCATCACCATTGCGTTAACTACCTCTAAAACCCAAGGRCTTTTTAAAAACCAAACGAACAAAATCCAAACATTGAGAGCACACCAAATCAGCAACTCCACACTTGTTGCTAATGAGCCAATTAGCCAAAAAACTGTGTGAGCATCTCTGAATGACATTCGCATAGAAACTCTGCCACTCGGTGCCGTTACCTGCATCCCATGCAAACCTACAGTTTGCTTCCAGCTCCTCTTCGATCCAAAGGGAATGCAAACAGTAATTGATGTTGGTACAAGGCTCTGAAAATGTAAACTGTTCTGCAAGTGCTGCTGCTTTCATCTCTGTTACGGAAAGGTCAAATATTTGACAAAAGGCCATTTTTGCCTCTATCAACCCATACTTTTAGAAATCACAAAGCTTCAAAACAAATGTGTAAATGAAACGATGAAGAAAACCTATGCGGACTTAGAGATGGGAAAGGTTATTTAATATTAGCAAAATGCCCTTGAGTCTCTACTGATTCGCTGCCTTCCCTTCACTTTGTTGCTTACTGACTTGTCACCCTTTTTCACAGTAGGACCTCTCCTACCGCTCTTCAGGCAACCTAGCTGCACCGTGGCTCTCCCTGCCCGTGCAGCCCTGAGCCGGGACACAGCTGTGGGATGATGAGGAGCACTTCAGCCATCACTGTGTCACGCCATGCACAGCTGGTGCCAAACCCCCTGCAGCTGGTGCCAAACCCCCTGACCTCCCTTCTGGTGCCCCTAAATCCATACCTCCCCCAGCTCCCTGCTCTGGAGGGAAATGCCACCGCTCTCACCCACCCCAAACTCTGCTGAAGGCTCTGGTGACCTGGGCAGGTGGGATAGGTGAATAGCTAGGCTACCAGCTGAGGCAGGGTCCACGCCAAATCTGACATATTCTGTGGGTTTTGTCTTACAGTGACAATCCCAGAAATGGCACTGGAGCAAGGTAAACAAGCAGAAGAGGCACAGCATTCGTATGACACACAGCCACGGTCTGGAGAGAAGGTCAAACAGAAGGGAGATGATTCAGGGAACTCTGTGCAATTTTTCCTTAAACTCAAGAAATGGATTTACACCACTCCAAGAGCAAGTAAAATTCCAAACGAGTAGACACCAAAATTTACATTTTTACCTCCCAAGTCTTCTAAAAACATCAGTGTAAGAGACTGTCATCACTAAAACAACCAGCAGCCTTTAAAGACGTTAAAATCTTCCCCTTTGCTGAAGGGCACTGCCATTTCCACACATGCTTCTCAAGTCTTATTTGTTCTGGTGTTGTCTGATGCTGGCCAGCAATATAATAAAACACCGGTCAAATGATTCACTTGGATAACGTCCACGGCCCAAAGCTGCACTTAGAATATATAACTAAAGCCCCCACGGACTTGTATACAGCGAAGTCTCTTCACATGATTGTTTTATTGGCCAAGTACTGGATTGCCATCTACTGGAGAGTAAAGAAATAAAAGCCAATAAACAGATATTGCATAGTAAGGGAACTATGTTGCCTGTGCATTTTTGGCTTTAACTTTCCCTGCTTCTATACAATTAATGCAAGTCTGTGATGGCCTATAAAATTGTTTCTCTGTTATGGTAAACAACTTCTGGTCTTCACTATCTTCAAAGTTAGACCACATAAATATTACTTTTAGAGTGAGGCACTTCAAAAAAATTAAAAAAATCTTTCTTTAAAATGAGCATACATGGTCCATTTAGAGCTGGAATTATTAGATAAGCAGCCAGAAAACAGAAAATGTTGCTGAGGATTAAAGCTTTCTTAGTCCTGAACTTCTGTATTTGTGTGACCTTTGTGGTCTAACAGTTGTGAGAATAGCTACTGGATAGCTAAATAGTATTACTACCAAGAGATAAAATTACTACTAGCGGAATGTATGCCAAAGGCAAATTAAAATATCTAAAGCTTTCCCCCTCTGCCCATCTCCTTTTGCCTGTGTAATGAATCTGTGTATTTAAGCCTATTAATATACAGTAATCTCTTGCTGCCTTCCAATTATTTTTTTTTAAAAAAGACYATAAAGTCAAATGTTCTTAGAAGATAGGAAGTAGAAGAATTAAAATGGGTGGTACAGCCTCAATTCACCCTACCAAGTGCTCTACAACTGCTTTTGATGAGCTGAACATGTTTCCTACAGGATGCTCCTCTCAATCACTGCAGAACCTGACTCTGCATTAAGAGACTGTCCAGGTCGCAGATTTAAAAGAAGGAAAAAAAGATAAATCTATAGGACTGTGGACTGCATTACTGAGGAATTTTGGGGCAGACATCAAATGAGGCAGATGTGTGCAGTAACAGAAATAATGGTTTCGAGGCTGCGTCAGCTGAGGCTGGTTTGAGTCATGCCTGTAACATAGAAAATATGATAACATAGAARAAAACAGATACTTTGCCTAAAAAGACAGGTGAAGGGTATTGAAGGGTTGGCCGTGTTTCAAGAAGAACGTGCCTCAGCCACCACAGCTCTTCTGAGTCCTTCTGCCCACCTGCACCCCTTCCTCCTCCCCATCTTGCTTTATGTCTGTCCCATGCCAGTCCCATATTTTCACTCCCCCTTTTCTCCTCAGCACCTCTCCTTGCTTACCTTGTCATCAGATCATCTATTGAGGTGCTTCTTCCAGCCTATTCCTCTCTGCTGAATACCACAGCCATGAGTATTACACTCAAGACAACTTACTCACTCATTGCTGCCGAGGCTCAGGTGGTGCGGCAGGAGAAAGGCATTTTGGGGAATGTCCCCTTCGGATCCTGCAGCGTTACAGCAAATCTGCGGACCAGATTCGCATGGTGCCAGTGGCTGCAGCCAGCATTAAGACTCGCTTCAAGCTGGACCATTTTCAGTGCAAAATAAAAAAATCTCAGCATTTAACTGTTACATTTTAGCAAGTAAACACAAATCACAGAAGTGATGAGACCCAGACTTTGCCAATAGCCGTGATCCTAAAGCGAAGAGGCAGCAAGTGTTCAATGACAAAGAGGAGTAAGTATAGCTGAGGGGTTATTGTTGTTGTGGTTATTATATAATTTTCCTTAATTTTTTTTCTTAAATGGTTGAATGATTTTTCTTAGGGGAGAAAACAGATCAGTCTACAGCATAACCAGGGGAGTCCAGCCTCCCAGGGCTGGACACTAATACTTATTAGAATAGTGTTTATCACATTAATTTGGGGGTTTCCTTTTCAGGAGAAGGTACATTTCTGCTAATCTCCTTTCCTTGAAAACAAAGCACATATTGGTTTTATTCTCTGCCTCTCATACAGGGCATCATACTGTATCTCTCTGAAGAAAATCTACCACATCATCTGACTTTGATCATGTTCCACTTTGTAGCAACCCTTAAAACAGAGGCAAATCTCAGTGCTAAGCAATATATGACTGGGAGGAAAAAAAAATCACTTTGCTGTTGGTACAGGTATCCTCCAGGCTCCAAGTCAGGAGATCAGTCTATTGGTTCAATTGTCTGTGCAGCAGTTTGGATATTTTTCCATTTTGATGAGACTGTATTTCTTGAAAACAAAGAGAAAAAGCCAAACAGGGTGGGGAGCTGGGGAAGTTTCCAAGCAGAGCTCTGAGAGACGGTGTGCAAGAGACAGAAACTTCAGAGATAGTAGTATATTTCTTTTGTCCAATAAATTTTCTGAGTGGCATCAAAAGAAAAAAGCTCTGCGATTCGCTGTCGTTCAGTAACATTTCATGTAGCTCTGTGCCATGCCCTTTTATTTGCTTCTTGTAGCTCCTACAAGAACCAATACCACGTGTCAGCCAGGCACGCGTCCCCGCATCCCACCGCCTGTGCCGTCTGGGTGCCACCGCGACCCCCTCCCACCCGGGTGTCCAGGCGAGAGGTGTGCCACCGCTGGCAGCTCTCCCGCGGCCCACCGGTGCTCGTGGCTCGGCCAGAGCCCAGTCAGCTGCCGGGTTTGACGTGCAGATGCAAAACGGGGGAAAGTCGTGTGTTTGCTCGAACACCTCCCTGTCCTCGGATCTAGAAATCTGGGCTTAACAGCAAATTATCGCTGTCTTGATTTTGTGCCTTGCTGCCAGTGGCTACTTTATATTTGTCTGAAAATGAGTGTTCATGTTCCCATTGCCTCACCCCGAGTCAGCTCATACCTCCATCTGTGGTATAGACAGCAAAGCAATTAGCCTGGATAGCCRGCTATGCCTTGCAGGAGCTGAGCCTTTTGCAGAGGGGGTGGGAGAATGAGAAGTCTGTGAACTATTTTTTGCAAAACCTTTCAATAATCTTATTCAGAGACTACAGCCAAGCTTACGTGTTAGTTTTTTAAGTTTTGTTACTTTCTCTTTACAACAACAAAACATAGTGATATTCTGCAATTGTCCTGGTTCCGGCTGGGACAGAGTTAACTTTCTTCCCAGTAGCTGGGGGGGGGGTGCTGTGTTTTGGGTTTGGTATAACAGGAGCATTGATGGCCCATTGATGTTTCGTGCGTTGCTGGGTGGTGCTTGCACCGGGCACTTTTCGGCCTCCCATGCCCTGCCAGGTGCATGGGAAGCCGGCGGGGGGAGCATAGCCGGGGTGGTTGACCCAGCTGGCCAATGGGGTATTCCATACCATGCAACGTCATGCTCAGTATAAAAACTAAGGGGGGGGGCGGGCTCTGGGTCCCCGGCTCTCGTTCGGTTCGGCAGGTGGTGAGCAATTGCATTGTGCATCGCCTGCTTTGTGTATTGTTGTTGTTGCTGTTGTTATCACTGTTACTATTACTGTTCTACTTTGTTTGATTTCAATTATTAAACTGTTTTTATCTCAACCCGCGAGTTTTCCTACTCGTGCCCTCCCGATTCTCTCCCCCATCCCACCGGAGCAGGGGGGTGAGCGAGCAGCTGYGTGGTGTTTAGGTGCTGCCAGGGTTAAACCACGACAGCAGTATACTTCCATGGGCTGCCCTGAACTAAGGCACTTACTTCTGCCCATCTTGATTCATCAAAACGATAAACCAACCTATTGCTGGCCCTGGTGCCATAATGAAGTCTAGCATATAGTTTGATATAATCACCCAAGCATGGTTTTGTGTATTTATTTATTTATTCTGTGCATCCTTTGCCTTCAGTGGTGTGTCTTGAGGACAAAAAGACAGACTTTTCCTGCCCAAAATATGCATATTCAGCCTTCCTTATCCACAAACACGGTACTTCCCTGTACGCTGTCCTCATCTAATTCTTCTAGGGGCTCCAGTGACCCCAGCCACTATCGTTTCTACTACTATCACTACCCCCCTCCCTCAGTACTTTCCCTTCACAATATTCACCCTGGTTTAGCCTCCACTGTCTTAAAAATTAACCGCCTGAAGTTCCTACCCCTGATAACTGCCCCCCTTCTTCCCCCTCCGTAGCGCTGGTCCTACCAAGCAAGCTGCCCCAGCCTGTCCCGTGCCGTCAGAGGGGCACCTCTTTAGGGTGGCACGTGTTTGGGGCAAACCTTGCCCTGTGCTAGGGCAAGTCTCGGAGTGCCTTGGCACCATTGGAAGAGACCAAAAGGACACTTCTGGACTTGCTGTAAGGCCAATGTGGGTTCCAGCAAAGCAGGGGGGGCTCTGTTCTTTCAGTGCAGTTATCTGAGTTAGTCATATTTAATTAAATAACTTCCTTCCTAACTTAATAGCTGTGGAGTTTACGTGTTTATCTATATCTTACCTACTGGACGTCGTTAAGGTCACTGCTATCTCAGAAAACGTTGTGTTAGAATTATACGCGGTACAGGATGAGGACAGGGATGTTCAGTGCGGCACAGCTTTCATATGAAGAGAGACTGAATAGCTCTGAGGTCTGAAGGGAGAGGCTGAGGGAGGATAGGATGAAGGCCAGTGAAATGATGATGGCCAGGGAAAATGTGAATGGAGAACAGTTTGCTCAGGGTCTTCACAACACAGTGAACCACTGATATTAAATCAGCAAGAGGAAAGAATTGTTCATGACTGTGTAGTTAAATTGTGGCATTCCTTACAGCAAGCTGCTTCAGAGGCCACAGGAATTAAGGAACTGGAGAGATTGTGGAATATAGTTTCATTTATGGCTGCTAAAAACATTATGGTGTGAATGCAGGCTTTACATCAGGACACACTCAAACCACAGACAGCTGGGAGAGCGTACAGGGGGAAAGGTCTCACACTCTTTCCACAAACATAGTTTAGGATGCATCTGAAGGAAAGATACCAAGACGAATAAACCCTCAGTCTGACCTGACACAACTGTTGCTACGTTAATGCATTTGGGAGACTTACTGGTAGACTGGAAGGTGCAGCTTGTGCTTTCCTCCCTGTATCTCATTTTTTCCATAGTCCGGACTAGCAGTAACAACATGGGTTTAGCCACAGTGGTCAAATATGAGATCGCTTTTCTTTTGGCTAAGGGCGATCTGCAGTACCTCAAACCCCAGTTTAATTGCCCAGAACCCTGTGAGAATTCACAGGAAATAGGAAAGGGCCTTCCCATTAAAAACTGGGTAGCTCACTACTGTGTTACTCCATAGGAGTTCTCAAACTTCAGCTGATGCCAACAGCAGCAGCAGAGGAATGATCTCTCTGGGCTGACACTCCATTTTCGTATGCAATTTATGGAGCTTAGTGTTAATAAATGGCCTTAAACAGATGCTGCTTTTCTCCTTCCATGTGATAATGAAGCTTGTGACAAAGCCAGGAGTACCTGATGAGAAGGAAAGGAAGCAGAAGTGTTTTCATTGCAAGGGTCACCAAGGGGAGACTTTGGTGAATTAAGCAGCTGTGCAGTGGGTGACATAAGCGTGTTTCGGACGCTATCATTCCCCTCCCGTCCTTTCCTTCCAGCTTTCCACTAACGTCTCGCAAAGCGGGAAGCAGAGAAACTATCCATCCCACTTAGTCCAGACAAATTCCAGACATCTACTTTCTCACTGTTATTCCAATTACTAATTTTTCAGGGTCGAAGCGACCGCACAAACGAGAGAGAGAACCGCGGCAGCCATGCCAGACCTCCAGCGCCTGTCTCTGGGAGAGGCTGGGGGCTGCTGCGGCGGGTCAGGGGGAGCCTGGCAGAGCATCCCCCGTGCCGGCGGCCACCCCACAGTGCTTGCTGGCCGGTGCTCCAGCAAGTCCTCCCKGCACACGCTCCTCCAGGCTCCGCTTTACTGCCATTCCCAACAAATAAACAGCTCTCTGCGACCCATAGAGCCCACATTCACCAACCGCAGCCTGTGCGTTGAAGTCTGCTCCCTGCCATTGTTTTTCTACAGGAAAGCGGCTAAAAATCCCTCTGTCGGTGCCATGTTTTTCCACGAATAGGGCCTGTCGTGATTAAGTATGTGCACATGAGGGAGCTTTCCAAGCTTGAGCAATCCATCTGGCAGCAGTACGCAACGCTGTAAGATTTGTTTCTGCGGGACGGGACCGAGAGCTGATTTAACTGCATTAGTCACCGAGCAGCAGTACCGCTGATCTTGGACCCAGAGCGCTGGCTGGCCAGCAAGTCTCATGGTTATTTTAACTTTGTTTGTTTGACCTTTTCAGTGGTCCAGACCCCTCGAGGAGCTGAAGAATGCTTCATCCCCCCGCTGACGCCTCTGAAACGCAGAGCGGCTAGGGCCAAGCGTTAGGCTAAGTATCAGGATGCAGAGGCTGAGTAATGGTTCATCTTCAGGGGGGAAGAGTCTGCCTCTTACTGATTGACTGAAGAGAAACCAATTTTTAAATAGTGACCAAATTCGGTGGGAAAGAAGGAAATGGAGCTGGCTGCTGTTTATTGCTCTGAGGATCATCAAATGTTTATTTCTTCATTTATTAGCTGTGAGATTTCTTTACAGACAAATAAATCGGTAAATCCGTAGAACAGAACCAAAACCTGACATTTAGACCCAGATTCAAGTTTTCCCAAAGTTTGTGGATGTTCGACTCATGTTATGCACCGATTCAAGCAGGATGAAAAGAAAGAAGCTGAAGAAGTTATGTCCTAATAGAAAGTTTTCAAAGTCCAGCAGGCCTCTCTCTTCAAAGTAGATCATTTGAAGATCCATATTGTGTATCTAATACCGTTACTTGCTGCAATTCTTATTACCATAGACAAAGCATTGCACAAGTTTAAGTAGGTCTCCAAATAATATTTCTAAAAAGCTGTTTACTGCCAGACCGTTATTTTTTTAACCTCTTGAGCCAAACTCTCTCAAACTGCACAGCATCTGGGGAGGAAATTAGTGCTCAAATTGCCAGTGTCAGGACAGATGCCAGACAAACTTTGTTCCGTAGCAGTGATATCTCGCTCATTGCTGTCTGAACTACACACTTGTGTCTTGAAGTCCTGCACTCTTCAGCTTTCAGGAAAGCACTTGTCAAAGCTAAGCTGACRCAGGAATTTGTACATGAGGAACCATAGTCACAACTGCCTTCGACTCCTAATCATCAGCTGGATTACTCCTGCATGGCAGGTTCAGAAAGAAGAGAAAAGCTAGAAGGAATTTTGCACCAAATATTCAGTAAAACTGTGATACTAATAGATGAGTCATACAGGAGTAAGGATGAAATATATCAAATTTATTATATGATACCTGATATCATGGACTCCATACCCTATGGAGTTTGAAAGACCTCCAGAAAAACCATAAACTTGATAGCCCAAAACAGTTGAATCATAACAAGCTACCACAAGAATCAGATCTCTGTTTTCATAATCTCTATCTCACAAGATCTTGGTAAGATTTGACAATGTATTCTTTTTAAAAGATCCCCCACCGCTGAGTTTTGAGGATGACAAAGATGCTCTAAATGTGCCAACGGGTTATTTATACTCACTCCAACACTGAGCTCGCAGGTTGATGCTCCCGAAGTCAGAATAGTTACCCCTCAGGGCAAGGCTGCTTTTAGCTGGAAATAAATACTTTACTGTTTRAAACTTCCTGATTAACACTTCTTGGGAGTCTGTAAATAGCTGGGGAGGAAGACATCTGTGCCCAGATAAAAGATGTTCGTGGATTTGCTGTCAGAGACGTGCAGTTCCCAGAGCAGCGTTACCAGCCATCCCCGTGAGCCAAAGGAGATTGTGAATACGATGCCTCTGGTAACACAGAGAGTGAGAGGGACAAACGGACGGCCACACGCAGACGCGGGCTCTGGAGATCAGTTAAGAGTCCAGTAGATTATCCAGTGAAATTTGCAATAGGAAGAAAGATAACATTTAAATTCCTCTGGACTTATTTTTGCTTGGTTTTACTCTGACCAGGGAGTCAGGGCAAGCAGCTGTGTTTTCAAAATCCACTTTTATGGTGTGAAATTGCTTTACAATCTAAGGGGAGGGGAGGGAGCTGAGGCTTGGGTTTAGCAGAAAGTTAACATTTCAGACTAAACTTCTTTCAGCTAACTAAAACATGATAACCTTTCTTCCTGTACTGCCACATAAACATATAGGGTATGGCTCTGTCCCAGCTTCTGAGGTTAAGAGCTCCAACTCCAGCTCTACTCTGAAAAGACACTCTGTAAAAAAAACACATCCATATTTATTGGTTCTCAGTCACTCAAACCTCAGATCTGCTCATTTCAAAATAAAAAAGATGTTTTTTCTAGCTGCCAGTGCTTAAACTGCACCTGGCTCACAAATCATCTCTCATAGACTTCAGCTGCACCTTAACTGCGCCTGCGAGGCATCTCGCTGGGCTGGGATTATGGATGAGGCGGTCGGTGCCAGGAAGAACACAGCTTGCTTTCACAGCCCTGAGAGGGTGTGTGGGGCTGGCAGCCTTATAAAACATCTTTTTTTACTTATAAGCTGAACGCATTCAATCCGCTGGTCAGCTGAAGCGTTCCAGAAACCACCTGAGGTTGTGCTGAATACCCCGAAAGCAGAGGTGAGAGGTGGTGCACGTTCATCATGTAGTTAATGGAAAAGGTCACTATTCTTCCTCTAATGAGGTGGGCCGGCTTCCTGACAACATTTCTGGCTTTCTCTCCAACGCACTTCTCAGGAGGGACAGTGCAGTTATGTTACATGAACCGCAAAATCCTACCTGAGGCATGAAATGGTCTGCATGGGTAATTTAAGTGACTCTTTTTTTTCTCATGTGGTTTCATAAACTTATAATTGGAAGTCATCTCAGCAGACAAATTCCTCATAACTTTCTAGAGCACCAGGAAGGCGGAGGGCAGTGCAGCTCCCGGGGGCACTGCCGAGCCCGCGGCCATGGGGAGGATGTGCTGTCGAGGGAGCCGCCGACCGCCGGGCCTATCTGCAGGAAATGCTCGGGCCCTGCAGCAGGAGAGGTTGGGGCTGGGGAGACACTAAAGCATCCGTGGGGAATGCCAAGCCCGTGCTGGAAACAGGCAGGAGCATGGAGCAGCAAGGGTGAAGGCTGAAGCCCCAGGAGCCAAGCAGAAGGGCACAAGGGTAGCTGCACCTGTAGTGAGCCTGGGCTCAGGGGTTTTTTTTTTGGGGGGGGCGGAGGAAAGGATGGCTCATAATTGCTAATTAGCTGCTGCTTGCAGGGAACCTGGAGGCTCTGTTGGAAGTATGGAGGCAGCCCTGAGTGGTTTTGCCAAGGTAAGCTCTGCACTGGTATTCAAACCTGCAGCCTAACCTAGTGCAGAGGCTGTAATGGGGGTCTCCACTTTGAGGCAGGGTGAGCAGCGTAAGGGGGGCAGGCACGTGGTGTGACTCAAAAGCAGCCGGGCCTGGGTCATGCTAAATCTTCTTTCCCAGACCAAATGTTCCCCAGGTGTTCACCAACTGCTGTGGCCGCAGGAGCAATGGTTCTCCGTGCTCAGTTGTATTTCTTAGGGAAACTTCTGTATTTTACCCTTGAAAAAATGAAATTGTGTTTTGTCAGGAAGCAAAGGGTGAGCCCAGGGAGTGTGTGGGCCGTGGTTGTCTTATGCCTTTGTGTGCTGCAAGGGGTAACTGATTGCTGGCCCTCCTCCCTGTGRGTGAGTCCTCAACCTGTGTCTCCAGAAGGATCATTCCTTCCCTTTTTCTCCCTTTTTTATTTTTATAGGTTTCCCTCCCACCCTGTCCTTTGACTCCTTAAGTTTAAATGGATTATCATTCAGCTTTAAAGTCTTTTAGCTTTAGCTAAAAGCTTTCATTGCAATTTAACTCTTTCGTTGTCCAAGCAGTAAGTGGAGAGCTCTTAGCGTGTTTTCGTTGCCCTTTGCAACTTGTTTATATTTCTCTTGTGTAATTCTTTGAATGACGTCTTTCTCTTGTCTATGCTCTCTCCTACTAAGTTTCTACCTTCCAGATCTGCTTTTCCCCTTCAGTTTTTCTCTCTTGCCCATATATGTGTGACTCTGCATATACAAATAATAGGGTTCAGTGCCCTGCAACACAAGGTAATTTTCCTTGCATTACAAACATGCATAAATGTTCCTATTCTGAATCAGTTTGATCTGTACTCTCACTTAGCAGAATGATAAGAAGCTGTTTTGCTGAGTGACTGCCCATCTATTTTCAAGCAGTCCACTTCAAAGAGGAAAAATTTGGCAGCTGTTTCATTCATTAAATCAGTGTCAGTGCAGTTATGCTTTTAAATGGGTGAGGTCTTTTATTGGAGGGGGCGAAAGCTGCCTAGTATAGGCCACCAGAGTGTTGTTACAAATTGTTTTTAAGGGGCAAAGCCGATGTAAAGAATTGCTGTGGGACTAATAAATGCCTTATCATCTTTAAGCTATAAAAACTAAACCATTCCTCCCTCCCTTAGGAAGGAAGGTATCATTTATCGACCGCTACAGCTTCAAGGTGTGAGAGTTCAAGATGGTCTGTGGTGGTGTAAGCACACTTTTTGCACAATGCTGAACCTGTAGGGAGTTACTTCATTTTTATTTTGAGGCTAAGAGGCAACTGAACCTTTATCATGGGTCTAAGGAATACATATATACGTATACTCTTTCCAGTTCAGTTAAATCTCAGTAAGCAGGGTTATGCTTACAACAATAAAAATAGTTTTGGCAGCTATGGCAGAAGGCAAGAGAGACTAGGATAGTTCACACCACTAAGGAAAAGATAATGCCTTCTAATTAGAATAAAGCACGTGGCTGTGAGGTGTCGAGAACCAGCCTCTCGTTTACGATCCCCAACGGCAGAAGGGGAGAAGTGGTTTAGTTTAGTTCCCACCGACTGCCAGCAGCCAATTCTCTCTGTGCTGTGGAAATCAGAGGGAGTTTTTTTCCAAAGGAGAGGGGGGAAATGAATGTCATGAAATGGATGAAGACTACGCTACTCATTGGTTTTGTTTTATGACTGTCATGGCTCCAGGGAGCACAAGACCATTGACTTCAGCCTAACCTGAGCTATTGGTGGCTATAATTTCTACCATCCCTTATCTTAGGAAGATTTACCAGAGCATCATTTCTCTAAGTCACTGCACAGAAGTGACAGCGCTTGTAAACAGATGATGATGAACTACCTGTGGGAATTATTCCTGCTACACATAGTGCCGTTGGAGGGTAATATCTGCCTGGTAGCAGACAGCCGCAGGAATCCAGCAAGAGCAGAGGGACTAGAGAGATTAGTCTTCATCCCACTCTTCCTGCCCTGCAACAGCTTGATTTTTGGTGGGACAGCTTTGGGGATAGTATAGTAAACGTGCTGTTTGCATTGCCCATTCAGTGACATGATTAAACACCACACTTCCTGAAACAAGAGGCTGGGACGTAAGAAGGGAGTGAAAAGGGGGGGAACTGTAGCGCGCTCCTATGCAGAAGTATCAGTGTGGCACGCTCACTCTGTTCCCCTCTGCAACACTGACTGCATTTCCAAAGCTCTCCAGCAAATACACTCCTCCAATGCCGTCTACGTTTACCTTTTCACAAAAGCATCTATCGAGGTCTGATTAAAACCAGAATATGCTGTTTGACAAGACCTGGTCTAGGATATCAAAGGATCAGTCTGGTAGAGCCAGAATGGTTTCTGGAGATGGGTACAGTCCTCTGGGGATGGAGCTGCATCCAGCTTCAACTTCTGCCAGCACTCATAGATGCTATCCCCACCAGCAGTCAAACCTCACATGTGCTGCCAACTACCTGGATAGACAGCACTCCAGCTGCCCCAGTGATACCCCCCTCATACAGTACCACGCACCCCACCCTGCCTGCCAGCACTCTGCAGGACGTGCTCAACAGCCTCAACGCTGGGAACCTATTTAACATGTTTTAAGAAGATAGTTCTTTTAAAAATAGAAAGGAAAGCAGGTTTTCTTGTTGGTTTTTGTTTGGGGTTTTTTTTTTTTTTTTTGTGGTGTTTTTTTTTTGTTTTTTTTTTTTTTTTTAAGTCCCTTCTCCCACATGGGCATGTTGAGTAAAGAACTGTGTAAAAACAATGCTCTCTTCTCCCCTTGCTTTCAACTCTAACAGACTTGTTCAGAATTTAATCTGGTCAAAAAAAGCCAAAAGTATCAAAGGTTTCTTTCCCACCGCAGAAAAGTGCAATCTTCTACTGGCAGCCAACAAGATCATTCATCTGTCACTTATCATCAAGTTTCATGAACTTTATGACATTTCAAGCACCTCTTTTTATGGAATGCAGAACAGACCTAATGAATTTTCTATATCACTCACTGAAGATTTCAGAAACGCACACACACAATAAGCCAACACACAACAGCTTTCATTTAGTTATTCTATGAAAGAATATTTTATTAATTTTCTGTATTGTGAAAAAATGCTTTCATAAAAATACAGAAGACGTACAACGTTCTTCTAGTATTAAGATATGAAATGTACATGTCTTGGCTTGGAGTTTATTGAACCTTACCATAGGACTCATGCTTGGTGGGGTTTTGGGGTTGGTGGTTTTTTTTTTTAAGTGCACTTTAGTATCAAAGGGCATAACACCAAGGAGGAGAGACTCCTGTAATATCTAGGAGCTAGTCAGTATCCATTTGAATAATTAGGTGTTTTCTAGTGCGCTTCATGGTCCTCTCCTTCCACCAGGGCCTGACAGAAGAATGCAAGACACTGCGTTTGTGCACCGTTACATTATATGTACTATGTCTAAGTGATTTCTGAACACAGCTACCTCTACCCCACCCAGAGTAAGAGAGACTGGCATGATAAAAAGGTATGGATAACAGCGAGACCACTTAGCACAGGCAGGCATCCAGGAGGCTTTGTTAGAAGGATGGCTGGCACTGAACTGCGGGTGATGAGCCCTACAAGCAGGCACCCTGGTGCTCAGCCTGGCACTGTGGTTGGGGTGCAGGGCTGCTCAGGTTGCTCTGTGCTGTGCTGCTGCGACATCCCTAGAGGGTTCTCCTGCTGGGGCGCTCAGCATCCTACCCTGCCAGGCTCCCGAGAGTCACGCCATGCTCTGCACCACAGCGGGAGCCTCCCTAGAGCTGGAGAGCTGAGCAAAGCACAGCAAAGCTGTCCAGTCCCAGAGCACTGGGCAAGCTTTTTGGCTCTGGTCTGGCTCTGCACTGGTYGTAACAGCTCCTGGCTGAGTCCTGACCTGAGCTACTGGGTTGTCTCTGTCACGCTCCCAAGTCTCTGTGTTGTGCTGGTAACATTTTTGCCCAGGACTCTTACCCAGGGCCTCTCCGAAGCAGAGCAGTGCTGCGTTGGTGGGGCAGTTGGAGGGAATGACACCATCCATAACTTAGATATGGAAAACCACAGGAATTCAGTCTTTAGGGTGTTGACTGCTACTCTTTTAAAAGTACTGGACTGTCTGTTACGATCACACCAACTTTTCATCTCGATACCAGACTCAAGCCCTCTGGGAATTTATGAATTTTTGAATGTATAGGTCAACATATATATTCACTGAATGGTGTTGTCATGACCTGTTGCCCAGATTTCACAGGGTAGAATTCAAGCTATGAAACGTCTGCACATTAGTCCATTTGCACATCTAACGCATAGTTTCTGTAATGCTTATAGTCATGTGCTGGATATAATAGAGTTTGATGAACCATGTTAACAATTTAACAACATATGCAAGATACCATACAGTATAGCAAACTGAACAAGGAAGAGATTTAATCCATGATCGTTATCATGTGGTGTACCTGAGCACCTGAGTCTAAATTTAGAGACCGAAATGCTGATCGTGATATTTTCAGATGGATACTTGCGAACATCAACCTTTACCTTTTTTGACCACCAGTTCTACATCGTAAATGCTGCAGGAATTCCCTTGGGGTTCCCACAGGATCCAACATTTGCTGGAGGCTAGTTCTCTCTTCCCCCTACCTGAGCAAATGCTTTATACACTCTGTGAAAGAAGAGGTGCAGAAACAGACTCCCAGCTCAGGGAAAACCACATATTCAGGTCCCCTGAGAAGAGGTCCTCAGTAACCAGTACCACTATATCTAGACAAAGAGATATTATGCAGCAATGTTGCAATGCAAATCCAGATCACCATGTCCAATATCTGAAAATGAACCTACTCAGATATATTGTTGTTTAAACATGCCCTGGTAAAAAGGCAAAAAATCTGCAGAGTATCTCTCATTTGGATCAGTTGAGCTGAATACCACTGAGGTTGCAGAGTTTTGTACGCTGTGTAGGAGTAAAGCCAGATTCAAAGCCAGGTTCAGAAAACCTTCAGTAAAATCAACACAAATTTTGATTGTTGGATTTGTTTTTCTCCCAGTGGAAAAGCAGATAAGGGTTCAGGATAGCTAGCAGCATGCTAGCTTTAAGGAAAATAATGCAGGAAAATCTATGCAGTAGGATGACAAATAGAGTTGCTGTGAGTACTACCTGTTGGCCTGGTTTACGTTTAGATCCTTTTCTGAAAAGAATCCTTCTGTTTTATTGTGGCTGAGTGTTTCTCCCATCTCCATTTAAAACTTGAGGCAGACCTTAAAAAACATATAAAAATCAATGACACATGCAAATAAAAAGCTGACATAGGGGTCTAGCACACTTTTGTAACTAGCAATTCTTTTCATTAGAAAGGAGATGGCATAGTCCAATATGGAATACATATATACTATATGCTTACTATACATATACATTCCTACATGTAGTTTGACACTTTAAGTTTGGATAATTTTCCATTAGTGACCTAGGCAACTTACCTAAGCTCCACCTCCCACACATGCCTTACTGCTTCTTGGTATGGCTTTGCATTTTCTTCATCACTGAAGCTCACAGTATATACTAAAACATCTGCTGCCAAGAGAAAAAACGTTCCTCGTGGTGTTTTTAGCGATGAAAATGGTTTTTTTAAGGCTCAAGTGCTAATGCCAAACTCATTTACTGTTACTTTTGGCATTGTAAGCAATAGGGCTGTGCATTCTGTTCAGAAAGTATGTGACAACTTAGGTTAAGTAAACAAAAAACGCTTTTGCATTCTTTTTTATTAAACCTTCTATGTAGGAAGGAGGTAGCCTGCAGAGAAAGTGTTGGAAACTTATTTCAAAGGCAGGTTATAGATTATTGAGGAGAGACCCAGTAAAATCTGGGATGAATGATCTGTCCCAAAGCCAAAAGAATTTGAAGGAAAAAGCTTAACCAGTTGGAAGAAAACGACAGATGATTTTGTCAGCTTGAATCAAGCAGAAGAGTGAAACCCAATTTCCTGGGAATTCATGAAAAGAGGTATCTCAAAAAAAGAAATAAAGTAAGGGTGCTGCATCCAGATGGTCAAAATCACACAGTGCAAAACTGTCTTTAGCAGGTGGAGACTGCCAGCCTTTTTAAGTGGTGGTGTCAAGTCTCATCAGCTAAAGCACTGCAGACGCGAGCAGTAGTTGGGCGGGAGGCATCAGAAAAAYGTATAAGCACCGTGTTTCTCCCAGTGACTCACCAGATGTAATTTCCTACTCAGGACAGAGCACATGCTCTGTCTCAGTGCTGAAAGGTGCCATTTTCAGAGTGAAACAGTAAAACTGAGCTGCTGACCTCCACAGCAATTCCAGAGAGATTACTGCCATTTTTGCATAACTAAGAGTGGTGATTTCCACCCCAGCTATTTGTTTTGTTTTTTGGTTTTTTTTGTTTGTTTGTTTTTGTTTTTTTTTTTTACATTTCCAGGAGGACAGAATGTCTTAGAAGTTTTGGAAACAATAACATAGATGTAAATGTTGGCACTGAAATCTCTGAGCTGGAGAGGACAACGGAGCTAGCTCAGAAGTCCTGGCTCCAACCCCTTCGGGTTCTGGGTGCCCTCTGGAGAAAACTGCATGTGGTGCTGCCACTCTGCTGGGGGATGAAGCGTTAGGAGCCTGGCAGGCAAGGAAGAGTGGTTGTTGGCTACAGAAGTTCCAGCCATCTAAAGCTTTCCTACCTTAAAAAGTAAAGGTCTAAGTACAGCTTTTATGGCTGCACTACTGTGTCTTCAGGTACTGGTTTTGACCACTTGCGCTGTTGCTGCTGGTTTAAAATTCCAGGTGGAAACCTTTCACTTCTGCCTTCTCTCCTTAATCTCCCATCCGGTCCTCTCTTGTATCAATGTTTTTTTCACATAAAACCTAAACATTTACCTAGCATTCTACATTTGTAATTCTGGGTCAATAACAACAAGATGTTATGCTTGCTGCATTCGTCTGCCTGGACTGTTGATGTGAAGACTGAAGTACTCTGGGGTTTTGCTTAGTGGGGTTTTTCTGCTGTTTTCACRGGCAAAGCCTGCTTCCTGTCTTCTGTGCGTACCACCATAATTTGGGAAGGAGAGGCCCAGCCCAGCCGTCGGGGAGCAATGGGTTAGGGGCTATTTTGACTGATATTGACTGTATTGAAATCCATGGACCAGCTGATTCACACAGGAGTACTGACTAAATAATAATAAACCTTAAAAAAAAAAAAAAAAAACCACCTTCCATTTTGGGATAGGTGAATCAATTTTCAGCTCCTAACTCTAGAGGTTTTTTTCTAGATGGCCTTGAAAAATTGTTGAGCTCATCACAAATATTCAGAAAAGAATAATTTATGAAGATATTTTTGTGAGATTTACTTCTGTTCAGAAATACCAAGTACAATCAGTTTGATTGTACAATCAGGCTGATTCAGTGCTCTAAGTGGAACATAAACATATTCTTGTCTTTAAGTATATTTCCTATATTAGCTAACTTTCTACTAAAATGATCAGCAGTAAATGAGTTAACAATGTTAACATTTAGTCTGTCATCTTCAGATTTCAGAGTCAGTATTGTATAGGGATGAACAGTTCAGACCAATTGAAAATTATTCTTTTGATTGTCTTTGGTCTCTTGAAGATAAGACTGTGTCAGTTCTGCTTGATTCATGTCTTCAAGGAGTTCTTCACAGCCATGACTCTCAGGAACATAATTTTATTTTAAATGGGATGTGAGACGTCGGAGCACCAGCTTGATAACAAATTTAATAACGACATAAAGTCTTGTGTGAATGCAGCACGAGACATTTCGGAAGCACAAGAATTCAATTGAACGTGCCCTTCGTCCTTCCACCTTCTTGCTTTCTCCCTGTCATACTTAAGTTCAGATTGGCATGTGTTTACAGAGCACGCAGTAAGCTAACACCAGCTATCATCTCTTAACTCCTCCTGCCTGTTTATTTCTATCTCCATGAAATATTTATTGCTGGTTTTTATATTCTTATATCCTGAGGTGTATGGCTTTTGTTTAGATCTTAACGGAATCAAGTAGCAGGATGTGTTTGCACAAGCCTTACAGGCATGCTCCTGCTTGGCCTGCTCAGGTATTAATTAAAGCTGCTTGTGAGGGACTTGAAAACGGAAGTTTTGTAAGCAAAGGTCTTTGTTTCTCGTAGAGCAGAAAGTGTTTTACATCACATAACAAGAGAAAATGTGTAATTTTGGGACCATTCACCCAGCTGAGCAGTTTATTTCCCTGCAGTAATAAATGTATTTTGTATCTTTCTACTCTTGATGTGATTCACAATTCTGTATGTTTACCTATAACAAGGCATGGATACAACCTAATCATTTGGCAGAAAGTTTGCCAGTTTAAAATCTGTTTGCCTGTCCCTAAATCTACTGCCAAACAATTTCTCATTTGTACTTAAATTTACAAAAGGATGTAGTGGTCTTAACACTGCAACACTTGATTTACAGGCAAGCATGGCCCTCCCATGCAAGGTATAGGAGATGAGTGTTGAGTCTTCCTCTTGCCTCAAACAATTTAAACTCGGATCTGCCACTTTGCTGCAAAGCTCCCTCCTTCAGAGGCTGCTGGTCTCCGGTCCTGGGCCCAGGGATCTTCAAATCTTTATGCAAAGTGGAGCACCTTTAAAGAGGGCCAGCGTGAGACTGTCTGCCCCTGCCCAGTAGGTCTCATGGGTGAGAGGGAGCTGAGCCTCGTGTCCCGTTTTCTCTGCGTGCTGAACAGGCTGATAGAAATTGTCAGTGGAAACAAAACCTCTTTGCATGTCTATCTGGCACCTGCGAGCTCTCAGGAAGTTATTGTCTCTATGTGTCCTGGTTTCGGCTGGGATAGAGTTAATTTTCTTCCTAGTAGCTGGTATAGTGCTGTGTTTTGGATTTAGTAGAAGGAGAATGTTGGTAACACACTGATGTTTTAGTTGTTGCTAAGTAGTGTTTACACTAGTCAAGGACTTTTCAGCTTCCCATGCTCTGCCAGGTGCACAAGAAGCTGGGAGGGAGCATAGCCAGGACAGCTAACCCAACTGGCCAACGGGGTATTCCATACCATATGATGTCATGCTCAGTATATAAGCTGGGGGGAATTGGCCAGGGGGCAGCGATCGCTGCTTGGGGACTGGCTGGGCATTGGTCGGCAGGTGGTGAGCAATTGCATCGCGTATCATTTGCTTTGTATATTCTTTTATTTTTATTATTATTACTACTACTATTTTACTTTATTTTGTTTCAATTATTAAACTGCCTTTATCTCAACCCACGAGTTTTCTCACTTTTACTCTCCTGATTCTCTCCCCCGTCCCACTGGAGGCGGAGGGGCGCTGAGCAAGTGGCTGTGTGGTGTTTAGTTGCTGGCTGGGGTTAAACCACGACACTATGTTTCAGTCAACTTCTGTGGCAAGAAAATGGATATTTATTACAATCCAATTTAAACTACAGCCATAAACTGTGCATGCTGTGACATACTTTTCCCCTGGAAGTACTGAGAGGATTATGTTTGTGAAATTTCATTTACAATTAAATAACTCTTCTTGGCTGCTTCTGAGCAAGTCTCATTGGGTATGTCTGTACTGCTAAATAAACCATGGCAGGAAGCAATACATGGCCAAGTGGTATAGGATGCATCCTGTCAGTCCTCCTGGTGCCTGGCTCCCCTCCGAGCAGAAGCTGCCCTTAAGTCCTGCATAGTGCTCTGCCCGCGCCTCCTTGGGGCCTCATCTGCTGCACTGAGGCCCGAGGAGGTGATAGTTAGGGTTTTTGGGGGGTTTGGATTTGTTTTTTTTTCCATTTCAGAGCATCTGAAGCAATCTGGGCTGCATTACAGCCCACAATATTGATGGTTTTACAGCATGAAACTGAATGTATTGTCACATGCCATGGGGTCAAGTGGGAAATATTTTGTAGTACAAAGCCTGCTAGAATAATGTCAGAAAACTGTGCAAGGTGGAGGGAGCCAAACTTGGGGCAGCTGTGTCCATACTGCCCTTCAGGAGCAATCCATAGAGTGAAATATTTCCGGAAATGCACCCAGTCTTTCTCCTGAAGAAGGTTATCAGGTGTAGCTCACAACAGGGAGCTCGCTAGCAACTGAGCAATAGCACCTCATGGTGCTAAGGCTTGCTGCATGGCCATTTTTTTTTTTAATTTAGCAGTAGRGGTGTGCTCAATGAATCTCAGCAGAGGCCAGGAGTTACAACTTCTGTCCTTGCAGAGGTAGACTGTAATGAGGGAAAACAGACTGCAGGAGGAATTTTGCTTCCCAACTTACGTAAGGGCTGTTTATTTGAGCCATAGGATGCTATTGGCTTGGGGAAAGAGAAACAGAGATGACTCTTGTAACTTTTTAAAAATATGTACATTTAATATGGCTTTAATGGTCAAGAGGAATAAAATACATCTGGGGAATATCTGTCTCTAAAAAAAAAAAATCAATGAATAAAAACAAAACAAGTTGAGACTGTAGCAGGACATACAAAGAGGGATTAGGAGGTAAACATACATTAAAATATGTAAACATACATTAAACATAACATAAACATACATTAAAAATAAACATTTTATTTCTGTTTTTACATTGTCATTTAGGTCTGGGCCACATTTTCAAAAGCAGATTTAAAAAAACTGATCTAATCTCTTTATAGATAATTAAGCTCCTAAATCGCTCAGATGTTGCAGAAAGTAATCCCTCCCTTCCATTTTCTAATTAACTAATTAACTTTCTTAGAAGAGAACAGCTTAGTTAAAGAACAGCTTAAGTTAAAGGTTTGCATAGTCTGTCATTTGTTGTAGGGAATAAGAAAGGTTCCCTAAGAAGTCATAACTATGATTAATACCCCTGTATCTGTAAAAGAAAAGAATTTAGATTTCTTTTGTTACGTTTCAGGGAAAATGCTAGTTGGAAGATTATTGGTTGGTGTCCAATTTTCAGAGATAATTCTCTTAATTAGGACTCTCACTTCATCTCTTTGCCATTCCTATTGTCTGTGAAAACAAGAAGTTTGGGTCCCAGAGAGCAGACTTAAATGACGAAAGGTAGAGCTGCCTGCCCTGGTGAGAGATCAGCAAACCATAGCACTGCCCCTACTTTTCAGCACTACATATAAATAGGGTAGATATAAAAAGGGTATTGAGCAACTGAAGAGTCATGGACAGCAACAGCAGTGAGCAGAGCTTGAGGAAGTATGTGACCAGTGACAAAAGTGAATTTGGTTTGTTTAGCTCGGTGAAAAGGTGACTTAGAGAAATGGTAATAACAACCCCCAGAAATGCTAGAGGCCACCAGGAAAAAAAGGAATAAAACTGTTCTCCGTGACCTCTGTGAATAGGACAAAAAATAATGATCTCAAACTGCATCAAGTGAGATGTAGCTGAGACATCACCGGTCAGAATAGCAAAGGACTGGAGTCCGGTGAGGTGGTAGGCTCTTTGTTGTCGGAGGTTTTAAGAACATCTCTTCAGATGTTTAAGTACAAACATCTGTCAGGGTAGTCTAGGTGCAGCCAGTTCTACCTTCAGAGAGGTGGATGTGCTAAATGACCTACCAAGGTCCCTTGTGGACCTACTTCCATCACTCTACTACTCTTAAAGCAAAACACAGCACTCTTTAGCTACTGTGTGGAAAAAAAAAACCACCTTTTTTGTTTTCTAACGCTGTTCTCCCCCGAGGTCACAAATGATATAGGGATCCTCATGCTGTAAGGCTTCTGAGCTATGGTTTAGCCAAATGTTGTCTGAATGCATCATTTCTACCCTTTCCCACCCTCTACATAGTCCGAGAAAATTGCTTTACGTTTCAGCGGGGGAAAAAAAAAAATCTCTTGATGCTCAATCTTCACCACAGTGACTTGGTGAGAGAGGTGTTTTACCTGAGCAAAAACATGCCTTCCTTTTTGGGAAGTGTTTTTCACGTTTATGATCTTGGCCGCAGAAGCAAAAAGTGAATGATATATAGCTGTACCCGTTGCATACAGGTTTTTTTCAATGAAGGTAATGGCAGAAACCACAACTACAGCACAGCCTTTTTCTGTTATGTCCTTCGGATTCCATCATTGACTGGGATTGTTCCTGGAGTCAGTCCACGCCACCTTTAAGCTTACTCAAAGGGATGAAAACTTTTCCTACCTCTGTAATTAAAGCCTCTTGGCCTTTCATGTTAAAGTATATGTGAGAGAAGTTTTTAAAGTAATGAGATGGATATCTATTCAGCAAAATGTGTACACATGTTTTTTGGAATCCATTTAGTTCTTGATACCTGAACACACTCAAGCATGGGCCTTGCTGAATCACAACTGTGGTGCCATTGGACTTTGCTGGTTTACAACTATGGAGCTGAGAAGCATAGTGCTCCCTGATAAAAACTGAATATCTCCTAAATGTAGAAAAAAATGTGAAAGTGCACAGTACAGAGAATAGCAGCTTTATTTTTTTCCAATCTACTTATATACCTCTAATCTACACTCTTTTCTCTTTCTAGCCCTGCTATGCTTATTACAGGCTGCCTGGTCCAGCTGATTCAGTCATTTACTTGTGAAGATCTTCTATTAACCACTAACTTTCAATTCATCATTCACCACATCACCTCCTCTGCCATACTGTCCCCTGCTTAATTTTGGTGTCCTTGATTGTCCTCTTTGATTCTATGATTCCTTCTCATTTCAGATCATCTTAGATTAAGATCAAAGCTTTTAAATGTCTTCTCTATCTATCTTAGTCCATAACATATCCACAGCTTCCTTCTGTCCCTTGAAATGTCTGTTCCTTAGGAAGTGCGCAGATAAGCACCCTTTTCATATATCAGATTCAGTCACCTTCTCACACTGTTATACTCTCCAGGGTTTTAAATTTGAGGCTTCAGTAGGATCAGAAAACCCCACACTGAGGACAAAAGGACATTTAAAATGTACTGACTCAGATCTTGGCTACAAAAAGGCATATATCTCCCAAATGCTATGCTTGGAATGTGTGACCAGGAAAGATCAACAGCACTATGCACAAGAGCTCTGACCAGGGTTAAAACTAGTAATTGGGCCATGAAGCTTGTGAGATGAGCCAACTGTACTCCACCTGAGTGTTTCATTAGGACTGCTGAATGCTGATGGGACCCTGGGTCTTCAGATGGAGCTCTGGCCCACACAAAGGGAAGTCTCTTGGGGCAGAGTCCTGCTTGCCCTATGACTAAAAGTAAGAGTCTAAAAATTAGTATTTTGTTTTAACAGATTTCATTTCTGGTCTTCGTTTCAACAGTTCTTTCTTTCCTTATCTCCCGTTAGCTTATATTTCCAAAGGGACAAAAATGGACTTAACTCTGTAGTTAATGCCTCATCCCATGTTCTGCTTAAGCTGTGATCGGAGAAGGACAGAGGAATAAATATTACCAAAACTGAGATGCAAAATAAGTGCCTAGAGCAGTTTAAGCTGAACAAATGGGTAGGCAAAGTAGGTTACAGTGAATTGGTAATGTTTAGATATAGCCTGGTTTGTTGAACTCAGAGGTAGCACCCAGATGTCAGGGCTGAGAGACTGGCAGGATGGCCAAATGCATGAAGAAGAAAATAGAAAAGGAACATGTAGAGGAAGATTGAGTTCTTTTTCTACTATATTAACAGCTAAAGATCCATGAAGTGCAAGGGAGAGGGGCTGCAACATTAGCTTGGACAGGAGATGGATCTGAAGTGAATCTGCAAGACAGCAAACCAATGATAACTGCATTTCTGTTCTTAGCTCTTATTGCCCAGAAATAAGGTGTGGAGGGAGAAGAGTACGACAGTGCCCACGGAAAGCTGGGGAGGACAGCACGGCTCCTCTGAAGGAGCGGGCAGGAGGGAGAGGAAGGAACCACAGGCGGTTGTGGAAGCCGGGGAGGCCCTGGCTTCAGGCGGAGTCAGCAATGCCCGCAGCACCTGCCTGGTCACTGAGGAAGAAGTTCTGCACCCAGCTTTGAAATGGGCATCTGAAACCTTGACGAGAGCAGCCTGCCCGTTCTGTAAGCCAGAACCTAGGTTTTCCAAACATTTAAAGGAACAGTTAGTGTTCCTATATCACTTCTAACCCCCACAGGAAAGGCCCCATGTCAAAGCTAAGTATTACAGTTTAATCGGCATCCCTGACTAATGTACAAGTCAGGTTTTGCTTATCACCTATTAATTTATTCATTCGTCCTATGTTCAGAAACCTTTTACATGATAGGTGTATCTGTAACATCAAAACACCAAAGGAATTGTACTCCCGTAAGCTGATATATCTTTAATCAGCTAGATTACATTCAAATAACTATGCATTATCTGAAAGAGAGAATTGATAAACTAAAAGGGGATAAACAAGCTACCTTTTTGTAGTGTAGAGGGAATTAAAATGCAATGCATAACGTTTATATGTCCATCATGTATAAAACTGCTCTGCTTCCACAACATTAACTCGGCAACTTGAGTTAGAAAAATCCATCCAGTTATTCAGCTACATTAATATTACAGAAAGGAGAGATGACATAAAACACTAGTGTCTTTTTCTCTTCCCTTTTTGCTTCTATTATTAATAAAAGTAAGAGGTGAGAAAAACTTGTTATGCAAGGTAGGTTATTCAGTAAGCTAGTTATAATTTATATGGAAACAGAATACTGATTTTTATGGAAAGGCTGAAATTAGATGAAGATACATGAAGCATCCTTTTGTCAGATAAGTTTCTGGGGCTACCTACTTCATTCACATTCAGAAACAAAAACTGCTCTTCTAAAAAGAGAAATAATCCTGAAAACCAGACTGCAAGACCATGACACATTTATTTAAGTAATAAAGTTTCTCTAATGGAAATGACAATGGATAAAAAAGGAACATTTATAGCAGGCAAAATGATCCATTGGAAGAAAATTATAGATGCAAGTTTCAGTCTAACTGAAACTAGTTAGAAAATCAATGGAAAATCAATGACCTATGGTGTATAGTAAATTAGTTAATTATGTAAAATGTCAAACCCTGTAAATGATGTAAGATTTGATTTTACAAATCAGTTCTGCCTGTGAGAAGTTTTGCAATAGTAAGTACTAGTGATTAAAATGTCAGCATGAAAGACTGCTGCAGATTCTACCACTGTAATAACAGAATGTAATAATTACATGCTTGGAAATTCCACATAATAACAAATACAAAGTTCAAATTATTTTAAAGAGTGGTTTCAACTCAAAATTAAAAAGCAGCACTAAGGTGCAGCAAGGTGGTCTCCATATGTGGCCCTTTTTTTAATCAGAACATACTCTACATCTGCCTTTGCAGCACATTTACCACCCTGCCAGCCACAGGACCCATGTTTGGGGACAGTGTCAGATTGTCTGTGTCTGACTTCTGCAAAAATTGCACATATTCTGAACATGATGCATTTGGAATGTCTTAAAACACTCTCCTATTCTCAGTTATTTGCATTCTTCATTTCCCAGTCAGCCAAATCCCAACAGGACTTGACAGTTTCAATGGCAGCAGTTTCTTCTCACTTTCTAGAGCATTACATAAAGAAAACACAGCAGAATTCCTACAGGCTTTACCTTACCTCTTGATGTAGCGCTTGCTTTCAATATAAGATCCAGTCCTTTGTTCCTGACAAGTCTAGTACTACTACTTTTAAGCACGAAAGGAACATGTTGCATCACACAGTAGTCACAGCTCAAAACTGAACTCTGCGGTGGCAGTTTAGGTTTATTTGATAGGCAATGTCTTCTTTAAAAGATAAAGTGACATTATCTGTATTTCACATTTACAAAATGTAGACTGTTGGAAAATAGTGGCAATGGAAGATTTTTTGGGGCTCTGAATTTGGAAATTTCCCTACTGTAATTTTTTTTTGCATTCTTTTCCTGTTTAGCATCTCCTTCCTATAGTTTGCTTTTATTCAACTAGAACTGTATCTGCTTGCAAGAATACAGCTTGTCCGATTTTGTTGTTGTTACAGATGTGTTCTGCACACTTCAAGACTTCTGACGTTTTTTGCATCTTAACTTTCTCAAAAACTTTTCTTTGAAGCATTGCTGTCCCTGAAGCAACTTCTTTAACAATTTCTTCTAATTGGACGCACTGCCAAAGCAGGTATGTGATTATTCCTTTCAGAGACTATGTTACAAAGCATGCTCAAAGAGCGAACATCTGGCAGCCTCTCTGAAGCAAAGAACTGAGTTGTACACAGTATGTTCACGTCCCATCTCAGATTCTCACCGCAGACATCCCCAAAGCATTAACATGTTTTCATATTCACTTAGCAAAGGACAGTTAGAGTTTAAGTTAGGAGACACTGGACAAACTTTGGGAATTCTCACCTTGCTATCATCAGCTAATCCTTGCCTCTCTGCAAGTTAGTGTGCAGTGCTGGAGTATCAGGGAGTAGATTTCTACTCACAGTAGAAATCGCACTATGAGTAATTTCCCTTGAAAAACATAAGACAATGATGTAAATGTTATAAAATGTTTCACAGTCTCTCTGCCAAACTTCTTTGGGATCTTCCAGCCCTGCTTTAATTTACAAAAGTCTTGAGCTATGCAGAAAAACAGCACGTGGGGTACTCATGTGCCTTCACCGTTCCCCATTTAATAAGTCCCACCATTAAGCAATGTTATCCAAACTCTTCTGAAATTATATTGATTTGTTTGCTTCTCAGAGTTTTCCCAGCCATAACACTCCAGTAAAATGACTACCATCACCCCCTCCTAGTTTTGGTTGCTTAGCTATAGGTTTGCTCTAGCTAATTGCTTTCCATCTATTGGATGGAAAAGGCCTTTAAAGCAGAGCCTGGGGATGAGAAGTAGAGGCATCCTGGGGGTTGCAGGTAGTGTGGGGGAATGATTTGGATTTTCATTTTGCCACCTTTCATTTATCAAACAAAACGCAGTGGAAGGAAGATCCGTCTGGTTGAGATACAGGTAATATGTGGGACTGTCTTCAGGTGAGCTGTGGCTCTGCCCCAACAGCAAATGGGTTCCCCGAGGAAAGGGAAAGACTTGAGAAAGCAGCCTATAAGGTTCATAAGCCAGGATTCACCTTTCTATAGACTTGTAGGAAGGGGATATCCTTTCAAATATTTGCAAATAAAGCAAAGACCTGGAGGCTCATCCTATGTGGGCATTTGGTTGCTCATTTTTGCAGAGGCTGGAAAGGAATTTACATAAAAAGATTAATTAATTAATTGTGCCACCCAAGATTTTGGCTTTCTATATATCATCAGGAGACAGGTGTGGCTATTAGGAGAGGAAGGCATGTTGCTTCCTTACAACCTGAGTAAGGAAGGCAACAAGAGTCCTGACTTTCAGTATGCAGGGCAATAAAACTGGGCTTCAGCAGGGGAAAGATACAGGAGCAGGGTGGGAGACTCTAAGCTGGAAATATTCCAGAAAGGACCTTTAAGGAGCATGGGGTCCACCAGACTCTTATTTAATGGACTCATGCTGTAGGTGGCACACTAAACTCATGCACTGAATCCTCAGTATTCCTGGTTTTAGATATATAAAAAGTGATATATAAATAATAAAACTTACAGCTTGCTGTTTCAACACTATGGCAAATAACTGGGCTTGTAGTTCTTGTGCATCCAAACCACACAGAAAATGGATTTAGACCTCCATGTCCACAACCCCAGAGAAGTTGAAATGTCTCAGCTATAATATAAGACTTGCAGTTACAAGAACCTCAGCTGCCTATTAATATTAGAAATCTTGACTGATAATTCATAGGTAATAAAAGTCTTTTACTCATCTTATATTCCCTTAAGAATTCAGAGAACACAAGTGAAAAGCCTTTTTAAAAAGAGAAAATACAGTGAGTTGCAAAAGGGATATAGGAGAGAATGTATCCTCTGTAATAAGAGATGAATGTTTGTCATTAGTTTAATGAAGGGGCCCCAGAAACCTCCTGCAGCCCCCCATTAGTCTAACAGTTAGTCCATTGTATACATACACAATACACAGTCACTTGTCCTTGTGGGGGATCATGTCTGGGGCAAGTCTCAAGGCTAAAAATGAAGCCATTTCCACATTTCTGAAGCTTAGATTTAAAGCATCAGGAATTTAAAAAAAAAAAAAACCAAACTTTTGACGTCCCTATTTTTCAAAAATAATATCTCATCACTACAACAAACTTTCTCCTTTGGTTTTGGCTGAGGGCTTGCTCTAATCATGATTTATTTCCATCTAATATTTATGTTTCTGGTTAAAAGGAGAAGAATTTTCAAAACATCAGTGTTCAGTTTTGCACCTAGCTCCCCTGGCTTGAACAAAAATACTACATTTGTGAAGATAGAGACATTTTGGCCACTTGTGTGAGCAATACATGCAGTAATGAAGAGTGGGAAAATTTTAGCTTTCCATCTTGAGAAGAGTTAGAGGTACAAGGCTGTCATTTGGAAGGAGAGCTTGAATGAGGATAAAAGGTGCAGTTTATCCTCTAATTGCTATGATCCATAATTATATGGATGCTGATGGTGTAACACTCAAGCGAATAACAATTAAAGTAATTGTTAAAATATCCTCTTGGGGTGAAATTCAACTCTTGCAGAGACCAACAAGCCAATCAAATCTCTGAATTCAGTGGGAGAATCACACTTTTGACCCTGTATCATAATTTCCTCCACAGCACTTGCATTTCACACAGTTGCAGCACAGTGCTGTAGTTTTTTCCTGACCTGGGATCAGACACAGATGATGGCAGGAGGAATAATTCTTCATCACGCTGTGCTTGGCACAAGGAACCTAGGCTGAGGTCCAGAAGAGTGGAGATGCAGCTGGCGCAATGTGCAGATTTTGGAGCAATAGCCTTGTCCTGCCACCCTTCTCTCATTATCTGTCCTAAAGGAAAGAGGAATTTACATACCCCATGACCTCCGTATGTATTTGGGGGTTTCCGTTATGCAATTCAGGGTGAGATTTCCTACCCAGATGCACATCTGTCATCTCACCTCCTTCGGCCAACATAAGGCTCTACAAATGTAAGAGGTCTGTAACTCATCTGAGGGTGTAAGCAGGGATTGTCATACACAGTCCTTGCAACAGTCTTCTGTCTATGGACAAACGTGGTTGTGAAATAAAAAGGCAAGGCTGGGGAGAAGGCAATATGACCTTTCTTTTACAGTAAATTAACAAACATTTTTCATAAAGTTACAAACCAACCACCTTTTTGCTTTATGCTGTTTGAATATGAAAAGGCAACAACACTTTAAGCAGCTCTTCAAAAGACACGGTGTACTGTTGTCTTAAATGCAAATGACGTATGGTTGAGCCTGCTTGTGTTAATTTGAGATAAAAAGAAAGGGAAAAAAAGGTGACATCTTTTGAAAGAGCCTCCCTTAAGGGCAATAGGAGCTGCCTTTACAAGGTGTGATATTAAAGTCTGGCTTAGCTCAATCAGCAGCACACACACAGTCCCACTGAAACAGCTAAGGTCGCTGCAGCAAGAGGCAGGCAAGTAAAATATAGTGGAGACAAAATAATAGCAGCAGCAACAACAGAGGCAATTTTTATTTCATCAGGCAACAGAAATCAGACCAGTTGATCGTAATTGTTGCTCTGGTTTTTAAACTCAAATCTCTCAATCAGGAGATTACTCAGTTGAAGGCTCAGTATAATGAGAATATATGCTTTCTTTTTCCACAAGAATTGGAAATAGTATGATCTAAGACTGACAACCCCAGCATCTGGGAGTGCTTAAAGCAATTCATAGTTTTGCTCCAGTCACGTGGCTCTGGACAAAGACTGCAGAAAAATCAAATTGGTCCAGAGGAAGCCTTGATGTTGGGTAAAACTCAATAAATTGAGCAAGGAGCCTTTGATTTATTTGCCTTAATTCATTATAAATGAATGACATTCTTTCTCCTCTTGCAAATGCTTGGCTGCTATTTTTGTGTAAACATTCATGACTATGTTAATTGTATTGCATCTTTTTATATTCATTTATATATTCATTTATATTCATATAGAGCAATAGATTTTATTGCTCTACTTCAGAGGTCCTAAATAATTGATTTATATATTCTACTTTTTCAATAGGCATTTTCGTAGGCATTATCTTCCAGAAGTATTTTGTATAGGTTTAAAAGAAACGCTTACTGCATTCCAGAAATACTGTTGCCAAACAATCTAATTTAAAAGTAGGGGGAAATAGTTTATGATATGCAGATCTACTTGCTGCTTTGCATATTTCGCACTTTAACAGCAACATGAAACTGCAAGAGTAATAAGAACGAATTATTTAAATGAGAGCTATTCTTACTGAATTAAAAAATTAAAAGGTTCCATATTTCCCACAGTTATTCTGCAAGCTGACACTGAATAAAACTTCTAATCTGACTGTATAAAATCAAAATGAAACTTTACATACAACTTAAAAACTTTCCGGTTTATATGTGCATGTGTAAAGGAAATGATAGGAAGCCAAGGTTATATATGTAACTGTCTGGGAAATGAGTCAAAACTAAGTTAGAAAAAGAACTCTCTGGGCTGTTGCAATAAGCTGCCTGAACTAGTGTAAGTCAGCATTTTACACCTATAGCTTCCTCATATATGTGTGTGTGCATACTTGTATACAGGACAGTGCCTTTACTTTCGGTGCACCACTCTTTTCCAGTCCCTCATATGAGGGGGGAATTATCGGATATTGTTCTAGCAATTTGAATATTACTCTGTTGGCTTGAGGTTTTTAAATTTTGACCTTCTTTTTCAGTTCTCAGTGCTGTATCACTACTCTACAGTTAAAAGTTTGCTGATAAAACTGAGTGCCTAAAAGACCAAGTTACCTATACAGCAAAGGCAAACAGTTCTGAAGGACATTCCCTCTGCTGTAGCTCACAAGTAAAGTTTGTATCATCTGAAATATGGTGTATTCTGTTTTGGGGTTGGAAGCAGCAGGGCATTGACAGCTGAAGGAAGAGCAAAGGCACTTTCATGCAGCACATGCACTGTGGGGCCACCGCTCATGGGAGGTTAGAAGATGAAGTGACCCGATTTACAGACTTTACAGTAAACTTTACCTTGTGGGTTAGTCCCTTCTTTGTACATTGCTTTTTCCAAAATTTGACCTAACATATGTAATGACATCCCTGTGGCAGATTATACAAAAGCAGCCCACACATAACTCTGTTTTTGGTTAATACCACTTTACCGAGTGAGGAATCCATGCTAAAGAGCTTGACATCTGCTGCCTTTTGATAGGTGAACAGTTTTTCTGAAATACTTTGATTACATGCAATCTGTCTATGAATATTTCAGTACAGTAACTTTCAGCTTGTGAATTGTTTCATATATAAGGTCTGAGATGAGCTGAAAAAACATAGGGCCAAATTTACTGAGGTATTTAGACCCCCAGTTGTTCAGACAGCTGCTTTTGAAAATCCCACCTGGAGTCTGAGACTGCTAAGGATTAAATGCACCACATCAGGTGCTTTTTTCCCCACCCCACTAGGAAGGAATTTCCTTCTTCTCCCCTGTAAGTACAAATCACCTCTCCACCTTGCACGCCACACTAGGTGTAGGATCTTCTCTGTCTTCACCTTTGGTTCACCACTCTTTTCCAGTCCCTCAAATGAATCTGCTTCTCACTTCTTTTTTTTTAACTTCTTTTCACTTTGGCTTTTCGCCTTCCTTCTCCCTCACCTTCCCCCCCCCCAAAAAAAAAAAAAAAAAAAAGAAGAAAAACCAACCAACCCTAAAACCAAAAACCAAACAAGTTGGAGGGTCTTCTCCTACTGGTTGGAGCCTTCACCTGCGGGTGGTTGGAGCCTTCACCTGCGGGAGAGAGAGACCTTGATTGTAGGTCTGCCTTATTTGATAAGACAGCAGTGGTGGCGTTACTATTAGAATATTAGGAGTTAGAACATTAATTTTAGGAGTGGTTTCAGAGATGTGGATTGAGATTTCTTACAGGCTAGACTAGATAGCTTTGTCTGACAAAGTCTGTTTCATCTTCCTGTGACATTCCCAGCTGCAACACCAATGCATCTCTTGTTGCATTAGCTTACTTCTCCCCGAAGTTTTTCCCTATGCTACAGAATGCAGTGCACTACGGGGAGCTGTAAAATGGCTCTGGGACTAGCCGAGGTAAACCAGTGCCAGGATGGCTCTCTGCCCACCCTGGCTAATCCTGCTGAGAGCCCGGCGCTAACCTGGCTCTGCTGCTCCCTGGCATTACAATGGCATAGCTCTGCATGGGGTTGCATGCATGCGCTTGCTATTTTGGAGGTAGCTGCATGTTTCTAACATATTTTTGCATTTCCTGGATTTAGACATAAGTGCCTAACTATCTACTTTAATTAGTGCCTAATTAGCACCAGTACTGTATTTTCCCCATGTGACTGTCTCTATCCTTACATGTCTAAATCTGTCCAGTACATCATATGGTGTTACTCTGTTAACTGTCTAAACAAATGTAGCTTTTAATGGGTCTGCTGTGTGAAAACTCATGTTTACACATTGCAACTTCTGCCTTTCTATTAGTAGTTTCTGCAGACAAATGCAGGAATTAGACTGCTATCAGAAAATCAATACAAAGAGGACACAAAGTCAAAGGGAACTCAGCTGGGGGGGTCTGAGTGGATATTTATGAAAGGAAAAGATTGATCATCAGGACTATACATTATACAACACGCTCTTGCACCTCTAGCTTCAATTGCCTCTTCTGAATGACATGCATGCTGATTAAAAAGGAAAGCGTCCCGGTTGAATTCTCTTGTTACCCATTTTCTGAGAAAATTAAGCAAACAAATAAAAACAGTGGTATCACAAGTTAGCATACCACTGAGAGTAGCACTTTGCTGGAGAGAGCCAGCAATGCCAAGGGATTAATATAAATACCTTTTGATAAATCCTATTACTCTCCAAGTGATGTCGATAGGACATGCTCATGTAATTTCAAATACCATTTCAATTACAAATTATAAATACCTCTTCTGAAGTGAACCTGCTCCATCAGAGTGTCACTAAGTTGTATCCATCTGGTACACAAGCTCATTTCCCTGTCTTCAGATATTTACTGTCATATTTTTTCCAGGGAAAAACCTTCTACAAAGGACAGAAATTAATACAACCAGCCAGCACAAGGCTGCAATTCCAGTTCAGTCAAGGCAGATGAAACTTGCAAGCATTCTATATGCATGAAACGAAAGGGTATGGTGCACCCTTATTTGATCTCCATCAAATTATCAACTGTTGCTTAAAAAAGCAAAATAAAGCCTGCACAGTTGCCATCAATTACTCTGTTATGCTCTCAACCCTTTCTGAATCAGAGAGTGTGCTGGAGGAATCTAAAGCTGCGATCTTTCCCAGGTGCTTCTCAGATGACATTACATTATGTTATTCTGTTATACCAGTGAACCTTTACTCAGTGAAGCCTTGCATCTAAATTTCCTCTACCCTTACTCTCTTATGAAAATTAGGGCTCAGGCTGTACCTTATCCCTTTCTAGTTGCTTATACCTTTGCAAACTGCCTATTCTGAAATATCCCCAGCTGGGGAACTTTGCTTAATGAGAATTTATTTAGAGAATTTATTTAGAAAATTTCAACAAATAATGTTCAGATGTTTCTAAGAATAAGGGAAAGATGTTTTGCCTATGTTAGAAACAAAATCCTACCACTGCAAAAATGGGAAATCATAGTGCCCCTGTTCCTTGAAGCACTGCTGTTTGTTTTTTAGGTGTGTGGGTTTTGCTATTCCCGTGGGAGACTAGAGATCTCTGCATAACCTCAGATTATGTGTGCTCAGTAAAAAAGAGCTGCGGCACCCCAGCAGCCTGGCATAGACATTCCCAAATAAGATAGTAGCGATGTAGGCTCAGAATCACGAGTGCACAGCCCAGTTGGCAAGATGTTACAACCGGGCTGACCGAGCAGCAGAACCGACTAGCTGGTGGGTAACCCATGCTGATGTGGCCAAACGAGTATCTCCGCTGAGTACTGCCAGACACACAACCTCCACACGCTCTTTATCTCGCTCATTGAACTTGTTTCTGAATCCATCCTTTGGAGTTACGAATCAGCTCAGGAATCTCTAGCACAGCACCAATATGGACCCACTTTGAAATTTTCGGCAGCTCTGTTCTCCGCTCCTTTGATTGTACTGAGCATCCTCTTCCAGCCCTGGGGAAGCACCTCTGTGCTCGCAATGTCCTTCTTGCTGGAACCATTGCAGCTGGGAGGGCGATTCAGTCTGAGCAAAAGCTGGACCTAGACTGGATGAGGTCGTGGAGGGAAACAGATTTGGACAAAGATCCTGGAGCTGAGATGAGATCTAGGAAAGGAGGAAAAAAAGAGAGTGGGACAAGGTCAAGGCGGGCAGAGGATGAGGACTGCTGCAGTGAATACCGCTCTGAAAATGATTGATCCTGTGTCTGCTAGCACCAGAGCACTCCTATATGATGTCAAGCAGATTACTTGAACTACAGGTGGCCACCGAGTGCTCTTTTTATGCTTGGTGTTCGGTTTGAGAGCCTGGGGTCTGATTTGTAGAAGTAGTTAGCATTCACAGCTGCGTCTGAAGTCAAAGGGAGCTATGCTTCAAACATACAAAGTGCTGCATAATGCTAACTATTTCACCAAGGCAAACCCCAGTCATCTCAAGGCTGGCAACCAAAATGAATAGACGCATTTAACCTTAATCTCTCTGTGTCTCATTTCCCAATCAGTAAAATGGTGATATTAGCTACATCTCATGAAAGTAATTCATAAGCATTCATTGTATGCTCAAGGTACTGTAAGAATGAATGCTGTAGAAAAGCCTGCTATGATGTTAATAATTCCACATTACAAGCAGCATTTAAATAGCTTTAAACAAAGCCTGAGGACATATGTTGAACAAAGAGATTAAAAATAAACTGAAAAGCTGCACATTCGGTGAACAGCGCCTGTCCCATGCACTGTACAAGGCAGTGGTCCTCTGAGCAAAACAATATCATCACATAATTAAAGGCTAAATTGTAAGTCATACCCTCTACAAGTCAAAACAAGTTTGTCTGAAAAATCTTGCCTTTGGATTATCCTAAAGTGTCGACACTTGGCTTTTCAACCGTAACATTCCTTTAATGTGGGGTTTGTGTTTTGGATTCTTTGGGGTTTTTTGTGTGAATGGGAATGTAATAAGTTAAGGATGTATATATGTTTTAATTGCTTTATGCTGTGCATGCAAAATCATACTGTTTTCGTTAAAGTAGATGAGTAACAGGGGAATTAAAAATAGGAAAACGGTTGCATTGTATCAAGCTATAGCACAAAGTAAATAGTATTTCTTTTCCTGCTCATTGGCCTAGATTGATTTAGGCATTCTAATTGATAGCATAACGTAGGTGTGATAGTTCATATATGTGAAAGTAACTAATTTTACAGCTAAAACTTATACATTTAAGTATATGTTCCAGCAACAAAGATTTCTATTTCTTCTTCCTCCCAAGAGAATTTTTTACCTGTTGATGCTTAGAAATATGGCAAGAACTCTCTCAACAGTACAGTCTTCCCACTTAAATTTTACTCCATTGATTGGTCTGGTTTTCCATCTTTTCTTTTTTTTTTTAAAAAAATCTCTTCCTAGAGATCAAAGACATTCTTTGCAACCAGAAAAATAAAGATTTATTGATTCACCTTACAGGTGTTGTCTGTCTTCTCATCAAAGCATCCATTTTTCTCAAACATTCAGTGTAAGTGCTTACCTGTTTCTCATCTGCCACAGCAACTAGCACTATTAAACAAATCTGCAGTGTGGTCGTTCAAACAAACCAGTAGATATGGAAGTATTCGAACGAATATAAAACAGTGTAAAACATCCATGGAAGCAGTGCAAGACAAAACATCCACGGCAGCAGCGCACGTTAAGTAAGCCCCCGATACTTCCTAAGTGTTTCAAAGCAACATTCATGAGAATTAAGAAGTGGTAGCTTAACCGTGCAATTACAGTTATGACTTTATCTGGTGAAAGGTGTTGGATGTTTCTGTTTAAAGTGAACTGCAGTCCTAAAGATCTACCTTTTGCTGTCTCTTTTTTTTGGTGCTTAAACACTAGCCTAAAGTGGACTTATTTTTTGTCATCATATTACTTTTTTTCAAAAATGAGGTGGCATTCCTAACTTTGTCTTTGCTACAGGTTTGTAGCAAATCCTTCACAGATTGTGAAGGATCTGTGCAGTGAAGCTGTAGAACTGTGCAACTAAAACCAGGAGATTCCTCTCCAAGCTATCTAAGAAGGTCTGCTCTTTCAGCCAGTGTGTGGATATTTTTTATCAAGGAATGCAATGGGATTGGTTATCTATTGTCAGATTCCAGCTTTGTGCTCTTGTCCACACTAGCAAGATTAATTTCCATATTTCAGCAGATGCCCTTTGCTGCTGGATGACAGCAACGAAACGAAGCCAGTAGTGTAGGTAAGATTCAGACATTTACCCAAGCCTTTCAGTGTAAGTGGCAAAAACACCTGAATGCAGTCTCCTGAGCAAAATCTCCAGCTGCAAGTGCGCAAAGATTATGAGTCAGGCCCCCTAAATCAGGATGCAGTTTTTACGCCTAAAAAGGAAAAGGGTGATTGCTTTTTAATTTCTGACCTGGTGAGTTACACTTGGGTCATGATTTCCTACTTTTCTCCCAAACCACAGTGGATAGAACTTGCTGTTGCTTAGAAATGAAGAGCCTAGTGTGATCCCACGAGCAGGATCTTGGGGAAGCCCCCCCCTTGCAGCCAGGTCCATAAAACGAAACGGTGAACTGGCAGTACCACCCCAAGGCCTTCTCCCACCACTGCTGCATTGGCAACGCAGCCACACGAGGGAATGAAATGTATTTGTACTTCAGACAATGCCCAAGGACAAGAATAGCTCCAAATAAGCCATCAGGACATATTGGGGACATATGTTGTATAAAGAGGATGAAGCTATTAAACAGCTCAGCACTGAGTGAATGCCATTCACCCTACGCTCGGTGGGAAGCGGTTCTCTGGGAAAAATAGCATGATCGAGTAATTAGAGGCTGTATCATAAGCCATATGTAGAAGGGGGTCAAATTAAGGTTGCATGAGCAATCTTAATTTTGTAATTTCCATACTTGTCTAAAGCCTTGTCCCCAGTAGACAACAGCCCTGCTTTAATCATCCCAGCAAAGCTGCAACGAGAGGAGTGATCCCTCTCTTCCCCCACGAATGATATTACACGAGTATAGAGGCGCGGCATCTTAATGCTGCATTGGACTCGTCTAAATCGCCATAATATTAAACCTTTCTACTGCTATCATCACCGTGAGGAAAGATATGACAGTCCTAACATAGCGTGCACGGGCCATTGCGGCCCTGGCGCCCGCCAGGCGGGATGAAACCCCTCGGCCGGGCCTCGGAGGGGTGTCCCGAGGCCTGCCCCAGCGGGAGAGGGGCGGGCAGGGGGCCATGGCGGTGTTTAGGGTAAGTCAGGCACGACCGCGGCTGCCCGCGGGGCCGGCTGCGAGGGCAGACCTCTGCGGCGGGGGATAGCGAGAAGCCTTGTCACAGCCCCTGCCCCACGGGTACAGGCCCCGCTCCCCGGGCAGCCCGCGGCGGCAGGGGCGGGCCGGGGCAGGTGGGTT
>JAYKAV010001367.1:463495-597019 GCA_035582835.1 Phoebastria nigripes
GGCGCGCACAAGTCGGCCGCGAGTTGCAGGCGGTCGGCGGCGGAGCACTGGCTGTAACTTGACACCGGAGCGAGCGCGGCGGAGGAGGAGAGGAGCCCCAGGGAGCGGGATGGTGACCACCTCCCTCCCCTCCCCTTAGCGGCGCTCCGCAGCAGCCGCCGCCGCAGCGCCGCGGACTCTCGCCTGCCGCGGGGCCGGGAGCAGCCGGCGATGGGGACGGGACGGGTCCCCTGAGCTCCCGGGAACTTTCCCCGCCGCGGGCAGCCGGAGCCGAGCAGGCGGATGGAGGATGTGCTTTCCCCGGCGGGCTGCGTGACCCGGCGGCGGCGAAGGGGAGGATGAAGAAGAAGCAGCAGCACGGCGGCGGGGACTGCCCGGCGCCCCGGCCCCCCGCGGCGGCAGCGGCAGCGGCAGGAGGGGGCCCGGGCCCGGGCCCGGGCTGGAAGAGGCGGCGGCCCCTCTCGCTGCTGCCCTTCCTCTCGCTGCGCGACTACGGCTTCTGCATGGCCGCCCTGCTGCTCTTCTGCCTGGGCTCCCTCTTCTACCAGCTCAACGGGGGGCCCCCGCACTTTCTGCTGGACCTGCGGCACTATCTGGGTAAGGGCGGCTGGCGGCGGTGGGGACTTGTTGCGGCTCCTCCTCGCCCCCCGTGGCGGCTGGGCTGGGGCCTCCCTCCGGCGCCGGGGCCGGGGGGAGGGCCGCGGGTCCCCCCGGCTTCCCGGGCGGCGGGAGCGGGGCCGGGGGCGGCGGGAGGCCGGGGCTGCCCGGGAGGGGTGGGCAGGCGGGACGCGGGGCGGTGAGGTCTGACGCCGAGGTGGGAAGGACCGGCGGCGCCCTGGGAGCAGGGCGTGGGGGTGCGCCCTCTCAGAAGTTAATTTTGGCGAAAGGTAGAGTCCCCTTGAGACCCGTCCTCAGACCCGAGACAGATCTGTGGCCGGCGGCGGCTCTTTGTCTTCCCGGTGACCGTGGCAGAGCGCGGTCCGCCGGCTACCTCTTGCCGTCAGGTGGGGTCTGAGGCGGCAGCGGAGGGGAGGGCAGCGCTCGCTGCCCGCGGGTCGCGCACCGGGGAGCTCGGGCGTAACGGTCCTGTCGGCGCCTCCGCACCCCGCTCAGGTGCGCGCAGCGGGTGCGCTGGGCCCGGTGGGGCAGGAAGAGGATTACAGGTGGCTCACGGCAGAAGATGCTGTTGTAAAAAAACCCAACCAAAAAAACCCCAAACAAACAAAAAACCCAAACACATATACTTTGTGAACCCAGCATCCATCCATGTGCAGCTGATTTGCTTCTGGAGAGAAAGGTGTGCTGGCAGGGTCAGAGCAGCAGCGCTCAAACACTTGAGCTCGCTCCGGTGCTTTGCCACAGCCTGCGTGACCCCGAAGGAGGTGCCCCGGCAGAGCAGGTACAAGCCCTGCGCTGTGGCCTGTAGTCCTCATCTTCATGTTGACCACAAAGTTTGCACGTGGTTTTTCTTTGTGCCCAGCTTCTACATTGCTAATTGTCRCTTCCCTGCTTAACAGAGAAGTTGTGAAAAACGGAGTGTATCATGAGGTCATGTAAGTACCTCAGGCTGGCAGGACTAGTTCAAATAGGGAACAAAAACTAAGGGTTTCTCCGTATGGGAGGATTACTGCAGAATAATTTGTGGTGTGAGTTTTTACTATGTTAGCTGCTCTGTGTTAGTTGTCTGTGAAGGTAAGCCTTTGGTGGTACACACTGCAGAATGGCAATCCAAAAATACAGTACTTGTATTTCAGAAAAATAAGCTGAAAATCCATATCTGCTTGAATGTATTTTAAGAATATCTTGGGAATACAACTTGGGGGGTGTGTGTGTTGCTTTTCTTTAAGGGAAAGCTATCCCATGTCTTCAGTAACTGATGAGAGGGTGTGGAGAGGACACAGCCAGGATCTTGTGGGAGGTGCATAGCAGTAGGACAAGAGGCAACAGACACAAGTTGCAACAAGGGAAATTCCAATGAGATATTAGAAAAAAAATTTTCAACGCGAGGGTGGTCAAACATCGGAACAGGCTGCCCAGGGAGGTTGGGATGTCCTTGCAGATATTCAGAACTCAGCTGGACGAGGCCCTGAGCAACCCAAGTCAATTTGTCCCTGTTTTTTGGGGGGGATAGGACCAGGTGAACAGAAGTCGCTTCCAGTTCATGTTATTCTGTGATTCTACTGTAACCGGAGAAAAAAAATCAGTGAAAATTCAAGTGAAAACAGGAGAAGAAGAAACACTTTGAATATTACTTCCCAAATGCAAAAAAGTATTGCCTTTTTGGCTTGGGTTTTAATGACTTCTTTTTTCTTCCTTTAATGTCATAATCAGGAAGAAATTCCTCCACTGAAGAGGAAATGGACAAATTTTCCACCAAGGTTGAAGCAGGTTTTGCTTACAGTTGATTGACTTTTTAATGGGATCAAGCACGGATCTCTTTTTCAGAGGAAAGTTGATGTCAATTTTTTGAATTTTAATCTTCATCAAGGATGAACATTGCTTGGCTTGTGTGGGAATAGACTGTGAGAAACACAGGGTTATGCAGCTTCTCATTTTGTGGCCTTTTGACTGCTTTTGAGGGATCTGGGAAATAAAACTAGGATCTACTACCCTAACCACTCTAGCCAGTAGTTGTGTCTCTGCTGGAAAATCTTCTGAGGCCTGCAGATGAAAGGCTTGGAAACCACTGCGTCTTGGTGGATGGGTCATGATAATTTTTGTGAGGCGCTCAGCAAGTGCAGAAAAGCCTTTATTGTGTGTGCCTGAACGTGATGAGCCTCTGGGGAAGGAGTGCACCCTTCTTTGAAAATGGTTTGGGGTTTTTTTTGAAGTGTTGGATTCTCTCAGGACAAGGTAGACAGATCTATTAATATCTATCTGTTAATGAGCTTCTGCACTTGTTATATCAATTAGTATAGGAATTTCCTCTTTATGCGTGGGTCACCTGGGATGTTGAGGAGACAAGGACTTCTACGTCTAACATCCTGTAGCAGGCCAGCGGCTGAGAGGGAAGCAGAGTCCTTGTGGCTGGAGTCCTAGTACCCACTAAGCAAGCAGTGCTGCTGCCTCTGCAGAGAAGTGGAACATACTTTGTCTGGATGCTAAGGTGCCTGTTTGCATGCTACTTTCTAAAGTTTATTTTACGCTTCCTTGGTGTACAGTTTCACTTGGGTTGTCAAAGTTGATCCGTGTGGATGACATCGCTAAAGATTTTTTTTTTTTTTTTTTAACTGAGTGTAGGGTTTGCAAGAATGGTGCACACTACTTGAGGTATCCAGCTGGGAAGGTTTGCAAATAATGAACAATTTTTTTGTAACCAGTAGTCTCATTGTCTTCCAGGGAACTAACAGAACTGTTTGGAGGAATACGTATTGGACATCCAGTCCTGCTAACTACCAAAGCCCTACATATATACAACAGTTGGACTAGTCAAGTCTCATGACATTAAAAAAATTAAACTTTTTTTTCCACCTGGAGCCACAGATCCAGTGTACGAGCAACTCTCCTTCCAGTCCTTCCAAACCACAATTTATGGTGTTAAAATTTAAATCCCCAAACAGAAGGGAGCAGTTAGTTTGCAAACCATGTTCGCAATGTGTGAATTTTGCAACTGCCCTTACTGCATTTAAATCTACAAGAACCAAGAAGGACTAGACCAAAGGGAAAACTGATTTCTCCATTTAACTGCGTTGTGGCCTYCACAATGTGGGGAGGGGTCATCTTGTCTGGCTTTGGGGTTTTTATTTGCATTGCAAGTTTCAGTGCGCTGCTCGTGGCTAGTGATGTTACTCTGGAGAGAATGCTTGGATGTTTTTTGCCTYAGAACTTGAAAGGATGTTCCTAAGTAACAACACAAAACTTCAATAACGATCAGGATAGAAATCACACCTGCATCAGGCAGGTGTGTGCATAAAAGAAAATCTAGGCAGTGTGAAAACACTGGGGTTGAGAAACTTTCATTTCGTTCTTAGGCCTGCGTCATACACTGTGGAGGAGGAGGAGGAATAAGTTTTCACTTAGGAATTAAGTGTGAAGATTTGCTAGTTCTATGCCTTTGGTGGTGGTGGGGATGAGTGTATTTTCAGAATATTCAGACTACTAGTAAATTTTTTTTCTCCTGGACCAACTTCTCTGGTGTCTTGGACCAGCTTCTCTGGTGTCCTGTCCATATGCATCTCCCTTTTTGTTTGATTGCCATGCTGATTGRGGAGAATCTGTTGGAAAAACATTTTGGCGGTTTGTAGGGGGAGTGGGTAGCTGTATTCAGTATTTCCACTTTTGCATCGCCTTCTCTTGTAAAACTCTAGCAGAGTCATATGGAGCACATGAGGGTAAATTAGTAGATACAAGGCTGTGCTTCGTTATTTATTCCATTCTGACTTCAAGCTCATAATAGTTCAGAGGACAGAAAGGTCTGTGGAAAGCTAATGGTTTCTGCTGTCCCTTCTGGCTGTGGTTCACAGGAACACGGCACAAGTTTCACACTGTAGTCATCCCATCAGGATAGATCTAGAGCCCTGGATTTCAGCATGTAATCAGTGGGGGCATGGACATTAGTAGGTTATTTCTAAAGAATCTGTGGAAGATACTTAAAAGCACGGCTGTTGCCAGTAAGCTTAAATTTGCTGTATGGGGGTGCATACCAGTCCTGGACCATCTATGAGCTCCAAAAAACCAGAAAGTTTAAAAACTGCCAGGCTTTCCAGTAATAAACTGGAGTATTGAGACTTGCACAATGTCTATGAGGTCTTGCTTGTTGATTCTGCCAAGGTAATCCTGGCTCACTAATCAAAAACCAACTCCAGCAGTGGGAGGAAGTGAGTGAAGACTCATCATTCCCTTAGATGAGTAAGACAGAAATCGTAAATCTTGGACAGCCCTGTGGCTTTTGGGGAATGCACTGGGGACTCTGTTCCCCTGCAACTGCGGTGGTTTTGCATTGCTTTATTCTTCCCTGCTTTGGCTTATGATATATACATGCTTCAAAATACAGAAATAAGTATTTCCAAGGGCTGGTAGCAACCCTCTAATGGCCAACAAAAAATAATAAAATCTTTCAATCTTCAGTATTTGCAGTGCAAACTTGTTGTTCATGTCAATTAAAGTATTTCCCCTGTTGAACTCCCCAGGAGCCTGCCAACAAGTACACTGGTTTGATTGCACGTGGAAGTTGCCTGTGCTGTGGCTTCCTATGCAAGACAGAAGACTTAAGTGGCCAGTTGTGTTCATCAGGCAATCTCTAAATTACTCCCTACTCTCACTCTTCATGCCACTGGAAACTCTCAGGTATTTTGGCCAGATGTACTCGGTAGGCTTAAAGTTGTCACAACAACAGTTATGTATTTTGGACACATGGGGGAATAGAACCATAATTTTGTCAGATAGAAGCAGCAGAAAGAAGTCTGAGTATTTGGGGAGGTTGTAACAAAAATCTTCAAAATATTTAAAACTAAATGCAAAGTGAAACTTTTTTTTTAATTGAGGTAGTATGAATTGGCTTTATTTCGGTAGGGTGTTATGGGGTGTTTTTGTTTTTTGTTTTCCTTCTGAAGTGTCTGGCTTTTTCCTGTTAACATGTTAAGAGAGGGACAGAAAAGAAAAACTGACTATCCAAAGCAAACAATAAAAGTGACTGATGGTGTTTTGTATACAAATTTTATTCCTAAGCTGTGGAAGGGAGGGGGAACAACAGTTGGGGGGGTTTTGAGGGGTTGGTTTGGGTTTTTTATTCTGGTAATATCTGCATATATAATATATATGCAATATATAAATCTGCATTTATATCTAAAATGATGGAAAGCACAGAATTCTTCAGGGCAAGCTTTTCTAAACAATCAAAGCACCTAGCATGCTCCATTGTAGGTGAACGGCATGCTGCTTTTTTATGGCCAAAAAGGGTTATCTCATCCCGTTTTGTTTTGCACATGGATCATGAATCCTTTACAGTTTTGAAGGCCCTTCAGGTGTGTGAGTAGGAGGAACACACTCAAGGAAAGACAGTCAGGTCTATGGATGAGGTTTACTGTATGGTGACACAATACCTGTTTCTGAAATGAATATGCTTTTAACAAGGCCCTGGTTATGTTCTTATTGACAATTTTTTTCTTATTGTTTTCAAGAACGTATAGTGTTCTCAAAAGAGCACTTCCGTACTTTAAAGCATTTTGATTTTTCTCTGGCTTTTCAGTGGATTGTTTAATTCCATTGCACTTGGAATTTATTACATTTTAAAATTCATTAACGTTGTAAGGAACTGAAAGGTCAGTTTAGAAGCTGCTTCCTAAAGCCTTGAAAAGAGGTGGTCTGAACCAAAATAACAAATCTGTAGCTATATCTTTCTTAATTAACTTTTCTGTCCTCTTCGGACTTCCACATTTTGCTATTATGAATGTGATACGTATTATCTTTTAGAAAAAATGTGTTTGGACTTCCATTTATATTGCTAAGCTCTCAAGTTATAAGTGAGCTTTTTTGGAAGACAAAAGATGTGCCTCATCTCCGAGAAGCTTTTGTTAAAAGGCTGTATGACTTGCTCATCACTCACAGCTTGTCTGATTGTAAGATTAACAAAGCTCTACCTAACGCATGATGCTGTCAAGGAATACTTTACGGAGAACCAGAATGCACCTCGTTTATGACCGACTCGAGCCTTTTGCTTTCAAAAAGATGAAGTGGTCACTGGACTACATTATCCTGGCTGGCCATGAAACACTGTGTACAGGGAAGTCATAGCAAAAGATGTTTAAGACTGTGTGAATGTGTTGTGATGATGTTCAAAATATATTTGGAAAATTGGACAGCATTTATTCAGAGATGTATTTTCTGCTTTCAAAATCAGACTCAGTCTGGGAATCAGGTATTGCATATATGCAGCTGTGTACATTTTTCTGTTTCATATTGTCAACTCTGTTGACAAAGGATTTAAAGGATTAATTCAGTTCCTGATGAGAGGGAATATTACTACAGCTTTTTCAAAAAGGTATTTGGTTTTGGTTTCCTTTCAGATTGTATGACAGTGGGGTATATGCACCTGTGAGAGGACAAGTCTACCGGTTAAATGGGACACTCCACTTGGGCTTGGGGAGATGAGGGAGGCTTCGGTTCCCTGCCCTGACAGACTTCATGTGATGTTGAACAAGTTGTGTGTTAATTCTGCCTGCATTTAGTCCCCTTTTGTCCAAAGGACGTTTTGAAGATTGATGTGTAACAGAATATGATATTCTCAGATATTACAGTGATCATAGCCATAGAAATACTTAAAGGAAAAAGGTACTTGTGATAAATTGTCGTGGAGGGATTTTGGCCATGTCAAAGAGATAAGGCAGATAGAGAGTGTTAGAAGGGATCTCCTGTGTAGGTTGAGGCAAAGTCAGTGGTCCAGCTACTTTTCTTTCAAGGGTATCGCCACTGTTCATTAACACAGTCTCTGTGCAGTTTTACTTCAGGAGTTGTTGCTATAATTGGTTTCCAGAGTCTCATCAAAGGGCATCGATTTTCATACGTGTCCTCATATAGAAGACTTCATGCCCAGGAGAATGTAGCCAGGTCACTTATTTCTTGTTTCCGGTGGTGCTGCTTAGACTTAATTTGCAAAAATGAAAGTGAAAATACAGTTCTTGAAGCTTCATTCACCCGAAGAGAATGGCAAGCACTGTGTGCTCTATCAGAGAATACTCAGCCAAAATGAATCATGGCTGTCATGGGAGGGAAAAAGTGGTTGATGCAGTGGTTCTCATATTTTCATATGAAATTAGGGAGGAGGAAGATTGCTTTTGCTTAGGGTTTGACAAAGAACGAAAAGCATTAAAGGCTGCCAGAAAGGGAGACTCTCTAGCAAAAGTAACTCATACAAAAGCTTCACACTTCATGCTCTGTGGGGAAAATAAAGGCTGTCTAATTTTTTTTTTTTCCCTTAAAGGATCTGAGATTAACATCCGTGCTAGTTCTACTGCACTGATTCCTGATAAAACTGTTTTGAAATCAATAGCACATGTCAAAATCAGCAGGGACAGTAAGTGGAAGTTTTTCATTTGTTATTTAAGTATAGGTCTATATTGTCAAAATTTGTAGAACATATGATGAAGGTATAATGGAGGGACTTAATTTTGATGTGATTTTTGGTGGGAATACTCTGTAAAATGGTTGAACAGAGGTCAAATAAGATCCTAGGGCTGTTCTGACACAAAAGCTTGAAACAGTAAATACAATGGGATAAAAAGCAAAAGAACAACACATTTATTTTTCATATCTCATATTTTTCCAGTATCCTCTTCTACCCCCTGTTTCCAGCTGGTAATTGATTCTTTCTCCCCCATCCTCTTCTTCTGATCCCATCATTTAAGTTGATATATTAATAACAAGAGAGAGTTTCTAATGTCTTTTGTGTCTAGCAAGAAACTGGAATTACTGAAATTACTTGAGTGTGTTTTGTATGATCATCGCCCCATTTTTTGGGCATAAATTTTGGGCACTTAAGAGAGCCCTTCTTTCTGGGTTGTTGTCTTAGCCTCGTGTGAAAGTGCTTGCACATTGTTGGCTTCTGACTCCTATAACCCATTCAAGAAGAGCACTGCTGGTTATTTTGGTCTTGTAGCTGTCCCTCTGTGCAAAGACAAGTTTGCAGGTGAGATGTAAGAGTTTATGTTTTCATCCTGGACTGGAGAAAGTCTGTTCATAGGGTTTTTTGGAAGTTGTGACTTTGCACCTGCTGCTGATCCCCTGCGAGCGCTGTTTTAAATTGCAGCGCTATGAAAGGAAGCCCTGCGTGCTTCCGCTGTTACGAGTACAGCCGAGGGGGTGAATAGCCACTCTGTGTGCTCATGGGAGTGTGTATGAACACACTTACCAAAATAAACTACTGCATTGTTATTCAGGGCAGATAATTTTTAAGGATGCGTTTACAGCCCTTTCTAATTGGATTGTCTTTCCTGAAGAACTGGGTGGATGGGGGAGGTCCCCCTGACCCCCTTCTGTGCTGTTGTGCTTTTGGAGCAGTAAGTTTTGGAGCCAGGGCTTGCAAGGGTCCAGGGGTTGCTCATTCTTACCATGGGGGCAAGAAAGGGCTGAGAATCCTTTTGAAATTGGTGAGAATTAGGTTCCTCTTTGGATCTCGCTGTAAGATTCGTATCACACTCTGCTATTTGTCTGGATGTCCTGTCTTATCAGTGAGGGGAGAGAGCCACTTCCAGGTCATTACAGTTTATGATAGACATATGATGCAAGTAGGATCAGCCCTTTTCAGAGATGTCAGTCGTCTGTAGCCTGTTGCTGTTAACTCAGAAGGGAACACCAGGCTTGAGTAGGCTGCTGCTGCCTTTCCCTGGGCAGCGGAGGTGCTCGCCCGTAAGACCTAATCTGACCGGTGCAGCAGTGGCTCAAAAGCATAAGCTAAAAGCTTGTGGATTTTTTTTTTAGTAATTTTTTTTTTTTTAACTTTTCAAGTGAAAGCTGTGGAAAATGATGACACATGACTTTTCACCAAGGAAAGTTTCGCCATCGTTGTTGGTGAGCAGGCAAGTAGATTTTCAAACATAACCTATGTTTATATAATGAGGCATTTGTTTTTCTTTGTTTTAGAATCTGGGTTAGAGGATGTTTGGAGACTGGAGGGGTGGATAGGAAGTGGAGAGCAATTATTTGACTGAAATTTATTTTACTCTCTTGCTCTTTAGAGCTGCACTGAGGGAAGCAGACCCTCTTGTGTGGAAAATAGATGTTTGGCTTTCTTTGTAAGYGTGGAAGCACAATGATTAGGTTTGTATTAGGGTTTCTGAGTACTAATGCTTTAGAAACAGACATTTGGGTGTTTGCCAAAGCTTGCTTCTTATCACACTTAATGATTCAGGGTAGAAGTCATCAGGAGGCTGGGATGGAGATCATGGAGCCCATGGCGGTTTGAGTAAAGCAGCAGTGCATCTCTGACATACGTAAATAGTATGTATTAGCACCCCTGAGAATGTTTATTTTAAAAACCTCTACTGGTCAGGTGAATGGTTGGCTCAGTTTAATTTATCTGCCCCAGAGAGATGATGCCAACATAACATTGTACTCATACAAGGTCACCAAACTGCTAGCAAGTGACAAGTCTGTGAGATGAGCTGTGGCTCATCCAGTGGCTGGATTAAAAGCTGCTAGTCAAGGGGTTTTGACTTATTATTTCCACTTTTTTTTTTCAATTTGGAAAGTTCTGGACATTTGGGGAGGAGGAGGTGCTCCTTACAACTGTCCTTGTAGTTTAACAATAGGTGTGTCTAAAATACATACAACAAATTTGTAACAAATAAGTGAATGTTTCATAGCTTTTGCCTAATTACTACTAGGGACTATTGTGTAGTCTCTGTTGTTGCTTGGCTTTTGATCAGAATGGCAGGTTACTTTGGAGGAAACTATGATTGTCTCAAAGATTTTTACATGATGTTTCAGCCCAGAATTCAAAGCTTGCTCTTGAAATTGAAATTCCAGTTATGTGTCTTTTTACCTTGTAAGATCTCCTAAACTTTGTTTGGGAATTCTTGTGCAGATTAGAACTTGCATTGTTTTTCTGAATAGACTTTTTTTTTCTTAATTGTCTATTCAGAATAGRAAGACTGCTCCAGGGCAGTGACTTCTGTTGAAACGGACACGAGACCTGAAGGGGTTGGGGTGATGTGAGGAGATGTGAGAAGAAACCAAGCCTTATGATGTTGTTTCAGAAAGTGTTTGAGAATTGTCTCACAATATACCAGTTTCAGCTTCAATTTCAGGTGATGCAGTAATTTCGTGAATGCCTACAGTAATTGATTAGTGTTATTATGACTTTGTTTATCTCATAGCAATTAGCAGGAGATAGCATTAAGTGTGGCCACTTTTTTTCCTTTTTTTTTTTTTAATCAGAAAGGATTTAAATACAGTACTGATGCAGTCTTTTTCTTCGGTCTCATTTTCTCTCATCTGCTTTCTTATTGCCTTCCAAGATGGGAGCACATCCTTTTCCTTCCACTCCTCTTGTATTTACAGGTAGTTGCCCAGTTCTCTTGTAGAATACCAGACCATGTTTAGCAGCTGGTGGTTTCCAAATCATGTCTTGCTGGTGGTCCTACTTCCTTCAGCCAGGTTCTCTTTCCTCAGTGGCTTGTATTATAAAGCAAATACTCTTGCCTCTTTTATCTGACCTACATCTAGAGAAGAGCCATCTGAATCTGTGCATTGAAAATCAGAAGTAAGTGGGATCTTAGAAGTATCCCACGAGTAGCCCATGCCTTTGCATTCTTAAAAGGTAAGGAAAAATGCTAATGAGGAACTTGAAATACACAGTAAGATCTTGGAGCTGGGATGTKGGTAGACCTCTTCTGTACAGGTTTGATGAGATTACAGGTAGAAATTGCATTCAGATTGAGCAGTACAGTGCCAAGAAGAGATTTTTAAGTTGGAGAGAACTAGTGGGGGGAAGAGGGGACAGACAGGTGTCTTGGTGATCAGAAAAAGTTTTACACGAGACTTAGACTGTGTATGGCTTGTCTATAAGGCCCTGACTTCTTCTTTCAGAGGTTCCCTCTGAAGTCAGCAGGTAGAGGCAGCGGTATCTCCAAAGAGCAACTTAGGCTACCTGTGACTTTGACAGCTGGGCCCCTGACTTGTACACAGAGAAATGCTTGAAGTTTGGTGGGAAGAATCTGGGTCGTCAGGTATTTATTCTTAGAAACGTTGGTTGTCGACCAGTGGAAGGCTTCCAAAGAGGAGGAGGGGGAGAGGGAGAGGAGCCTGGAAGTTGCACTAGCAAGATTTTTAGGTGGATAGGTCACTTCATGTCAGTGGGTCATTGAAACCTGAGTGCTTAGGATTCCTAAAAATAAAGACTACATAAAGCACTGGAAAAATAGCACTGCAGGGGATATCTGTCCCTGCTTGATGGGTAGATTTAATGCCATGTTTGTTTCTCCCCAAGTGTCTTGCAGTTCCATGAAAAGGGTGTACGACAACAGCTTTGATATAATCTGAAATGTTGCAGCAGATATTGTAAGGCAAAGGCTGTGAAATTGCTGACTTCTCAGTTCCTTTCATATCTGCAGCTGATTGTTCTTTCCTAGCAGAACTCTCCATACAAATGTACAGATTTCTTTTGTGTTGCCTGTTGGGAGATACCACAATAAGTAAATTAGGATGAATAACAAAATAGCAGAGCCTAAACCCTACSACCTGGGKKTTTTTTTGTGTTTTGTTTTGATTTGTGTTTTTGTTGGKTTTTTTTTTYCMCCCCAGTTGTGTCATTTTGGTCATCGCTGCATCTGTGCAACAGGCCAATAGAGGTAGCTGTATATGTAAGTGAATAGTAGCAATGTATTGGCTACCATTAGGAACAGGCATGGAGGCAGGAGACACTGAGAGTTAGCCACAATCTGAGGATGCGTTGCCACTTACTGGCTGAGGAAATGTTGAAACCAGAGGCAATTTGGGAGGAAATGTTGAAACCAGAGGTAATTTGGGAGGAAAGAGAAGTTTGGTGTTTTATGAAAATCAAGGAGTAGCTGCTGTAGATACACATCCCCTGATTGTTGAGTAATTTCCAACCAATTAATTTTCTGACAGAACTAAATGATTTTCAGCCACCCTCACAGAATCACAGAGTGGTTGAGCTTGGAAGGGACCTCTGGAGGTCGTCTGGTCTAACCCCCCCCCCTGCTCAAGCAGGGCCACCCAGGGCTGGTTGCCCAGGACCATGTCCAGGTGGCTTTTAAGTATCTCCAAGGATGGAGACTCCACAACCTCCATGGGCAACTCGTGCCAGTGCTCGGTCACCCTCACAGTGAAAAAGTGTTTCCTGATGTTCAGAGGGAACCGCCTGTGTTTCAGTTTGTGCCCACTGCCTCTGGCCCTGTCACTGGGCAGCACTGAAAAGAGCCTGGCTCTGCCTTCTTCTCCCTTCAGGTATTTATATACATTGATAAGATCCCTCTGAGCCTTCTCATCTGCAGGCTGAACAGTCCCAGCTCTCTCAGCCTTTCCTCATATGTAAGGTGCTCCAGTCCCTTCTTCATCTTTGTGGCCCTTTGGTGGACTCTCTCCAGTATGTCCATGTCTCTTGTTCTGAGGARCCCAGGACTGGACACAGAGTACTCCAGGTGTGGCCTCACCTTCTGGACAAGGGAACATGATTTGAGAATATGCGAGGGAAATCCTTTGCAAAGTAGGGTCTTTTTCAGCACATATAAGGAGGAGAGAGGAATCCGAGTAAATACCACGTACTTGCATATTGTCCTTCTGTTGTGGATTTGTTTCTTAAATAACTTTTGAGCTGATGGAAGTTCATGTTAAGAACTGGATAATATTATCACTGTCTTGCTTGTGAAGTTGCCATTCTCAGAAGTGTGATTAAATGAAAGCTGAAGTAGTAACTGCTGCTTTCTGTAACTGTGAGCTCTCTACATTGCCTCACTAATAATGAGCAAAACCAATCACTTAATTTAATCCATTCAAGAATATTTTTCTGGCGAGTCAGTCAAATTCAGCATGAGTTATTTAATCTTCTGATAAACAGCCTTACTCTATTAAGCCTGCTGCATTTTCCCCTCTCTAGTTTTGAATTTGATACTTGTCTCATCTAATCAATGAGACAAATTTTGGCAAAGCTCTGGGATTCTTTATAGCTCAACAGTTGTCTGTTTTTTGCACTATGCTACATGGAAACAGCTGACAGCTTCAGTTTTTTTTTCCCTGGAACATTTTGGTTATGAATATTAGAAGCAGAAAGATTTTTAAATAGCATGTAGTGTCTTTCACCTTCTGACCCCAGCTCAAATACAGCTGASGTTGGCAGTAACTGGATCTTATTACTGTGCTGAGGTGTTCAGTGACTCGCGTGCAGTTAAGTTCATTGTGTAAGCTGTTGTGATACCATTGCTGGCGCTGCCACTCTCCTCCTCACTCTGCTGGCTCAAGGATATGGCATGTCAGGCCAGCATGGGAGTGTATAGCAGCGTATAGCAGGATCCAATGGGTTTTATCTGGTGGGGATACCATGGGGCTGGTACACTTTCCTCCCCGTTTCTGTGTGCTGTGGTGCTGGGCTTGGTGCCGGCATATGCACAGTCCATGCTTAGTGCAAGAGGCAAATGAGATTCAGAAAGATGTTCCTGAGAGTGTTAAAGCTTGTGGGGGGCATGTACCCAACTGTCCCCAAGGTAGAAGCTGTGCCTGTATAGTGGATTTCTTTGTACTACCCTGCTCCACAGTTAGAAGTGTTTGTTTGGAGCTATTGTATCAATGATAAATTTATTCCTTAAAAAAAAAAAAAAAAAAAGCAAGGTTGGAATTTCCTGCTAGGTGTCATAGACCAAGAAATCTTTCCATCTTCTGCAAAAGAAGCTGCTAAGCGTCCTCCTTGCTTCCTCTTCTCTCTCTGTCACTACTGACCAGAGAGTACAATTTTCTGGTTTTTAGCCTCATACAGCAGTTTCCATCTAGCAAGTCAAAGAGGAAGGTAAATATTAACACTTTTTTTATTTAAAGGGCACAGAGAGGCCACGTGCCTTTCTTGGTGTCGTTTGGCTGATCAATAGCAGTACAAGAATAGGGCCATGATTCCCTGCGTTCTTAGAAGGGCAAGGGTTTGCCTGGAAACATGTGCAGCATGTCTAACAAAACGCTGATGCTCAGCGATAAGGAAACTCTGCTGCTTGCCCTTGTCTCAGCACTTACCTGCCTCTCCTGGCTGGGGTGATTTGAGTTTGTATGATCTGTGGGGCTCATATCTGCACAACGTTCCTGAAAAGTAGTGAAGTTATTTTTCTGATGGGGCTTCTGAAGCACAAGATGGTTCAGAGAAGTGTGAAACCAGGTCTACCAAACTGTGGAGCAACTTTTACCCAGCAGAGCCTCCATCCAGCATAGGTATGGAAACTCGCATTTTCTTGTCTGTGAGCGGCAACTTTTTAGAGTCTTCCTCACCCTGTTCCCATCGGCAGGGAAGCCGGCTACTGCAGAGCCGTGTGTTGGGCTCGGGGCTCTCAAAATGACAGGGAAGCGTGGGGGAGGGAGTGATAGCTGGGAGAGGAAAAAGTGGGGTGAGAGAAGGACAGGTTGCTGGGTAAAACTTTCCTGATTTAAGCTAGAACAGCATACCTTTTAATGTATTCTGCTTAAAATGAGCCTGCGAGAGACTGGGATAATACTGGAGGAGCAGATAAGTGATAAACGGCATGTTAAGGAGCCTGTTCCCCCTGAAAAGTATTTCTTGCTGCTTTCTGCAGCTGTCTTCAACACCTCTGTGGAATTTGCTCACCAAAGCCTCTACTGTGGGTGGAAAAAGTTGTATTTGTGGCACGGGTAGATGTTAAAACAGCTGCTTTATGTAGCCAACACAGCTTAAAAGGTGTATAGTCAGCTTCAGAAATGTTTCCKTAACTTATTTATTCTTAAGACAGAAATATTTTTAATACAAAGGASCTTATAATGTGAGGGAGTCGATGAGAGGCTCATGCAAATCCATCTGTTAGGCCCTCTGGCTATTTTTGGCTAAAATTTTACACCCACAGATTTCCTGGGAAATCCACAGATTTTTTTTTAACGGTTGCGTTATCTCAGAAAAATGACCAGAGAACTTGTTTTCTCATTCTAACAGAATCATTACCATGTCACAAGCACAAAATAATTATGAAACTTTAAGACAGATCAGTTGAATGGCTTATGCTCTAGCTCTTTGCTCTTGCAACATGATTATGTTTTGGCTCACAAAGTATGAAAATGTTCTGTKTTCAGGCAGAGTGCTCTGGATCCTCATTCAAGCTTGAAATTCCATTTCTGTAAGAAATAAATGTGGTGGTCTCAGACTGTTCCTTTGTGAATATGGTCAACATCAAAGAAAATAAGAAACCAACAGTGATTCAATATATAGTTAAGTCCGAGTTAAAAATGGCAGGTTTAGCTATTCAGTTGTAATATGGCTGTGGTTGAAAATATTTCCTTACTCATACTCTATAAATAACATCATAAGTATGGTTTACACTCTTTTTCTCCAAACACCCATGCTTCGCTTCTGTTCTAGACTGTTTGCACTCCTGATCTCTGACTGCACTGGGTCCTGCTCACTGGCCAGGCATCTCTCTTATTTTCAATGAATCTTTTATTTGCTTTAGTGGCATGCTGGTGCAGRGAATGGTTTGTGGACTGCAGAACCAAGGACTTTTAGTTCCTGATGTGACCTGACTAGGTAGATTTCKTAGTACAAACCTGTATATTGCATTTGGTCATATCGCACAGAGGCTTGTGATACTGTGCTGGTGACACCGATAGTTTGGCAAATGCTCCTGCTCAACTGAGAAAGAATCATAGAATCATTAAGGTTGGAAAAGACCTCTAAGATCATCGAGTCCAACCGTCAACCCAACGCCACCATGCCCACTAAACCACATCCCTAAGCGCCTCATCTACACGTCTTTTAAATACTTCCAGGGATGGTGACTTCACCACTTCTCTGGGCAGCCTGTTCCAATGCTTAACCACTCTTTCAGTAAAGAAATTTTTCCTAAGGTCCAATCTAAACCTCCCCTGGCGCAACTTGAGGCCATTTCCTCTCGTCCTATTGCTAGTTACCTGGGAGAAGAGACCGACACCTCGCTGCAACCTCCTTTCAGGTAGTTGTAGAGGGCGATAAGGTCTCCCCTCAGCCTCCTCTTCTCCAGACTAAACGTCCCAGTTCCCTCAGCCGCTCCTCGTAAGACTTGTTCTCCAGACCCTTCACCAGCTTCGTTGCCCTCCTCTGGACACGCTCCAGCACCTCAATGTCCTTCTTGTAGTGAGGGGCCCAAAACTGAACACAGTATTCGAGGTGCGGCCTCACCARYGCTGAGTACAGGGRCACRATCACTTCCCTACTCCTGCTGGCCACACTAKTTCTGATACAGGCCAGGATGCCGTTGGCCTTCTTGGCCACCTGGGCACACTGCCGGCTCATATTCAGCCGGCTGTCGACCARCACCCCCAGGTCCTTTTCCTCTGGGCAGCTTTCCAGCCACTCTGCCCCCAGCCTGTAGCGTTGCATGGGGTTGTTGTGGCCRAAGTGCAGGACCMGGCACTTGGCCTTGTTGAACCTCATGCAGTTGGCCTCAGCCCATCGATCCAGCCTGTCCAGGTCCCTCTGCAGAGCCTTCCTACCCTCGAGCAGATCGACACTCCCGCCCAGCTTGGTGTCGTCTGCAAACTTACTGAGGGAGCACTCAATCCCCTCATCCAGATCATTGATAAAGATGTTGAACAAGACTGGCCCCAATACTGAGCCCCGGGGAACACCGCTCGTGACCGGCCGCCAATTGGATTTCGCTCCATTCACCACAACTCTCTGGGCCCGGCCGTCCAGCCAGTTTTTTACCCAGCGAAGGTTGGAGGGAAGAGCAAAGAAGAGGAAAATTACAACCATTCTTTCTCTTTCCTTCCTTCACTGTTTTTGGACACATACAACGAAGTGATGTTAGCAGTAACGTGAGACTTAATGTGTTCTGACTCCTGCARCTGTACTTTGTGAACCACAAAGAACAGTTTATAGAAAGTATAAACTTGTGAAAYGTTCTTTTGTGTGCTTTTGAATGCATTGCAGTTTCTTTGACAAAAAAAAAATTGCTTTACCAACTTAAAAATCCTGGAAAGAAAAGGAGTTTAGAATTGGGAAATTTCGTATTAGGCAACTACAAAGTCAGAGTTTGCATTAATGGTTCTTATGTGAGTCTTACCAGCTTCAGTCTGTCTGTGACACAAAAGTTAGGTTCCTGCTGAKAATTACAGTTCAGTAGGGCCTGATGTTTATTTTCTTTAACTAGAAATAACATAGAGTGTGTGACCAAAGTAGGTTTATTATACTGGCATATATTGAAATTTCTTAGAATTTACATTTCATTATTTAATATTATTTTATTTATGCAACTCTGTCTTCAGTTTGTTTTATTTGGAGTTCAGTCTGTAGTGCCATATTTTCTTTTTTAGGAAGAAGGTCTGCTAGATTTGTTTCTTCAATAGTAGTTTTTTTCCTGCATGTTTTTGAGTGTAGGGGTGGTGCAAAGCTTAGATGCTGGGTTACAGGACTTTTCCATAATAGAAATAAGACATAATCTGCTTCTGGAAAAAAAGATCAATAATACAGGTGTGTGAATATATGTATGAAAATAGAAACCATATTCTAGGTTACACACAGTTTAATCAACATGAAAAGGATGCTGCTGTTCATGCACAACATAAAGCTGAAGCATACATAACACATTGTTTAAACCCGAGCTTTCTTCTTTGCTTTGCTRCTTGTCAGTATTTGTGTCCTCCCTCTGAGGTGAAAATGAATAAGGAATGGATATAAAGAATTAAAACACTTGCCACTGGATCTCCTTTATCCATGAGGTTCAGGTGAGAAATATTTGATGATGTATCTCCTACCTCTGTGGTAATAGATAGCTGGTATTAAGCAAGGATTGAAGTAGTTAATAAGTTTTGTGTATAAGAAGGGTTAAACAACCCAGTAGATTGATTCCAAATACTCTCTATATTTATCTGTTTCATACAAATTCTTCTCAAGATGAAAATGGCCAGGTTGCCTGTGAATGTAGATATCAATGTGCCTATGAAGAAATTGGTCTGAGGTGCTGTTGAAAGTAACTTTGATTTGTCTGGGTGCTCTCCTCTTGGAATTCAGGAGCTTAGACAGCAGTAAGTGTGTCTTGCTCCTGTAAAAAGTTGCTTTATTCTTCAAACTTCTTAAATATTTTCCTAAGTTACTGCATGTGAACTCACTGATGACTTTCTGATAAGATCTGTATTGAATTCTTCCTAGGAGGAGTACAGAGAAACTGTTCGAGCATGCAGGGATGGGGTTAGGAAAGCCAAAGCACTCCTGCAGTTGAATCTAGCGAAGGACGTGAAGGGGAGCAAGAAGGGCTCCTACAGGCATATCAGCAGGAAAAGGAAGAGCAGGGCCTGCTGCTGAATGGGGACAGAAAAGGCTGAGGTACTTAACACCATCTTCACCTCAGCCTTTACTGGTGAGATTTGCCTTCAGGAATCCCGGGCAAGGAAGACTTGCCCTTGGATGCAGAAGATCAGATCAGGGAACATAAAACAAACTGGACATACACGAGGCCATGGGGCCTGATGGGATGTACCCRTGAGTGCTGAGGGAGCTGGCCGGTGTCACTGCAAGGCCACTCTTGGTTATCTTTTGGAAGAAGGTGGTGACTGGGGAGGTTCCTGAGGGCCGGAAGAAGCAGAAGTCAATCCTGTCTTTAAGAAAGGCAAGAACAGCCAGCCAGCCTCACCTTGATCCCTGTGATGGAGCAAATAATCCTGCAAACCATTTCCAAACATATGAAGGACAAGAAGGTGATTTGGAATAGTCAGCATCAATTTATGAACGGAAAATCATGCCTGACCCRCCTGATGGCTTTCTGCAGTGAGGTGCCTGTATCAGTGGATGAGGGGGGAGCAGCGGATGTTGTTTGTCTCAACATTGGCAAGCCTTTTGACTCTTGTCTCCCGTGGCATCCTGATAGACAAACTGGTGAAGTGTGGACAGTGAGGTTGACTGGCAACTGGCTGAACTGCCAGGCTCAAAGGGTTGTGATCAGCAGCATGAAGTCCAGACAGAGGCAGTCACTAGTGGGGTCACCACCGGGGCCATCACTGTTCATCATCTTCATTAATGACCTGGATGATAGGAAAGAGTKCACCTTCAGCAAGTGCCAAGAAAGGTATGGGTTTAGTGGAGCGAGTCCAGCGTAGGGCCACTAAGACGATCTGGGACTGGAGCATGTGTCACGTGAGGAGGGGCTGAGAGAGCTGGGACTGTTCAGCCTGGAGAGGAAGATCTTACCAATGTGTACAAATACCTCATGGGGGAAGTAAAGAAGATGGAGCCAGACTCCTCCCATTAATACCAAGTGACAGGACAAGAGGCAGTGGGCACAGACTGAAATGCAGGAAACTCAATTTAAACATAAGAAAACACTTTTTTACGTGAGGGTGGTTGAACACTGGCACAGGTTGCCCTGAGGTACTCGAAACGCATCCCTGAGTACCCTTCTCTAGCTGGCCCCGCTCTGAGAGGGGGTCARAGCGAGTGAGAGGCTCTGCTGAGGTGCCTTCCTGCCCTGCCATGCTGTGGGGCTGTGCTCCTGGAATCTAATGGTGTGTGCTGACCCTTCAGAAACTTGGTTAGGAGTAGGAGTGAAAAGTCAGCTCTAGCGTGAAGTGTGGAGAAAATGCTTCCTCTCTGGTGCTAGGAAATGAAAGGGCATAGAAAAAGCATTTGTCATACTACTCTGTATTTCTTGCTGTAGATGAGATTTTGTAAAATCAAGACTTTGAACACCATGAGAAGAGAGTCCAGTCCGTGTAGCCAGTTTTCACTATTTGTGGTACTGTACTTTATGTGGAGCTGTTTAGACTCTAATGTATGCATGCATTAAGGAAGATGGACATGATAGACATGTTGCTGATTARTGGCAGGTCTAGGAACAGAGCTTGCGTCCTAGTATCAGTCTCAACCTCCTCAACCAATYAAAGGAGATTGATATGTCAAAATGGCATGACACAATCATGAATCGCTTCTAAGACTTGAATTTTTTTTCAGGACTCTGGAAAATTATTTTCTAGGAATTGATTAATTGAACATAGAAGAATGTAATTTTTGTGTTGCAAAGGGAAGGACAGACTACTTGACTTAACTTCAGACACTTTGGATCTTACTTATTCTTTTAAGCTGGAAGGTGGAATGTGCTGCTGCAAACTTTTCTTGATCATGGTGTTCTTTGCATAGGTTTCTTTTAGTAGCTGTGTGAAATCTACCTGTCATCTTGCATCATGTCATTCTCAAAGAAGGATGTAGCGAGTGATTAAAGAGAAAAATATGTAGTGACTTTGGTAATAAACTTTGGTTTATGTTTTACACACAGTTAAATATCCAGTTGGCTTGAGCCTAGGAATCAAAMCAAAATAATTTAGACCTACAATTTACTGTAGCTGAAAACATTTTAGAAGTACTGTTTGATTAGCTTCTGTATGTATTCTACAACATTAAGTTTTTCCAAAAAAGAGTCTTAGATAATGTGTGTGTCTGAGTTTGAGGGAGAGAGAGAATGGATGGGAAATCCAACAGAGGATGTATATGATCATGTTGGGAAGGGAATGCTCCTTAGTGATTCCAGTTATCTTTTACCACTTCTAGCGCGATCACTTTTTTCCCCTTTTCTTCTTACTTTGTGTGTTTTTCCTCTTAGGTCAGTAGGAGAGCAATTTCTTAGAACGGGGAAGTAGTACAGTAAATCCATTGTGGCTCTAGGACGTATTAACTTCAAAAGATACGATGTTTCAGTCTCCTAGCTAAAGTCAGACAGAATCTAGCCTGGTTGTTTTTGTTTCTTTGACTCCAGTGTGATTCTATCTTGCAAAGGCATGGTCTAATTTCTTTCAAGAGAAAAATATTGAAGCAGATTTGTTTCAATGAAACTGATACCTCTGGCAAGTTGGATCTAATTCAGATGGCTGTGCCAAGGATGGGAGTCTTGAAGTTTAAGGAGACAAAAGAAAACAAAGAATTTTTTTCAATTATAGTTTAATTTTAAAAAAATTATAGCAAGCTTAGCTTAAAATTACATGTGGATTGAGAGTGGAATTGCTATTGTGTTAATGCATTTACTGAGATGAGCAGTAATATTCTGGGATTTTCCTTCACACACATGACATTCATATTTGGTACTGGTAAGTGATACTATCTGAAGGAATTTTTCTTGGTTTTTTGCAGCACTTTTTCTGTTTCCTGGAGTGAAGGAAGAGCAACTTGAGCACTTTTGCATCCCTTTTCCTACAGTCCTCCTGTAATTGTGTGTATTAACTAGATCTAGTTAACTGGCTAAGAGATTCTGAGGAAGTTTTAAAGGAAACCTTTAAAGTGTCAAGACTGAAAGGATCGGTGCTGTTTCATCAGGGCAGGCTCTGATATCTTTGCAGAGGTTCAACGAACGCAGTGATGTTGCAAGTTGACAAAGAATTCATTTGAATAATTTAAATGATAGAATTGAGGTGTAGAATTGCATTTGATTGATTTTTCTTCTTTTTTTGTCCACTTCCTTTTCCTCAAATGTCTTAATAGATCGTAGAAGTCTTTCTTGTGATGTTCTCCATTTAAACAGGCACCAAGTACTTTCCTTTTTTTTTTTTTTTTTTTTTTTTTAGGAGGCTTCGTTTTCTATCTTTTTTCTCTGTAGGTCTCCCCATTGGGTTGTCTGCTGATTGCCTAAAACTCTGAACATCTGGGTTAGTAGCAGGAAAACGACRAACCAGCTAACAGTGATTTCTCAGCCTTTACCATGGAGTCACCATTGGGTGAGAGGTGAAGGACACTGCCGAAAAAAACCAACACCCCAAAACTAGGAAACAAAGGAAAATAAAAAGGATTAAATACTTAAAAGACAACTTGTGACCTTTGTGGAAGGGCACCTGTCTGTTAAAATTTTAATTACTCAAGTAGATAAAACAAGAGGGCAGCAATTCTCAGATAACAGGCCTGTCTAATTGTCCCTTAAAATTGGCAAATGCTTTTGTTGCTCTGGGAGCAGGGACGTGCGCTGTTAGTTGCAGGCCACGCAAAAAGATCTGTTTCCTTTTGTGTGGTGGGTTGGGTTGTTTAAGAAAGAAATGAAAAGCTTTTCTGCTGTTTCACTGTCCCTTCAGCTGACTCTGATGTAAACTGGACTCAATGACGTTGTTGGTGGACGCTGGCACCCAGACTGCAAGCACAAGCCAGGCGAAAGGGTCGTCTTGAGAGGGAAGGGGGACTGCGGTACTGCACCACTGTCCAGTGGTCATTTAAAGCTGATGATTCTCTGCTCTGAGAAATAAACAATGGCAATAAAGGCAGTTGGGAATACAGATAAGCATTGATACTGTGAAGTGAATATTCAGTCCTGCTTTATAAACTTGTATGCCATTTTTACAAAGCTATACTTTGTTGCTCTGTGGAACTGTACGTGCTGTTGCAAGGAATAGGAAATTTCCCTTAAGTAACCTTTGGGTAAGAGTGGTTTCTCAGCCCTTTGTGAGATGGCAACTTTATGATACGCTGGCAGCAAGCATTCCCTCTTCCAATCTACCTTTTCCTGGAAAGGCAGGAGTGTAAGCAACAGCACAAAGAATTTCTTCTGAAGTTGCATTGGAAATTAAAATTTATCTCCTTAAAGTACATACAATACCTTACACTGTGACTTAGTTTTACTGTTTGGAAAAATGATTATGTGATTTCTTATTCTTACATGTAGGAGACTGATTTTCTTTTTTTTTTTCTTTTTTTTTTTAAAGTTGTGCCCCAGTTGGATTGTAATTTCCTTACAGACTGAAGGGAGAAGTTTTGAAGTTAAAAATCTAGATAATCAGAGCAAGGTTGTAGAAACAGTGCCTATCAGAAACCAACACTAAAAACCCAGCACAGATATCTTAAAAAGAATGTTTGAGACCAGAAGGAGGAAACAATCTAGGAGACAATGCTCATTATTATTAAATACGAAGTAAACTTCATGAAATACAAGCTTTGTTTTAGATAGACAAGAATTTACAGAGAAGGAACCTTTTATAGCAACAGGGAGGAATGAGAAATTACTTGAGTTTTAAGCTTATTTCTGGCAGTGTGCCATTCTCTGCACCACATGAACAAGTATCTAGAAACAACCAGGAATGAGATGGTATTCCAGAAAGTTAGCAGTGTCTTAAGCTTCAAGGAGGAATGTTTGAAATTGCAGGAATTTCTGAATATCTCTTTTGCTGTTCTCTTAAAGAAAGAATTTGGATGTGCATTGGAATCTGGCTTCCTGAAAGTGAATATCAATATGGTCTATAAATTTTGAAATGTATTATAATTGTCATCACATAGCTGACATTTACTACTAACAGTTAAGAAAACCCCCTAACCTAAAGAGAACAAATAACCACCGCTTACTGTTGGACTCGCATCAAAATCCTCTCTCTCTCAGAAAAATGCAGCCGGCTGTAGCTGCCAGCTAATGTACAAACAGAACCGAGAGAGGGAACAGCTGCGCTCTGAAAAATAGCATAGCTCAAAGGCAGCAGCGCCCGCCTCGGCTCCTCTGGTGTTTGGTATCAGGCTAGAACTATGTATTTGGGGGTAATTTTACATATGGAAGTAAGCTTTTCTAGGTGATCTGTAGGGTTAAAGATTTCTCAACTTAAAAAAAGTAACTATATGTTGGTTTTAAGAGTAACTTCATCCCGTTTTTTCGTACCTTTTTCTTATACATTTCTGTGACAGTCAGTGTTTGTTGGATAGGGATTGTAGGTCCCAGTATTCTGCAGTCAGCATCCCGGATGCTACTTGGTGAGCGTGTGTTGGCCAAAAAGGCCTTATGCCTGGTTCACCTGGATTATGAGGAATATAATCTAGAAATAGGTGGCGGTGGCCTAACGTAATATTTCTACTTGGTAGGCTTCTGCGTGGCAGGAAGTGTGGCCCCTTTGTTAAGGAGCAAATAGCGTGTGTCACGTTTCAGTTAAGACTGCAGCTGAATCTGCACGTGGCAGATTTAAAACAAGAGAGTGAGTTGTGACTAAAATTAGGGAAACTACACTATCAGAAAAAATTAAAGCAGTGAGTATAAAGAGTGGTAAGTGTGAAGGTGTGCATTCATGCAACTTTTTGTATGCATCACGGTGTGCCAAATATCGCTCTGTATCTCACTGAAAGGTACTTAGAGCTTGTCATATAGAAGGAAGTTTTTCACAAACTAGAAACTCTTGACTAACCATCTTCTAGTGAAAAGAAATTCGATACTGCTGTAAAATTTGACTTCCAATGACTGCTTTAAGTGACTCCAAGTTTTTATATAGTATTATGTCCCTCAGTTATTACTGAGAACCGACAGCATTTTGTCTCCGTCGCTATTGTGTGTTTTGTTCCAGATGCCACAGGATACAGTATCTTATTTTTGAACTCCACAAAAATAAGCTTAACGCTTTATTTGCACCAAGCCAAAAGAGCATTTATTTCCTGTTTGTTATGTTTTAGCCAGTGTGCTCTATTTTAGAAAGGGTGTAACACTGGCATTTTCTAGATAGCGTGAATATAATTTGTCATGCAGGAAAAAAATTGTGTAGGTCGTTTTAATTTCCGAAGAGGTAACTTGTTTCTGGGTTCATGTTACAAAGTTCTGGTTTACTGAGGGAGTAGGGATTACTCCTCCCAGGAATGTATGGTGTTTGGTTTTCTGCATAAAACCTGGTAATTTTCAAGGGCAAGACAATTGCAACTTGTTTGCTGTTTTTAGAAACTTGGGTGCTGCTGTTGCCAAGCATACAAAGTAATGTTTTACATTGGTTTTTGACAGGGCCACTAACATGCAGCCAGGATCTGTCCGTCTGCTCCTTCACTGACGCCTTGCTCCTGGAAAGTCTCTCCTCGCTGGGAAGGTGGCAGGCAGAATCTGTCCCTGGCCTCGCTGCTCTGGGGTCTGTCACCTCACCTGGCCGTGGGGCACCCTCTGGTCAGAGTAGTGGTCCTCATCACTGACTGTAGTTTTGAGCACCATTTGTCTGACGTACCAACATAAATTTTTCCCAATAGATGGAGAAATAGTGCTAACATGGCCCTTGGTAACAAATCTTTTAAAGGACGTGGCAAAATAGGCATCTGAGTTTAATAATGGCTTCTGTGAACATTATGATACTTTAATATACTTAATTGAAAGTGTATTTCAATTGATAGTGTCCTAAGTGATTCTTGTGGGGTCACATTAGGTGGTTTGGGATAAAATGAATACTCAAAGTAAACTTATTTTTTATTTAACGCTATCTTTGCTGGTTGCAATAACATTGTTTTTGCAATTTCTCACAGTTTAGGAAGAGAGGAAAAAAACAATTATGGAAGGCACAAAACTATTAATTTGTTTTTAGTTTTATAGCTCATATGAGATTTATTCTATAAATACAGAAGATGCTTCTCTGAAGAACAAGGGTGAGTCACTTTTCTTTTTTTCTTTTTATTCTAGTCGCAGGGGGGGAAAAAGAGCCTGAGACTTACTGGCCACTTCTAGTTTTCTGTGAAAAGCATTTAAAAATGTTATAATGGCAAGTGAGGTGGTGGCGGTGGCACACAAGCGAGGATGAAGAAAAGAGAAAGAGAACATTGCTAGTAGCAAGATAAAACTTTGAAGGTTTTTCAGAAATGGTAGCATTTTAGCTTTATTCATATTTTACTTCACAATTTTTTTTTTCTGTTGCTTCAGAGCTCTGGAACTGTAGTAATTTGTGCATTTTGTCTGTACTTGGGTTTTAGCATGCACTCGGTTGTTTTCTTCTGACATTCTGGAAAACTGATGGCTCCTGGGATAGGCACATCTTTGACAAATTAGAAAGCTCTTCAGTTTTGTGAAATGATATCAAGAATGTAATACAGATTTTTGTATTAAAGCTTCTAGTAATACTGAACAGCTGGAAAAAATTACAAATGTTTAAAAACCAAAATAAACAAGAGCAGATGCAGGAGAATRTTGTTTTGGACGTGCTGTAGCCATGTCTTCTGGTAATTGCCGGCCATGTCCTGGTCATGTTGGCTGGTGAACGTCTCCTGTAGAGATGGAAGTGGAGTGAAGGGTACGAAGGAAAGCCACCTTCCCTCGGGGTATGCCAGTGGCATGTGTTGGGCTGGGGAGGTCACCCAGCTGGAGCTCTGATTTTCTGTTAGTGCCAATGACTGACTTAGGAATAGTGTAGTCAGTATTATCCGTTTAAAATACTGAATTCTATTAGCTGAGTAATACTAGTTGGATGCTGAATCATCTATGCTTACCATTGCAGAAGGACAGGAGATGCCATTGTAGCCTGTGTGTAGCTCTTACACTGTTGAATGCTACCATCAACATTGAAAACGGCTTGAAAGTTGTGGGAGTAAACACACAAGGGCTTTGTGGCTTATTGACCAGAAGTTGTTCATTCATTCTTACCAACAGGGGACCTAAGCTATGTACAAAATCCTTGCCTTCCTCCAAAAAGCATGAACCCCGCTCTGCAAAGTTCCCAGTCTGCTCTGGGCTCTGACTGAGGGGCTAGATGGCCAGCCAATACCTCTCGCAATGGCACTGACTGCGTTTGGACCGGCACCCTGTAGCTCCACGTTAGCTTTTTTTTGGGGTGTGTTAGAGTAAGTTGTCGTGTATTGCAGTGAATCTAGAAGCTGTGGACAAGGCCATGGGGGTGCGGAGGTTGAAGAGGGTGCTGTTTCATGCAACACCTGGATGCCTGCACCGGTCCTGAAACACACCCGTAGGCGTGTGTCCTCTCTTCCCATCCTAAGTCATGGAGTTACCGGTGGCGAACTGATAAACAAATCGAACAAATTCGCTCRTTTACTTTGTGAGATATGGCAATAAACTGTGTATTGGCTAAATTAAGAATATGTAAACTATATTTACATATGTTTATCCTTAACTTTGTCTTTGGATTTAAATGTAAATGTGGGGAGGCTGCACTTGTGAATTTTCTAAACAATTAATCTCCTGCCTTTCAAAAGGACACTCTGGCCTTGATTATGATACCAGTTCCCATCTGTCCTAGCTGGTTTCATCATGCTGCTGCAAATTGTGTTAACACTTGAATGGGAAAATAAATGTTTGCTAGTTTGTTTTGTGTGACAATAATAAAACTGGGAATTTGAAATTCAAGAAATTAGTTACGTTAACTGACTGAGCCCTTTCTGTAGATCTTGGAGAATGGCATTTACAAAAGCTGGAGATGATAAACTGGATTAGATTTTGGAGATGCTTTTCAGGTCTGTTGAAAACTGATGGCAGCAAACTTCTTGATTTGAGCACTGCCCAGTTCCCCGGGAGTGCTGCTGTTGTCTTTTGAACTTCGCAGATGTCAGACATTTCTTTAGTGCATTATATGAAAGTGTTGAAAATACGTGCATCGAGTGGTAGTTTCATGGAAGTATTTGTAGCATAAAGCGTAAGAGTGAAAACACTGTTCTGTCATGTGTGTCTTCCCCAGATGTCGAGAACCTTTACAATACTGTGGTTAAGATGTTTTGTTTCAATTTTTTCCTGTATGTTAGAGCTGTTGACATTTTAGGAATTTTTGTAGCAACAGTTCAGCAGAGGAAAACATGATTAGAGGCTTGGGATGGGGGAGGCAACCCACATTCTATATATGCCTCTACTACTGGATATATTTGGTATATTTGTTTAAAATAGCTTACCTTTATTTTCCCTTTCGATAAGCATATGGGCTAAGCTGYTTTTGAATAGTAAGCCACACCGTGGTGGTTCTGGATGTGTAATTACTGGAAAGACTCTGAACATAAACCTACTCTTTTGGCGTTGTCTGAGTTGGACCGAAATGAGTAGCTTTTAATAGCACATATCAGCAAACCTGCCTGTTTAGAAGTTGTTGACTTTATCTCTTAGACTCGAATTTTAAAATTCAACTGAAGCTTCAAGATGATGTGGTGTAATTTGCTGAAAACACGAGGGTGGGTTTTTTTTCTGTTTGGTAGCTCTTGTTGCGTTGTCGAGAGTGGAAAGTTGCAAATAAGCCAAAAAAAAAAATCTGATGCTGAACCACTTCCAAATTTGATTTGTATGTTCAGCGGCATAAATGAGGCGCTGTGTTTGAAGAGATGTTCCACCCCTCTCGTGGGGATGCTGGCCATCAGCAACAGAGTGCAGAAGCCACCATTTGCCAGAATCCGCAGTGAAGAAATTCAGTTCCTCTTTTGAGTGTGTGTGGATTAAGCCCAATTATTAGAAATGGTCTAGCTTGTAATGTTTTCTTGTTACAAGCGATTATTTTTTTTAATGCGGATCACCGTACATCATTTGCTACAGATTGAAAAGAATAAAGAGGAAGTGCAAGTTAGAGAAAAAATTGGTGGTAAATATTGTGGAAGTATCTGAAGTAGGTTTTATTGAAATGAAGATTAGTGTCTCTAGCTCTCAGGTAGCTGTGGCTCCACAGTGCATTTCATACCAATTGATGCCTCTGTGTGTTGATTGAGCTTTAAGGTGAAGGACTGGATTTGTGTGGGGAATGATCTCGTGCTGAATCCCTGCTCTGTCTGTCTAGATGTGTCACTGGAGCAGTAAGCTGTGGACACAAGTGGCGACAGTAATAGTATTGAAACTTTTGGGTCTTTCAGCTCCTAGCTGAGGTGAGAACTCTCCCCTCCTTCTTAGCAAATATTTTTTTCTAATCATGGATCACTAATTTTTTAGATGGCTGAGATTGCAAATAGGTTTGAAACTGCAGAGGGATGTTTTTAAGGTCAGGTACTGAGGCATCCTTAAAGATCCAGCTCTAGGAATGGCTGAGCACCGTTCTTGGGCATCCCACTTCAATGTACTTTCTCCTTCATGTTCTCTCTGCCTCCAGGGTCGCCTTGAAAGTTTACCTCCTTTTGGAGAGTTCCTGATCCCAACTTTTGCATACTCTGGCAACAAAATGAGATTATGGAAGGAGTTGGAGGGGGCGGGTGTTGCCCAGCAGCTGAAATTCCTGCCCTTGTATTTTCTTCTAAGAATATGCATGAATCCATAAACAAATAAAGATTACAGGTTTGTTCATAAATGCTGTGTTCGAGGACGCTTTTATGGACACCAGCTATACTGGGGGAAAAATAACTGATAATATCAGCTAGGTCGTCAGGCTGCCAAACTGCAAGGAGAAAATTGCAGAACGCTACCTGAAGAAATCTCAAGTGCTCTTTTCTTTCTCTTGAGCAGAGCTAGAGAGTTGTGAGCTATGTAATACAGAAATCAAAGCTAGAAATACAGGAGGGAAGGACCCTACAATCCAATCCCCTGCTACTGTAAGCAACTACCTCCTATAATCCATTTAAAAAACATTTTAAAACTAGTTAGGTTTGTTTACTTTTGCATTCCTTCTGAAAGCTTGTTATCAAACAACACTGCTCTGATGTTTAGAAAATTCCTCTCATTTCCAACTGAAACTTTTCACTCTGGCATCTTTATTCATCTTTGTTCTTGTGCCACAGTCTTTTTTAAGTTTAAATAGCTCTTGTTCCTCTGAGCCTGTAAAAGCTAACGTAGCCCTTTCACATAAAGAAAAACAGCACTTTTAGTTTCTCTCAGGACTCCCTCCTTTCCTCTGATGGTGCTAGTAACACTTCTTTCACGTGCTATGGGGTGAATTACTCTTTCTGGAACAAAATGGGCAAGAATGGTACGTGGTATTTTATATGAAGTCTCATGCAAGACTTTTTTCAGTGGTGTTAACTATTTCCTTTCCTCCACTGGGCATAACTTTGCTGATGCACTCTACGCACCTGTTTGCCTTTCTTAACATTCATTATCATATTTTTATAGGTATGGACACGTTAATTGATATCCATTGTTTCCAGGTGAAAAGCTCCTGTCCTATTAGGGAGGGTCCCTCAGTATGTAGTTTTGTACTATTTAGTTTCACCTCATTTCTGTTATTCTAACCCTCAGCATCACCACAGTTCTCCATAGACTGTGTTGTAATCCTCCTCTGCTGACAGTTCCTTCCAGCTTTGTGTTGCCAGGAAACTTCATTATAGCCGTCCTAACCTTTGTCCCAAAGTAATTACCAAAATTATGCCATTCTGATTATAGACTGCAGCATGTCCAAAGTAAGGTTTGTGGAACTTTTGGTTCTTATTATACAGTTACAAACTTCTTTTCTGTCTTTCTCGGGCAGAAGTGATTCAGTTCAGAGCAGAGGGCCAAATTCTGTTGTGTTTTGGTTTGGTGTTGTCATTATGTGAAACTGTAACAATTCTGCATTTCTTCAAGTATCAGACTAAGATCAAACAAGCCCTTCCCTCTGAATTTGCCATTTCAGTTCCTTATAACTTCAAATGTATTTGTAAAATATGAACACACAATTGGAAATTATGTAAGTCTGAGACGGATGGTAGCAGGGAACTCTCTAAGATTACTAATTAGAACTGGATAACTGTTACTGTTACTTTTCCCCTCTATTTCGTGTATGTGTTCTGCCTCGTACCTGAAGATGCTCTGTGGCAGCTTATGTGTAAGGTCCAGTGCGTTCCTTCCACAACCCTAGCGGAGCTCACAGGAGACAAAAGTCAAGATAAAAGGATGAGATTCATGCATGGGTGATTGCTCTGGCTAGATCTTAAAAGACTTGTCAAGTCATTAGTTACTTATTTCTTGAGTAGTAACATCAAATATTTGGAAATTCCTAACATTGTTATTTTTTTATTGGAAAAATCTAATAAATCACTGAACTACAGGTATTTAATATTTTTTCTAATTCAATTTAAAAAATATTACAGTGATATTTTTGAAAAAATCTCTGTTGAAGGGAGCTTAGTTTTGTAGTCCACAATCTTACACAAACATGATAAAGAATAAGATTGCTGAATTAACTTAATGTAAGTAATTCTTTTCTGTCATGGCAGTTTCTATGTACGTCGTTTGGGTTTAGAGATAAGCTTGAAAAGTTCTGTGCCATAGTATGCTGAAAAGTCTTCTTGGAGGTATGGAACCATTTCAGCAGTTGCTATGAGATCTGTGAATTTATTGAGTTAATTTATGAATGAATACCACAAGTAAAATCTTTGTGTGTTAGGTGTAAGCTGCATACCTTTTCCTTTCCATGTGTCTTGTCTTTTCAGAAAAAAACAATATGGAGTCATTTATGTGAGATATTAAAGTATCTTTCCATCATTTAAAAATGTGATATACTACTTGCTGTTGACCTCTGTCTCCTCCTATATTTTTGTATGTCTGCTAAAGCAAATGAACTGTCACGATGGGGATAGATGTTTCTACCTCGTAAAACCTGTAAGATCTGATCTATTAAGCAAAAGAAGGACATCAGCAAGAGAAACTTTGTGTAGAGCTTTAATGTGCGGGTGGTCTGTTTTCACTTTTGGAGTTTTCCAGGGTTGCCAAAGTACCTGAGTGTTTTATTGCAAAGGAAAGCTTTCTGATGTTTTCTTGTGCTGGAAATAGGCAGTGTTTGCCCCTGTATTTGGAGGCAGAGGGAGCACTAGGGTGAGTTTTATGCTGGGGCAAGAAAGCCCTGCTAAAAAGACTTGCAAGTAAGTTTTTTGCAGGATTGGGCTAAATAACCCTAATTGAGATGTATAGCCCAGTGTTGTGGTTTAACCTGGCAGGCAGCCAAACACCACACAGCCGCTTGCTCTCCACAGTGGGATGGGGGAGAGAATCGGGGAAAAAAAAGTAAAATTCATGGATTGAGAAAAATACAGTTGAATAGAACAGAAAAGGAAGGGGAAATGATGATGATGATGATAATAATGATAGAATATACAAAATGAGTGATGCACAATGCAATTGCTCACCACCTGCCGACTGATGCCCAAGCAGTGATCCCCCTCCTCCACCAACCCCCAGTTTATGTACTGAGCATGACGTCATATGGTATGGAATACCCCGTTGGCCAGTTGGGTCAGCTGTCCTGGCTATGCTCCCTCCCAGCTTCTTGTGCACCTGGCAGAGCATGGGAAGCCGAAAAGTCCTTGACTAGTGTAAACATTACTTAGCAACAACTAAAACATCAGTGTGTTACCAACATTCTCCTTCTACTAAATCCAAAACACAGCACTATACCAGCTACTAGGAAGAAAATTAACTCTATCCCAGCTGAAACAGGACACCCAGGAGTGGCTGTATCATCTCTAGTTCCCACTATTGAATCAGGCAATTGATAACATGGCTGATGGGCTGCTTGAAAAGCAACATCTGCTGCTTGAAAACTTTCTAAAATGCCTTAAGTATATTGGTTTTGCTTCCTTACAGCAATTTTTTTTATCTGCTAAATGACAAAAAGTTTGTCTAGATGCTGAGAAGTGCTGTAAGTGCTTTGAAGTAGTCAAGCAGTCCACGCAGTACTGCTGAAACTGAGCTGCAGGTTTGTCCGATCAAGTGCTCCTGCTGTCAGTCCTGAACAGGCAGTTAGGCCAGCTGGTAGCGTCTTACCTGATGCAGGGAATTTTGTTAGGAAGTAAGTTTAGGCCATTTTGAAAGAAGTATTAGCTTACGTGAACAGCCAATAAATCCTAACATGATCGTGGATGCATAAGAAAGTAAATGCCAGACCAATGTTTTCTGGGAGATGCGGGACTCAATAAGCAACTTCTTTGTCAGAATCTAATTGCATCAGGACCTGTGCGTGCATTCAGTGTGATGGATGGTGCTTGGTGTGATGGACGGTGCTTGGTTTAGCCTCTGGAAAACCAGTCCTTGTTTGCCAGGAGTTCCCGCTTCAGTTGTGTACCGTTTCCCCTCACTGATTAGGGCTGGAGGGGATTTGTGTTTGGTTTTAGTCTGATGCCCTGTTTTTTTTATTATTGTTGCCTTTGTGCTCTGCTGCAGCAGTGCAGTAGAGCCCTGTGCCAGGACTCCCTCTAAGAGGCTGAGCAGAGTAAAGCGGGTCCACAAAGTAGAGGGAGGATAGCATGTATTAATACCATGGTCTTTTTATTCTCTCTGGTCGTCTTCTCAACTGTTGCTCTGCATTGATGGCCTTTGAGTGCCTGCCTTGAATAGAATGGGTGGCAGATCGACATTCAAGGTGGAATAGAAATCAGAGGAGCGATCCTGCCCTACAGTGAGCTTCCTTAGCATTGGTGGATTTTGCTGACACTTCTGGGTAAATGTATTTCCATCTAAAATGGCTTAATACGTAGTTGTCTTTGTTAAGCAATGCAGAGGGGCTAGCCATCCTGTATCCGAAATTCTTCATTTTATTCTAGCCTGAAATTGATAGAGCTAAGCAAACTGTGAAAAATGGCACTGTGTCGTACTTYAGACTATTTTATTTGAAGTTGCATTGAAGTAGAATTCCAATAACTTTCACGATACTTCTCAAAGCTCAGAGCTGAGGGGAGTAAAAGCATTATAGTTTCTCCCTAAGAAAACCGACTGACATTTTTGCAGCTCAGTACAGTACTGGAGGACGAGTCAGCTTCTTGCCCCTTCTTGCCCCTTCTTGCCCCTTCTTGCCCCTTCTTGCCCCTTCTTGCCCCTTCTTGCCCCTTCTTGCCCCTTCTTGCCCCTTCNCTTCTTGCCCCTTCTTGCCCCTTCTTGCCCCTTCTTGCCCCTTCTTGCCCCTTCTTGCCCCTTCTTGCCCCTTCTTGCCCCTTCTTGCCCCTTCCTCTGACCTTATGACAAAGTATAGTTTATTCCCAATTACTCTGTCTTTGCTTTATATTACAATAGGAAATTGGGTCAACGCTTTAGACATTAACAGTTTGTCCTCTTTGATGTACCTGAGTAATTGGCTTGTTAGGGATTAAGATGCAGTAGGAGATCAAGAAATTAAAGGGAGGTGGTCCTTTCTCCAGAAGAGATGATGAGGAAGTGTTGCTCAAAATGTGTGTTAAGGTTAATGGGAAACAGTAACTGGAAACAGATTTAGTCTGGAGATTTTTCCCTCAGCTAAGTTAGTAAAACCAATAAAGAGCCTTATATTTTCCCTTGTATTTAAATTTTGCTTAGAGAGTTTAATGGGGAGCAATATGAACTGACTGTGTTAGACACCAGAACTTCAGGAGTACAAGACAAAGGAGATGGCTCTACAGCTTAAACCAGGGAGAGTCACTGCTTTAGTAATTAACTGGTAGGGCAGACAGAGGAAAGATAGTGTTTTATATTGCATTTAGTTTTGTATCCCAATGCAGAGTAAGAAGGCTAAACTGAAAAGGTTGGAGAGCAAGCAACCCCATCTGTATGCATCTTTCAGGACACATCTGAATCAAAAGCTGCTGATATCTTTAATGCTTAAGGTTAACAAAAATGACTGAAACAGAAGGAAATTCAGGATAGGATCTGCTGGTTTTTAGATCTCGTATTGTCATGTGTATGCCATATGACTCGGGTGATTAGATACATCTCAAACTCCCAACGTGTATGGATGGATTTTGAGGAATTGCCAAGACAGCCTTGCTTATGCAAGGGTGACTGACTCTGCAGTTTTAGCTCATGGGAAGTGGATAATTTTGTTCTGATTGATGAAGCTGGATGGAAAACATTGTTCCAGTACTTGCAGGCACTGTGGGTGTCTGAACTTGCAGGTTCAGACAGAAATATTGTAAAGCTGTGTGGTTCATACCATGTTGCAAGGAAGACTTAGGCATGCAGTGAAAGTGAGCAAAAGTAATAGCAAGAACCTGGGTCTCCAAGGAGATCCACTGTTATTCAAGAAAGAGAAAAAGTACAGCTATACTGGTCTGAATACGGACAAGTATGTTGGTCATGTAAAAAGCTTACTGGAGTGGCAGAATGCTACAGTTCTACTGAATAGGAGATGAAGAAGAGAATAATCTGTGGCCACTTTAAGCTTTCTTTAGTTAATTTAGTAATTCATGTACTAATCAGGATAATAAGCTTAAGCAGAGTACTGTGCTAGTGCAATGAGATTGATGCAATATCAGAGCGGCTTGTTTTCAGGACTAGCTGCATGTCTCCCACGGGACTTCACTGGGCAGTGCAAATGTGCCCTGAGAGTTTTCTGGTTGTCTGGCCAGGCTACATCTCAGCTCTGGTGAGTGCAGCAATCATCGCACAGGGAAAAAAAACAGTACTATGTTCAGTTTGTTCGAGGTACAGTCTGCCTTTCTTTGGCTGTATGTTTGATTTTTCTGGAATACGGAATATCTTTATCATGGCCATAGTCAGCAATTCCAGCCTTCATGATGGTTCAGGTCACTCTGTGTTAACTCATTCAATTAAAGGGAATGATGGAAAGCAGTTGAGTTTTAGTATTTATCCACTGCTTGTCCTTGGAAAGAGCCTGTCATCCTAAATCCTTCTCCGTCATGTCAGATAGTTCTCCCTCACATCAGATAGCACTTCTCATGCAAAAAACTTGAAAGGTTTCCATATCTGTACTCATGACACAGACAAATTAACATTTAAAAATTATTGTATGTGGAGTTACTCATATTTGCAGAAATTGGTACTCCAGTAGGTAGAGAACGCAGTGAAGATTTAGCCCTCATAACAATCTTTAAAGTGTTTGAGCATATGCAACTTCTGCTTTTGCATTCTTGCTTCCGTACGTGCAGGGACAAGGATTTAAACAGAAGTGAATCTGCATCAAAAGCGATGCTTCTGTCAAGCAGGTGAAGGCTGCCTCTTCTGAAACAAGATTTGTTTTTGAAAGTTGCTATTTCTTTGTAATTAGTTTTACTTGTTTCAATTGGCATGTTTATTCCAGAGAATGGGGGGACTTTGAGTGCGATTATCTTTACTGCTTTTTCTCTGGAAATTATTACTGTTGGTTGTACTATATGAAGCTGGCAGAAAGCATTTCTGCTATTAGTCTGCTGGTTGCAGTTGTTTGTGAAATAGGTCAAATGGGTTTGAAGATATACAAAAAGATGAGAGGCATATGTTGGGCTTTTCATAGTTAGGCGATTAAGTAAGAGAGTTACAATAGCAACAAAGAGGAAATAAACTGTGCCGCGTGCTGGAATCCCCAGGCTGTGGGATTTCATGCATGTGCTTGAAGGTCTTATTGTAGATTCAAATAATTTGCGTAAAACATAGGGATTGTATAATAATGAAAGATACTACTTCAGTTAATGTTTCCTAGGAGGAAGAAAAATTTGAATCCTTTATTTAGGAAATACCTATTTCAATAATAATGCTGTCAAACTCTTGTATTCGGGAGGTGGGGGGAAGAGGGGGTTGAATTGGCTGTTGCAGGAGAGAGCTCACACAGATGCAGAAGGAGATGCCAGGAGACTGAGCAGCGGAGAATGTGATACTTGCAGTTGTGGCAGGTCCTTTCGGGAGGTGTAATACCTTCCTTCCCTTCCCATACCTCCTGCCTACAGTCTTTGTTTATGCGAGTAATTTTACTCACAGTGACAGAGTTACTCTGAGGGCTTGGTGGTGGTTCTCTCATGGCCACTACTCTTCTAGAGGTACAGGCTCTGGGGAAGCATGTAAGTGTTTTTAGCCATTGGAAATGGTTAGGAATAGTTATAAAATGGATGCTTTCTGTTTGGAGGGATGGACAAGGAGATGGTAGATAACCTGAAGAACAGAGAGAGGAAAGAGAAGCCTTTACAGTTGTCCCATCCTTTCTTGTATAAGCCAAAAGACAAGAGAAGAGAAATGATCAGTTAAAGTCAAGAAAGAAATGACCTTTTGAACTTTCTTATTTTGCCTTCTTCACCAAAAAAAAAAAAAGTCTTAAAAAATGATTGATAGGTTTGCAAGTGAAGACAAGTTGAGCCTTTTGATATTTTCACCACAGATGTCTCAAGTCCCTTGTCTGGGGGGTGCTGAGTTTTCTGCGTACGCTCCAGTCAGCTCTGGAGGCAGTGAGAGCCCTTTGGCACAGGCTGGAAAATGCTGTGGCGGGAAGGAGCCAGGTACGTTTGTCGCACTGGCTTCTGGTTACTGCCTTTGAGTCACTTGTCTTGTTATAGCTATGTCTTTGTGTACCTTTTTAAAGAAACTGCAAGCCAGCTGCATCCTGGGCTGCATCAACAGAAGTGTGACCATCAGGTCAAGGGAGGTGATTCTCCCCCTCTACTCTGTTCTCGTGAGACCCCACCTGGAGTACTGCGTCCAGCTCTGGGGCCCCCAACATAAGAAGGACATGGACCTGTTGGAGCAAGTCCAGAGGAGGGCCACAAAGATGATCAGAGGGCTGGAGCACCTCTCCTGTGAAGACAGGCTGAGAGAGTTGGGGTTGTTCAGTCTGGAGAAGAGAAGGCTCTGGGGAGACCTTATAGCAGCCTTCCAGTACCTGAAGGGCGCCTACAAGAAAGCTGGAGAGGGTCTTTTTACAAGGGCATGTAGAGATAGGACAAGGGGTAAAACTTTAAACTGAAAGAGGGTAGATTTAGATTAGATACAAGGAAGAAATTCTTCACTCTGAGGGCAGTGAGGCACTGGAACAGGTTGCCCAGAGGAGTTGTGGATGCCCCATCCCTGGCAGTGTTCAAGGCCAGGTTGGATGGGGCTTTGAGCAAGCTGGTCTAGTGGAAGGTGTCCCTGCCCATGGCAGGGGGGTTGGAACTAGATGATCTTTAAGGTCCCTTCCAACCCAAACCATTCTATGATTCTATGAAATCCATAGTGCTCTACTGAGTATTGATGTCAGGTAGAAGCCATGTGTTTGTGCATCAATGACGCTTCTGCCATGTTCAGGCAGAAGTACTGGAACTTCTCTGCCTTCAGGAGATGAAAAAATGTTCCATTTCTACCACAGGATTGATGAAGCTGAGCATTACAGAAAGAGGGCTAAGGTTTGTTTTTATTAGATAATGGTTACACCTGGGAAAAACAAATGAACTTCTCTGTAAAAAATGTTTGCTAGCTGAGGTGACTAGTTTGTGAGAGCACAGTTTCTTATTAGCTCTGCAGATGTACTCAATATTTCTCTTCTCCAGTATCTCAGAGATCCTGTTTCCTTTGCTCTGCAGCTTGTACGTAACCCCCTTATTTAATCTGCAGGCTTGGTAGGGTACTACACCGAACAGTATTTCCTGGCTTGCTCTCATGAAGTCTGTGCACGCCCCAGTAAAATTTATGCCGTCTACCTCGTCATGAAGAATTGCCAGTGGTAAATAAGTACTTTCTCTCTCAGGTAGTCATTAATTGCTATTGCTTGCATATTTGATAAGACTGCCTTTTTGCATACATCAGGTGTTACTTCCTGAAAGCCTACAGCACAAGACAAAGGTTGGATTTGGAAAATACTGGTTGAAATGGCGAAAGCTCTTTTAGTTTCTAAGCAAGTGGTAACAGGCCATTATGACAGGAGGTGAGTGCTGCCATTGGTCATAGGCACAGCTAACAGTCTGCCTGCAGCTGTGGTTGCTGAAGGCTGGGGGAGCCCAGCTGAAGGCCATATGGCAGCCTCCTCTGATGAGACCCAAGAGGTACAAGACCACACCTGCAGTGCTGGGACACCACTAAGCGTGCAGAGATGTCCGTGCCAGTGTGACCTGTGCTGGCGAGGGCAGGCATTCCCCGCGTACGGGACCAGGGCAGCAGGAGTACGTCACCAGACAAGGCCGTTGCATCGGCAGCACGGCACACCCCGGTGCATTCTGGCTCTATAGCGTTTTAGCCCGAGTGCCAGCCTGCCGTCAAGGTGGTATGCTCTTTCTGTTTCCATGTGTGGCTTTGCTATCTGCACCACCCACTGTGGGGTACAGGGGTGTCCATAGTTGCATGCTTTCACGTTGTCATCAGTGCGTATTTTGGCAAAATCTAGAAATTAGTACGTTTAAGTGTTTTCTTGCTTTCCACCAGCTTTATGGCCAGCTCTAACGATGCTCATCATTTATTATGAGAGGAACTTGTCAACATGAGGGTGGTTCAACAGATGCAGGAAAGAAATGCTGTTTTGAAGAAAGAACAGAACTTCTAATAGAAATGGAATGTGAAAAAGAACTACTGGAGACCTCTGGAAAAAATGTTTTTCTTGTTTCTGGTACTAGCAGAGCTTCAAGATTTAAAGGTCTGCCAGCAGATCAATGAGGAATTGGTGCTTGCAGAGGCATATGCTAACATTTGGAGAGATTTAGATGTGAAATTGCTAGTTCAGATTCACTTGATCTGTCTTTAAGAATAATCTGAAATGTAAAATCTGTGATACTTAAAATACAAAGGAACTGAAAGACCTAAGAACCTTCTGAAAATTCTCTGGGCATCGTCTTTGTTGTTTAAGTGTTGAAAGGGCAGATGCTAAGTGTTTATATTTCTTGCCTCGTTTTAAAAGCTAAGCCCAGGCGAAGGCAGGAAGTGCCTGTGCACTTCTGTGTACATCTGTCTAAATCACCATGACAGTGTAGGAAATTGCCTCTACTTATGGAAAAAAGGGGGAAAAAATCTACAAAATGCTCAAAAAAATTAAATACAACAAATAAAGTTCTTTGGGGTTTAAGACATTGTAGCCTTTTTGGCTATGTCCAGTCAAATATTTCCTCCATAAGAAAGGAGGACTCTTCAACAATCGTGAAGATAAATTCTCCATAAATATAAATATATATGGGGGGAAGACATCTCCAGTCCTTCTGTAAAACAGTGTTTTCATACAAAACATGATGCGTGTATGATGACCAAAGTTGATAACGGATTTTGTTAGAAGTCACACTTTGACTTCTGCTGCTGTAGACTTAATTTTTTTAATGTAGATAAAGTGCTATTTCGCTTCAGAAATATTTAATGACAGTGAGCGATGTGAGGTACAGTTCAATGGCTATTGACAAAATAGCAGTTTTAAATTACAGCTATTATTAACTTGCTACAGAGATATGTTGCTGGTGCCTATTCAGAATCAGTCAGTACCTGCTGTCTTTTTGACTAAAATATTTGATATTAAGCATTGTGTCTGTGGCCAAATGGAAATTAGTCCCAATCTGTAGGTCAAAGGCAGAATTTTTAAAGACTAATCCTGAAAATGAGTTGGACAAGTAATACTTGTAAACTCTATTTAATAAACAGCATTGTCCTGTTCAGCTTTTGTTGGCTATTAGTGTTGCTGGTATCAAGTATAGTCATTTAAGGAGTAAAACTTGTTTTGGTTGTTAAAATCTGAAAAATCCTCCCAGTCTTGCAGACATAGACTGGTATTTTATATATTGAAATATCTGTTAATTTTGGCCTAAGCAGCAGTCAGTACATCACTAGTATAATGTTTGTGCCATCCAGATTTAGAATCCTCACAAATACTTAAATACATAAAATTACTCAATTGTGTAGGTCAATATTCAAGTTTAAGCTTGTGTTATATATGATTTTCTTTTTCCTGTGTATCAACATGCCCTTCAGACTGATGCTGTGGTAAAAAAGGAATGATTTGCTCCTGATACACGTGAACAGAAGAACAGTGAGATGACATTAATCTCTTGTGCATAGTATGGTTTTGAACAGCCACATTTTTTAGGAGGGAAGAAACAAATTGGAGTAGTACTGGAAAAAAAACCCGCAAAAATTATTTGAGGGCTGGAAAATATACCTTGCAGTGTGAAGCTTGGTATTGGTTTAGCATAAAGAAGGCTGGGACATAACTTGATCACAGTGGTCAAGTACCTTTGCAGGGAGAAAATACCAAGGAAATTGCAGTACGTGAGAAAGTCATAACAGGAAGCAATAGCTGGAAGCTGCAGTCAGATAAATTTGAATTGGAAATAGCAACAATAATGCAATTATGTGGAGAACGGGGGACAATCATAAGATATGTGAAGAGAAAAATCTGTTGTGGAGAATCTGGCTGTAACAAGGTCAGTATCAGTAGCAAATTCTTCGTTGAAAGTTATATTACGAGAAACATTTTGGCTTTCCTATGCTGTTTGTGTAGAAGCTATGGAAAAAACCCACATTTTTTAATTAAGGGAGGAGAAAAATGTTCTGGAAGGTTATAAAAAATGTAAGACAAAAACACTTCTTGTGGCAAGGACTCAAAGATACGTCTTTTCTGGAAGAAAAAAAAAAACAAACCCAAAAAAACCCACAAAACAAAAGTTCTGCTGATGTCTTTGGTGAATGCTAGAGTTGTAATACTCAGCACTCCAAAAATAAGTCAGTTTTTTACAACCTCATCGTGGCCCTTTAGTTTTGAAACAAAACTGGCTGTAATAGTCTGTCAAAATGGAACTGTCTTGAGCAGTATCAACTGCTTTGCTTCTGCCTTAAAAAATGGCAGCTCTCACAGAAAGCAGGCAGTCTCTGTAAATACTCTATGGGTGGGAGAGCTGGGCAGTAACTGAGGGGTGAAATTTCCTAACCTGTTGTACAGGACCGTGATATGAGAATAACCTGGCCTTTGGGAGGGGAGAGAAGGGAGATGCTTTCTGATTTCAGGAAAGAATCTGAACTTTATGCGGCATTTTCGGCCATGTTTGTTCACTCTACATACTTTGCCCAAGGGTTCAACTCTGTGTGCTTGAGCTGGATACTTGTCCCTTTACAAAATACGGGCGCTGCAAGGCTTGGTATTACAAACAACTGCGGATAATAGCTTACTCATGACACAGCCTTGAACAAGTAGCTTGTGTGGGAGCCAGAGAGAGGAGGGCTCCTGGGCTCTCGCAAACTTTGTCTCCAGCAGACCTGCAAAGCTGTTGTGGGAAGGAGTTCCCTGTGAGCTCTCTGAACAAGCTGTGTAAGTTTTCACTGAGCAAGTTTTTCAACAAGAATGGTTTCCTATCTGGTTTTTCTCCCACACGATCCCCCTTCAAGATCATCATCCCTTTTGACTGCAAGGGAGGAAGAAAGGTTGCAGGCGCAACGTGACTTGGGAGACACAGGGGCAAGGGAGGATGCTTCACTGAGCCCAAACCTGATGGAGCCGGGTTGCGTTTTGCAGATACAGGCAGAGAGAGGAATCAGGCTGGGGAGGAGGCAGCTGGAGCCAGGGAGGCTGGCAGAGGCGCTGCAGAGCACGGCCAGCAAGCGAGGGCTGCCTTTGGCCACGCCAGCCAGCCAGGTCTCGTAGCTGACAGCGGGAGTGGAGCGGGACTGTCCCAGAAGCAGAGCCAAGCGACCAGCGAAACAATTGTAGCTGCTCCTGGGAAATTTTCGTACATGCCAGGAGAGAGCTTTGCTTGTGCTTTTCTTGGATCTCTGTCTTGAGCTTTTTGTAGAAAACAGCAAGAGGGTTAGCATCAGATTGAATCTGGAGTTTGACCTCCTGAAAAAGTGAAGTTGGAAATCAAAAAGCAAAGCACATGAATTCTTGTGGTTTAAGAGCAGATGTCCAGTTTAATATTATATACCTCCCCAGAACACTGCATATTTCCAAACAATTCTAAACCAGTGCCAAATACCAACATCAATGTTAGTGCCCTGTTTCTGCATTGGCCTTGCAATACTTGGGCTCTCTTCAAAAGGATGGCAGTCAGTCTTTTCTCCTAACGGTTGCTGAGCCTTTTATACTTCTGTTCTTAATGTTCTGAATAACAGGACTAAAAATGCTGAGTGATGATTCTTTCCTCCTGTATTCCTTAGTGGAAAAGTGGGAGACTAGCCCTCTGTCATAACTGAATAATCCCAGCTGCTCTTCCTCAGTATTGCAGATAGCGCTAGGCTTTCACGCGTCAGGAGTAACGTGCATATGCCCAGCATTACCAGTGTTAGCTGTGAGCTGGTAATCTGCTCGAAGATAGACTAGAAGAGTGCTTTTGCTTGGGATCACCACCAGAATGTCACTAAACAAGCTAATTTTATATATAGAATGGTTTTAGAAAAACAAACATACTTGTTCTTGTGAATGTGCTGTTAAGTTAGGTATGATAGGTAACAATTTGGAAAGAAATGTTTTGTCATTTGAAACTCTGTGACCCGAGGCACAGAAATGATTTTTCTGAACTTAGAGATGACAGTTGCTTCTCACACAAACACCCCAAAAGGAATGGTATAGTGTCTCTTCCCAGCTTTACATGGAAGTTAATGATGTTCTGTAGTGCTTGATCATCTCATTCGACTGTGTGTGCTTTGGTTACAGAGAGCATGAACTTCTTTCTCAAATTTTGAATCTGTTTATTTTGAAACTGACATTTGCTACCTTGCAGAAAAAATAATGTCTTAAAATTAGGGTTGGGTTTACCGTGGCTGATAGGTATTGTGATATTGTTGTGTGGTTTGAGCATTTTGTTGTGGACTTTGTGCTGTATTTACAATTTCAGAGGACTCACAGGTCACAAGATGCACATCCCCACCCTTGTAATAACCCAGCCTTTTATTCCCATAAAGCTGGAGATCTAATAGGATGACCAGTTTATTAATCCAGGGAAACTTGCCATGTTAAAGCTGGAGGAAAGAGAGGCATAAACGCCTGCATTTAAATAATGGGATACTACAAATGAGGCTGGATTTAGTTACTTTTATTGGACTGTGTAGAGGCAACAAAAGAAGCTAATGGGCTCAAGCTGTGCAAAGGAAAGTATTCACGTGGACAGTGCTGGAAGGCTTCTTGCTCTCACCCTCTGCTTGCTGAGATCTGTCCTTCTGTCTCAGCTTTTGTTTTTGAACAAATACTTCTGAAAAAGAAGGTGGATCTGGTGCAAACAAATCTTTTGGTATATTTTTGTCAGACATTAGAAAGGAGAATGGTGAATGTTTTTTCTTTTTGTAAGAAAAGAATAGTCATGGCTTCTGTGCTCCTGTGCAAGGCACAACGGCCTGAGACATCTCGGTATGTACAGCCTCTGGAAGAGGAAGGATCTCATGATGCAGAGTATTATATAGCACATCAGCCAGGGTAGCACCCCTAAAGAGGCTGGGAGAAGAGTCTGTTGTGATCTGTTAACAACCTAATCAGTGTCTGAAAATGTCTGAAATGGCTATTTTATCTGTATTGAATGGCTTGACTGTATCAGTGGCTAAAATCCACTCCCCCCTCCCCAAACTGCTTCTCTTCCTCATTGGCAGTAGCAGCCTGCCTCCATTTTAATATATTTTAGCAAGACTATTCCATCTTCCTCCCACGTGCTGTGTCTAATACTGCTGTGGATTTTTGTGGGTGTTCAGGATTTCATGGCTTTCAGTGCATGTTCTCGCAGACCTAATAGACCACTCTGCTCCTCAGTGTCTTGTAACTGTAACACTCTGTCCCAGGCGTAATCGAGATCGTGATCCATCAGGATCGTGGCAGGTTTTGGAGGGGGAGTTGAGTAAGTTTGGGTGGTCATTCACACCTCTTAAAGGAAGGCAAAGGAAGCCTCCTGGAGGTCAAGTCCAGCCTATAGGTTGCCTATGAGGCATACTTCAAATAAAAATTGGAAAGTTGACACCAGGGCTGTGCATCCAGAGAAACCCAAATTGTCACGAGTGACAGCAGAAAGAAGCTACTGACTATTTCTGTGTTGTTGCATCAGAACTTTCTGTGTATYGATCTCTGCATATCAGGTGCGAAACAATATCTGGAAATATTGGGCAAAAAACCCTCTTAATTACATGCATTTTTCAAGTTTACTTATTTATTTGAGTGGCCTTTATATTATCAGGAACAAAAAGAACCTTAATATATCTTCTGAAGAAAAGTCATTAAAATGAGATGGTTGGGAACAAATCAGCACATCATCTGTATGCTCAAGACTTTGAGGATAAACAACTACTGAAGTTCAGAATATATGAATTAGTAATGGCATGGCTGTTGCACATCTCRCTGCAGTATTTCAATGTGATCACATTCCATGTTTATTTTGCACACAACTTTTCCTAAGGAGCTATTTAAAACTTGGATTATGCTTTTACCATCCCATGATCCTGACATTCAGCGATGATGAGTTCACATAGTTAAATTTTCAGTAAAAAACAAAACCAGTTTAAAAAAAAAAAAAAAGCAACCCCCAAAACAAAACTTCTGTTAATTGAATTCAGATGTCTTGTCTGGAGAACATTCAATTAAACACAAAAATAGGATACTTCTTGGTTCAGCAAAAAGGTTTGGTGTTGTTTTTTTTTTGTCGGGGGGGGGGTTTAGTTTTAATTTCTTTGGTTCTTGTTGTATAATTATGTTTCCTACATGTACTGAAAAACGTCTGGATAGCACAATATCAAGCTTTTGTCTGTATGTATTGTCTTGCTTTCCTTTTTGCTGCTCAGTAAAAAAACAGGTTTTGTTTCCAGCTGTAATTTCCATGTCTAGCTTGAGAGTCTGTTTCAAAATAAATGTTCACTGTTTTTACAAGTCTTTGTAGATTATAAAACTGTAGAAGGAAATGCTCAAAGTTGTTCACACGTTCTGCAGTCTTTAGATTGCAGAAAATAATGTCAATTTTAAAAATTTGCTTTAACCTTCTTTGTAACATGACTTGGTGTCAGAAATGATACCACATTGTGAAAATAATGGTTTGGCTGGGGGAGGGAGGTGAGTAAAAGTGAGTGTGTTTAGTTGTAATAGTGCCATGTGAAGCTGCAGATATCTGATAGTTAAAATATTGGTGATGTTTCTCTCACCATTTTCATGAAAAGTAGTCACCCTTCTCAATTAGTTGTTCTGTTGTCAACCTGGGAAGGTCAACGAGAGCAGGAGATCTCCTGTGCCCACCCAGGCAGTCGCTGGGCAGCGTGGTGTGCCGTCAGGACCACTGCCAAGGACCAAGGAAGGAAAATCGGGAGTCGGCATATATTGAAAGTGTTGGTGATAGATGCCAAGGAGCATAAGTAGAGAAGCTGGAGAATAGGTGCAGGACTCTGTGTTGCATCAGTGATGCAGGGAGGCAGGCTGCCCTCGGCTTCATCAGGTGCCRGTGTAAGACTGGTCCCAAATGAGGCAGAAAGTGGCAGGGTGGGAGAGGAAAGGCTCCCGCCGGCAGCACCGGTGCCCCACTGGAGGCTGGCGTTCGTTCTTGCCTCTGCAGCAGGCACTCCAGTGGGCAGCTCGGTTAGGTCAACGTGTTCGCAGGTGGTTGCAAACTGAGTATTCCTTCTCTTCTGACACGGAAAGGAGAATGTTTCCGTCAGATTTCTGGAAGCTTTAGGTGCACAAATGACACCAGCTGCGGTTGAGGCAGGATGCTTGTCGGCCCTGTGCRCAGGGAGATTGTTTTATGGACTGCTCCATAACTCCAGCAGCCGCTGTGTACATGTATTACATGCTTGCTAATGCTCTCCAGTGGCATGTGTACCTTGGCCTGTCCTTCTAGCAAGAGGGCTTGTTGCCCTGAAGAGCCTTCCTCGGATTAATTACTACTGTGGCTGCCTGTGTGGCCATGGCAAACTCACCGTGGCCGCAGGTCTGAGAGTTACTGTAGGACCGCAGTGCCTCCCTGTGAGGCAGAAATTCCTGCTAGGCGCCTGAGGGTGTGGGAACATGAGGTTTTCCATGGTGGCCTTGCACAAGGATCCCTCGCAGCCAGGCTTGCAAAACACTGCTGTGGGGCTGCCAGCCGGGGCCCCGCGGGGTTTGGCTCGCGCGGGGGCCGGTGGGGAAGCTGTAACAGGCCCTTRGGAGGAGAGCGTGATGGCTCAGCTCAGCCGGGGACTTCAGTTTCTGTGTTGAGTAGGGTGGCAGTTGAAGTGCTGATGGGACCGTAAGGCTGAATCGATGCCCACCTGGCTTGCGTTGTACACTTGCCATGACTTGCGGCAAGAGGCAGTCAGGACGTTTAATTCGGTTTGTGTCACGAGTGAAGTGTATCTGTAGCGCTTGACGGAAAGCTGTCATTCTTAAATATTGTATGGTTGGGGTTGTGGTTCGGAGCTTTTCTTTGTTGTTGTTGCATTAAAATGGCATTCCTACCAGTTGAAGAAGGTGCAGAATTGTCATGGTTAAAGTGTTTACAGGAAATGTAAACATATGATGGAGTATACTGGAAGAGCAAGTTAGCTGGCCTTCTGTTTAATTCGGCAAAATCTCAAATATCATTGAGTGGTAGTGGGTTATTATCGCTTTGAGTGTTTTCTCTCTCTGTACGATTTTCCGCTGTTGTTGCTGATCAGGTCTTTAGGAAGAAGTGGATCAGCAGCAGTAGCACAGCTCTCCCACTGTTCAGTACGGGATGCACTCGTCACACCAGAAGTATTCATTTTTTTTAAGTATTTTGCAGAATCGGGATTTCTGCTAAAGTGAAAGCAAGAGATTAAATGAAAATGTGAATGTATTTGAGTTTTTCTAAAAGCAGCAGTAGGAAGAGAAGGCAAACAGCTTTCAGTTTCCATAGAAAAAAAGAGAAAAAAGAATATCTCAAAACAGCTTGTAATTCCTGTGTCTCCTTTCTTGCTTTAACACTTAACCAGCAGTCTCTGAAGTAACCAACTTATCAGGGGTCCTACTTCCAAAATGCATGGTTTCAATTCAGGGCTGCTAGAAATGAAAATACAGTAAAGAATTATATCTCAATGAATAATTTCGTAGGTGCCACATTGTAGTTTTGAAGCATTCAAAGCTGGTTTTGCTGATTCAGTCATAAACTAATTCAAGTGTAAAACCACCATCGTGTGTAGCGTCACACAGTTTGCTATCAGCCATAAAAACGTGACTGTTCAAGTGCTTTACACAATGTGCCAAAAAGCCGGAGGGTGACTGCTGCGTGCTGGGAACTATGGTGTTGCTACAGTGGTTCAGTGCTCGGAGGTCGTGTTGAAAGCCGCTCGTGGAGCAGGTGGTGCGACACTTCCCGGTCCCGCTGGGAAGGGAAAGCRGCACCGCTGAGGTGCAGCTTGGGTCCCGCTGCCACAGCTGGGCGAGGCGGAGGGAGGCTGCTGCCAGGGCATCAGCCTGGGTGCTGCGGGGTGGCACCAGGGGCTCAGTGATGCAGGTGCCACATTTGCACCCGGGTACAGCTCAGGGCAGGTTTGCAGAAGGCAGAGGGATGACCGTGTGCTGGTCGCGATGGTCTCTTGCGGTGCTGAGGATGCTGCTGGTTTGGAGTAGGGTCTGGTTGCTGGATGTGGTTGTGTGTCATTTAGGGTGTGCTAGAGTACAACTCCACAATTATGATCAGAAACCTGATAATGCTTTATAGAAGCAAATTTTCTTTACTTCATTTAACCTGCACTCTCCATTAGCACATATTCTTTATGGATGAGAATAATAGTAATGAGTATAATATTTTTCATATACCACAGTGCTAAGCTATAATGGCATATGTACATGTTAAGGAAGGTGTCTATTAAGGATCAGTACTCTGGTTTTGTGCAACATCTGCTCTAATGCTTAGAAAGTGGAGAGTTAACATTTTGATTATATTTGCAGATGATTCTGAAGTAAAGATATTGTAAAAGCCAGTAAGAGCAGAGATACATTTCAGAACAATCTAGAAAAATTATGTTGACAGTAAATAACAGGTCAGTTGTGGAAAAAATATGGAGCTGCCATAATTGCAGAAAAATAGTTAAAACGCCAAAATTGCATAACATTCTGAGTACTAAATAGCATACTAACAACGGAAGTCAAGTCAAAAGCAGGTTGCGTGCCAGATTGCAGAGAGATAAAAAAGACTATGATTTCAGCTGTGTGAAAACAGTGTAACGTTAGACGTGAAGATACTCTTCCATTTGTAATGGCAGAAATTTTCTGATCACTGAAGACATCGTAACTGGGTTTCTGACATTTCTGTGCTGCTTTTATGAGTTTCCTGAAAAGCGTGAACTGCGTTCACTTACTTCTGTACTGAAAACAAATTTTTAAACTGTAAAGTGCCTGTTTCTCTGTGATCGTTTTAACAGAAACTGTTGCTCCTCCAGAATATTGGTCAGCAGCTGGGAGGAGTAAAACTACTTTCCCCTTTGTGATCTTTGAGTGACTAAATTATGCCTAGATCTTAGCTATACTATGAAATCACATTTCCCAACCTACCCTAACTACTTCTGACATTGCTGTCCCATTCTGTCTGGGCGAAGCTGTTGCTGACTAGCCATGTCGTATAGAGTAATTTAAACACATTAAAGTTCTTGAAGTTTCAGAGTCACTTTTTATTTGCATGTGGAAACCACTTGTGCACTTACGGATGCATGCATGCATGCTTTGGAAGGACTGCCTTGACTGTCTGGTATTTTTGTGTTAATATTGTCGGAATATTGCATGGAAAGTGAAGTGTCAGAAATGTCCACCTAATAACAGCTCGGGTCCATGCAGGAAATCCCTCTTTCCTTCAGAGGAGAAACTATTCTGTGTAACCAAAACTTAAGTAGCTGGAGAAGTTTCCATTGATTTCAGCACTGGCTTCCAACAGAAATTATTTTAAAAGTTCATTTGGGTTCTGATGACTTGAGTATCTATTCTGCAGAATGGTTGAGAAATGAACATCAGGAGTCCCTAGGTAAATGGTGGGTTTTTTTCTTATGGTTTGTGGCTAGAGCACAGTTATCTAATGTGATGATACAACCTATTTACTTCTCATGCATTGTCTGCCTTAGTCCTAGCAATGGTACCAATGTCGGTCAATGTATTGGGTTAGCTCTGTTGAATCTACAAGTTGGAGAAACAACTACAGAAGTCCAAAAACTCCTTAACAACTGTTCAGCTTACTAATATTTGTTTTCCAGTTCATTTTTGGTAAAAGAGGAGAGGGATCCACCTGATGCTGTAATGTTTTGCTCCCCATTTCTTGGGACTCATCCTCACTGCCCTTTTTCTGTGTTTAGCTCTTGCAGTGACTTTGAAAGTGTTTACAGTCTAAACCAAGGCTCGCGATTCCCAGGAACTGTGGATGTTGGCAGCTGTGAACACGGTCTCTTAGGCTCTGTAGACGTTTATCTTAAAAGAAGTGGTCCCGGTGTTGCTGGTAGCGCTCCCAGATTCAGCAGTGATGGTGGAAGAGGTCGAGGACGTGGCCTAACCCCTTGAAGCAAGGCTGGCATTTTGCATGGGGTCTGGGCTTTTCCTTGGGTCCCTGTACCTGCAGCAGCCCAGCTGCCAGGGTGGGCCTGGAGGCTGCAGCGTAGGGCTGAGACTTTGCAATGTCGGTGACGAGGTGCTGATATCCATGTTTCTGTTTGTTTGTTTTTTCTTCTCCAGGGGAATTCATAAGGGATGACTTCTGTTAGTTAATAGCTTTCAGTCGTGGTACTTAAAATTTGACTAAACATTCAGCGAGTGCCATGAGAATACATGGTGAAAATGTATCCTGTCATTCAGCTGCATTATAAAAAGGGAGAATATCATCAGAGCTATGGTTTGTTGAGTGTTAGAAAGAAGCAGAAGGCCCTGAAATCTTTTCCTTGACTGAAGGTGGCGGAAGAGGGTATACTGAGCCTGCTGGCATCCTTCCCAGCCCAAGCAGAAATATAGTAGCTTAATATGACACGATAAATCAAGTGCAAAGTTGCTTTTCTTCCCAAGGAGATTATATGTAGAATAATCTATGATTCCATTACAATAAGGACACACTTCTAAAATAGCGGGTGAGGGGGAAGGAGAGAAGCAGCGAACAAGTCAAAACCAAAAAGGATGTATGAGGGCAAAGCTGGCCTTCCTGGTTCTGCTGTCAAGCTTTAGGCTTTTTAGGTTTTATCTGGGGGGTGGGAGGTGTGCACTGGTCTCCTGCTGCGATTCATGCKCCAGGCCATTTGTTTTAAAAAGAAAACAAAAGCAACCCAACTACCCTGGTTTCCGCTCAGGGTGGTATGTGGGAGTCTGTGTCTTGCTGTAAAATTGTATAGTTTTGTATGAGCCTCATATAGCTGCTTGTGCACAATCCTGTTTGTGCTCGCTCGCCACATGTTCCAGCTGAGGACACCATATGTATGCCTCTTCCTTTAAGTTTCCATGAACTAAAATGGCAGCATATTTCAGGGTTTCTTAGGAGCCGAATGCAATGCTTATTTACATCCCAAAGAAAGAGTGAAAAGTGTAAGAGTATGTAAAGTCCTGGACTTAAATAAATGAATAATAAACTCTTAGTCATGTTGGAAACCTGATGTGTTTTAATTAATTGTGAAGTTAGTGAGTGCTGGGCCCTACATGAGCATGTGAGAAGGCTGTATCTTCTTTCCAAAGAGATGCTAATCTGAAGGCTCAATCCTGCAAGCGTTGCTGGTGTGAAACTTACTTCATCAGTTGCTCTCATGACTTTGCAATAACTACTGTACTGAAGTAGCCCTTTGCAGGGCTTTTAAATCAGTTTACTTCTATAATGGCTCTTACAAAATATGTCAAACAATGATTTGGATTTTAAGATCACTCTGAAGAAAACATTGCTGTTGGAGATGTTTGAGGTGACACTGTTTTGTCTTACTTTAAGGAAGGATTGCAAGGAAGGGAGGAAAACTGCTTGGCATGGGAGTAGGAGCTCTGGGCCCAGTTGAGTCATTTGAAGCACTTTATTGCATGTGCCTTGGCTGCAAACTCGCATTTCAGCCTGAGTAAATACACTGGTGTCTTTTGAAATACAAATATTGGTAATCTCAGTGCCACGGCATTTTGTCAAGGTTTCTACCCCAGTTTTACCTCCTTAGGGTCCCATTTTCAGCTCCCTAATTTGCAACAGTTTGGGCTGGTATATTTTTAGTGCCAGAAGTCTGTCTCAGGCTGGGTTTTTGTTTTTTTTTTTAATCATTTTTCTTAACTATTTGTTTTAATTTGAGTAAAAAATACTGTACTATTTTTGAGAAGGTGGCTAGGGGAATTACATTGTTTCTTAGTGTTTGACAAAAAATTTCTGGAAGGCTCTTGGTTGGTAAATAACAGTGGAAACGGCTATGGGAAACRAGAAGAAAACAGTGGAGACCTCTAAAATGGCTTGTGTGAAGTTGCAGCAGAGAGGAGGTATTTTCACAGCTGTATTTTGTTTGGAGTTAGGGGAGCTGAGGAGCTGACACTCTGCCTCACCATGGCATGAGAGCTGCTGATGGCGGATCCACAAGGACGTCAAGACTTGGAACAAAATTAYTTGTGGTAGGAAGTCTGAGATTAATTTTTGAGGGCTAGAGAGGAGAATAATGCCACAAAAGTCCTGACACGTGTCCCAAAGCCTAGAGCGTTGTCAGGCCAAAGACACTGAAGCCCTGAGCAATCTGCTACAACCTCTGGCAAAAGGTTATTTCACCTTCATAGCAGGGTAGCAAACTGAGCATGCCTGCTGCTGTGGCAGTGCAGTTCAGTCGAATGCACTCCTTTAAAGTGTGAAGGCTGCATTCAGATCAAAACAAATTTGGTGTTGGCATTATACTGATTTTTGGTGGTGTTTGAAATAGAATCCCTTTCTCACAAGAGTCCATTCGAAGGAGAGTTCAGTATTCATCAGAAAGTACCCTCTGTCTTTGGATCTGAGGTCATGACAATCCACAGAAGTGTTAAACTCTCCACAAGTAACTAATATCGGTATTGCAGGCACCATCCACATACTTGTCTGTCTGTCCTGATGGTTTTTACGCTGCAGACCATTGTTTCTATGTCTGGAGATGCTAGGTTCCTTTATTTTTAGGTACCTGGCTTCAGAAAAATCTGAGCATTTCCCCTTTGAAAATGGCCTCTTTCAAGATGCAAGGTATCCAATCTGTTAGATGGCTTTAAAACATAAGCATTCGGGAAAAAAAAAAAAAAAAAAAGGCAAAATAAAAAAAGAGCAGTGAACACTTCAATACGTGGAATGAGGTTTGATTTTGTTTCTGTGGTGCTTGTGTGAACACATCTCCATTATACATCTCCTGAGTAAAGACTGCTAGCCATGCTAAATGGGGCTTACTTAGGAGAAGTGAGTTTTGAAATATGTTGCTGACTGGGGAACTCAATAATTTAACTTCAGAATTACTGTACTTGGAGAACCTCTGCTGTAAAGGGACAGAAATCCAACATGAAGAAAGACAAAGCCATAAGAAGATTAATGAGTGAGATCTGGATGATCTTGCCTTGTAAGAATGTTTTTACTTAAGGAACCATATAGCGCATAAGAGTAAACTGAGCTATAATTATATGTAAGTTAGTATTTAAGCTTCTAATACACAGAAAACCACAACTCTATAAACTTTGTAATAGGGGAGAAGATACTTCTTATGCATTAAATTTGTATAAGATGATTTTTTTTGTGTGTTCTTCTTGCTTTCTCAGCTATAAGAAAATGAGAGGAATCCATCTTTAGTTGTTAATCATGAACTTCCCATAAACTCATGTTAACAACTGCTGCTGTTGGCAGTTAGATAAAATTAAACGGTAGCCTGGCTTAACTCTAGAGGGTCTTCAAGCTTTCTTTTATGTAAAACAATAAATAATTCTCTAGATTGGATTTCTCTAGGTAGATTTCTCTATCATTATTGGTGACCAAATGTCATCTTTCTGAGAAACGTAGAATCTAATACAGAATAAAGGACGAAGAACTGCATTTTTCATGTTGATTTCATCTGAATGTTAATTTCAGTATGCTGCAATTTCTTTACTCTGTATCTCAGCCAAGCCTAATGGAAATTTGTAGAAATGAAATACTGTCACTGAAATGACCCTGTGAAATGTTGTAGAATTACACCACTATGCCTGCTATATGATTAGAACAAAAAGCCTATTCTTACCTTTCAGCAAAAGTTTAAAAGTATTGCCATAAAGCTCTGGCATTAAAAAAAAGCATTATTACTGTTACAAAGAAGGCTGAAAGGCCTGTCCTAAAAATAATAGACCACCTAATAATATAATGCAATAATACATCTAAGTTATACTGTCCTGTAGTATGTACCAATATGAATACCTTTGTTTTAACTTTTTTAAACAACTGATTTCATACTGGTTACGAGTCTCCCAACCATTCAAGCAAAGCAGAGATTGTTACTGATATGTATTTATGTAGTTATATGTAGATACGGTAAAAAAATTCTCTTAATGCATGTGTACACTGAGAAGCTGAATTTAGATAATGGCTACTATATGGTGATAGTCTACATGGCACAGATGTTTTTCATATATTTTAAGATGTCTCTTGTAAGGAGCATGGTCTGCAGGAGGGCTGGTGAGTGGCAGTTAGAGATCTATTAAACTACCACATTTTAGTGGTGACATCCTGATGTGGTTCTCCAAGCTAAATAAAACACAGGAAAATGATATAAAAAGAAAGAGCATGCCTAGGTAATTGTTACCAGTAGTGAATGTTTGCATCTCAGAGTTCGTAAGTGCGGTCAAAGCACCCAAGAGCAGTCCTAAATAAACAAACAGTTATCCAAGTGAGTCAAAATGCATTTTAGACCTTCTTCGTACCTTCCTCGAGTTGAACTCCTCACCAGTTAAGTTAGTAGTATATATAGAAAGTGCAAATCTTTCTGGGACAGGTAGAGAGCATGAGAGAAATAATGCCCATTTGAAGACTTCTACTGAGGTTGATGAAACTTGGACTGCTTGTGTTGTTGTATCACACTGCATCCAGTGTAGTTACCTTTTTAACATAAAGATGTTAATGCAGAACCTGTCACTGCTGACATTTTTGAGACACTGTTTTAATTGTTGGAGAGCTTAAGACTGCAAGAATTAATCAATACATCTGAAAACTCTTCATGTGTCAGTTGTCTTCCAAATGTTTTCACTGAAACTTTTGAAAATTGAAAGCATACTAAATGCTTGATAATTGATAGCCAAATCTTTGCTGTTTACTATCTGGGAAAAAACATCAGTACATATTTATATTTACTGCTGGATACATTTATGAGTTGATGAAAGTCATGAGGGTTGTGTTGCCTCTTTCATACAGGTAAGCCTTGTGTATGYGTTGTGGGTCTTAGGCTTCAGTAATAAGGACAGCATCAGATTTTGAAGGGCAAAAGTTTTTATAACAATACATTCAATTATTTTTTCATAGGGAAATTTCATTTCTACAGAATGTTTATGAATCAATCTAACAAATCATGCGCTGGTACAAAAATRGCTACGCATCTTGTTTAAGATCGTGAGAAATGAGACAGAAGGCAGGAAAAGTCATCTTTCTAGAAATCATGATGTTTGTGCTGGGTGCTTGCAGTGCTTTGTAGAAGAAGAAAATTCTTTCAGAAACATTGAGTTTTAAGTTATCTATTCCATGTACTAAAATGACTCTTTTCTCAGGAAAGGCTGAAATCTAATGTAGAAGGTATGTATTGCAAGGGGTTGGAATGACAGGAATGGGGTTAATCCCATCCTTTTACAGTTGCAGGAGATGAAAGGGTGCTGAAATAGAAAGGCAGGTTTAAGCCAAGTCCAATGCTCTATGGTTGCTAAATCTTGCCTCTTATTTTTAAGCATGCAATTTCTATATTGAAGTTCCTAAAATACAAAACACTTGCACTGAGAAGTCTTTTCATCACTCAAATGCATCTGTTTGAGTCACGGGTAGAAAGGAGTTAAAATGTCTTCATGAACAGAAGCCAGTAGCTGGATAGCGTGAAAATCGAGCAGTTTGGCCAAAGCTTTTATAGTAATGGAAAATATTTGTATTAAATCATATTGAAGTCTAGAAAACCATCTGAAGCTTTAGTCTTTTTTGTAATAGAAATTAATAAAACTTTATGCTAATCTGTCATAAAGAAGAAGAAATAATTCATTTAGGTGCAGTATGTTCCTTATCTGACCTACTTACATATTCTGTTTTGCAGTTACAGGCTTCTAACAGACCTTGGCAAGAAATGCTACTTCCAATTTTGTGCCTGTTAAGTCTTTTGAGGATGGGAAGCTAATAATGGTTAAACAATTTGCAATTTTTAAAAAATTTTATCTTCAGAGAAGACAGCAATACAAAGATAGCCACTTTTTACATCGAGTGATCTTGCTTTTCAAGAGGTATATAAGTATAGGGAAGAGTTTTACAGTGATTATCTCGTGGCACAAAAAAAAAATGGTGGAGAGGAGGAAAAGGAGACAGACTTGTAAAAAAGCTCTTTTTTTATTTTCAGTCGTACTTTTTGAGGTCAGATAGAAAGAKAACCTGAACAGTGAAGAAAGTGGAAAACCATACAGACATACAGCTTGGTCCTGGAGGCTATCTCATATGGGGGGTCCATTATCCTAGATGCAGCTGCCTCTGTAAAGAAGTGTGACAAAATCGTAGCAACCGTATGACTGGAGAGATGTTGTGAAAAGCACATGCAAGGAAAACTCATTTGGCTTTAGCACGATAACAATATGAATAATTCTTTAGAGGTTTATGTGACCAATTGTCTGTGAAGCGTGTTCGTTTCTTCTCTGCTAGGAAGGTGCCGCTGGGGTCAGACCACAGACCTAGGCAGCTTCTCGGAAATGTGCCTCCAGGGACAGGAACTTCAAAGCAAGCGTCCAGCAAACAACCCATTCTGGACAGCATTTGCAGCGTAGTACTTAATAATACTAATAATAGTAATAAAAGTCTTCCTTGAATAACTGGTGAGTTGCCAGCTGGGTGTCTTCCAAAATTCATTGACCTGCTGTTTTCCAAAATTGCCTATGCGGGGGGAAGGGAGAGGTGTATCTGAAAATATCTGCATAAGTGCAATGGACAGGAATAAAGCTTGCAAGCTGGGTTAAGTTTGAATAGTAAAATCCACATCTCTGGAAAAACGTCATGCAAAAGAGCAGAGCTGATGTCTGGTATTGATGTAATAGGAGACTCTTGAGACTGGTGTCACCTGAGAGGGTGTCTGGTCAGATACAGATTCCCTGGAGTTTGTAGCCTGAATGGCAGAGTGAAGTGAGACTAAGAGGCCTGGCACGTGACAGTGTCTTCATGGAAGCTTCATCATTATGTCCTTTGTCCAGCCCTCAACCCCACCTTTAAATTGTCGTCACTTTGGTAAGGGGGGCCTTGTAGAGAGAAGGTTTATCTGTGGAGTTGCAGTCCTGTACTTCAGATGTGCAGAGGGAAGTCTTCTGCCCTTGGTGTGCTACTCTCCGTGCAGGGGAGAGCGTGCACGTTGAGAGGGGAAGTGTCATGGTCCTCCCACCATCTTTTGTCCCACAGAATTTCTTCCTGTGCGTCGTGCATTCTGCAGGGTAGAGGTAAAAAAGTTTTCTCTGATGAAGGCAAATGGCCTGCAAATATTCTCGCACCTATCTATCACTCTGGAAGAAAAGGGGGAAATGGAGTAACCCTAAGCCTTAAAAAGTTTCTTCGTATGACAACCAATTAAAACAGACTTCTTGCCAAGCTAATGAAACTACCACTGTACGTTCATCTGGAGTGGAAAGATCTTCCTGAAAAGTTTTCACAGAGTCCTCAAAGAGATCCAAAGGAAGGGAACTGGTATTCCCCTCCCATCATCTCTCCCCACGCTCTTTTCTGCAGTTTCCCCTTTGTTTCCGTTCTGCTTTTATGAAGATGTTGCTCTTATCCGAGTTGAAATTTTTATGCTTGTTTTTACTGAATTGTATCTTGTGTTTTCAGACCATTTCTTTAACTGATCGGTATCTTTCTGTGTTTCCCCCGGAGTTTCAGCAGATGTCAAATCTCTTCATTTGGTATTGTTATCAAATTTAATACCAGTGCTCTTTAATGCGTTTTTTTTCAAGTCATTAATGAGACTATTGAGTGATAGGACTCAGAACAACACCCAGGGGAAATTTGCTTGATTTTAAAAAAAAAAAAAAAAAAAAAAAGAAATAGGGCTGGAATAGGAGCCGGTTTAATTTGCCGGTCGGTTCTAAAGCAGCGTGGCAACACCTGGGTTGTTCCTGGGAGATGCCTGCCTAATCTGCTCTTGGTGATCTCCAGTGGTGGCCACTCTGCATCCCCCTGACCTAGTGCAACATTTTTCTGTTTCCAGTTTAAGAGTGTTGGGTTTGGGTAACTACTTTCAGAGTATTGTCTTTCAGCCAGATTTTTCACTCATTTGTTCTCTGTTAATTCTCAAAGATAGTTGTTAATGCAGCCTGCCACAGGCAGTTTCCTAAGTATGCTACCTGAATGTCATTAGGTCTAGCTCATTTCCAAATGTCAGATGTTTCTAACTATTCTCTAACTTGCTAGTTTCTATGCTACACCGATCCTTTTTGTATTCAGCTGTAGTAATTTGACAGTTTCCGCTATTCTTCTCATGTTAGCCAGTTAGGAAATGAAGTAGGAGACCAGTCTTTGTGTGATTTCAGTGGGTGGCAGTTTAGCTGTCCCAGCTGTGAGCTTTTCCCAACTGGCCCCTTAAATTTTGAACAGCTTTGCTTGTAGTTGCCTAGCTTTAACTATTGCTTGACCACGTGTTTTGGGAGGAGAATTTTTCCCAGGGACACCCCAAAAGGCACCAAGAAACATAGTACTGTGTGTATTTATAGAACTGACTCTGCATTTTTGTTAAAGTAAATCTTGCGAAGGAAATTAAGAAAAGAATACAAGTCATTACAAAATATCTGGCACACTTTGTGACAGAAGGTAGGATAAAAATCTTCTTTGCAGGGGCGGCGGAAAGACCCCATATTTAATCATTGTCCACTTGCTATGTGATACCGGAAAGCAGAATTTGAGAACCAGCTGAAAAGTAGAGTGAAGATGAAGAACAGATTAATGGGGCTTTGAAGTACATTTAGTAAAGAGCTACCTGGCTGCAGAGATAGCTCGCAGCCTTTGTTCTCATAGCGAAACGCATTCAAATAAAATCAAAATAGTTTGGCTTAATGGCACCTTATTTTTTTGGTCATTAGGTTTTCTCTGCACTGTCTTGATAGAGAGCTGCATATCTGCTTTTCCTTTGAGTGCAGGAAGATACCTGTTGGGGCTGGTTTTATTACTTGATTAGATTTTTTTTTTTTCCCCTCTCCCTGCCCCCAGTAGTAATAAAGCAGTTTATTGACAAAACAAACAATAAAATGAAACACCTCTCTGTACATTTTGAGATGTTTGTTACCTTTCTGTATAAGGTGTGTTGAAGCAAGGCTTAACCACACAATTTGGAGAGGATCTCTGATTTCAGAGTAGCTTTGCCAGGAGGAGGGCCATGCCTAGCGTGCACCTTCCCCTGTCCTGCCTGAACCCCTCTGCACGTGCCAAAACCAGGAGGACAGCAGTCAGCCTCTCACCAGGGGTAACTGGGCAGGTGGCATGCGGCTGTCAGGTGCAAAAAGCATGACTGAACCTGCAAAGATTGCAGAGAAGGGCRAGGAGGATCTCAGAGGAGTAGAAGGGGGCTGAGAACTAACAATGCAGAGGATATGACTGCTGTTTGTAGGTGTGTTGGGCTGGGGCCGGTACAGACTGGGCAATGAAGACTTCTAGGTGCTAAAGGCCAGTACAAGAAAAAAGTTGGTGTGAACTGGTCATGGAAGACTTCCAGAGTGAAGATTAGATGCAAGTGTGTAACAGCTGGGGGTTAGGAAAAGTCTCCCAGCAAGAGTCTCGGAACAAAATATTCAACTGCTTGATACGTATATAGGACAAATACGCAATGTAGTAGGAAGATTATGACCTTTCTGATGTCAGACCACCTAGGTCTGTCTTTGTGAGTTTGTAAGATGGAAGGATTTTTCTCCTTATTTGAGAGCAGTTTTAGCCAAGAGTTTTMATTATCGAATATTCAGATTCAATTTCACCTAGCCAACGTTTCTAAACGTTCATTAAAATGGGTCTTTCATCTTGTAGAATTATAGGCTGGAAAGTCTGTCATTAGAGGGTAGAAGCAAAAGCAAAAAGCACCAGGAATATCACCAATAAACCCAATGTCTGCGATATTTCCATTGTAGTGCTTGCTGCAGATCACATGATTTGGATAGATGGGGTCATATCAGAACTTTGGCGTTTTGGTTTGTTTTTTTTTTTTTTAGTTATTTTTTTTTTTATTTGAACTAAACCACTGAAAGTTTTGAATTTCTTATTTATGAATTATAATTACACATTTCAGTATGTTTGAATGTAACAAATACAGTTAATGTGGACATTTTTCCTAAGAAACTGATCTATGGAACAGTTAACACTCTAGTCTTGAGTATGTTAAAAGGCAAGTGTATAAATATAAACATTAATAGGTTTAGACAAACTGATAAGCATACAGAAAGTCAGTATTCTTTAATATTTGTTTTCATAAAGGTATTTTTCTTCATTTAGAATCTTTCTCTAATGTATATTCTGCATTGGTTTAGAACCTGCCATTATCCAAACTCTTTGTACCTGTATTCCAGTGGTACTTTTATATATATTACATATGCAGAATTACCAGTAAGTTTTCAAAAACTGTACTTATGTGTGCCAGTTTCTCTCCTATTTGTGTTAGAAGTATAAAACTGGTAGGCAAACAAATCTGAATTATATCTTAATGAAGTTTCCAGGGTTCAGTTGAGTGGGTAATAAAGCCAAATAGGTATTTTTATCATGTTCTAGCTTCTTTGCTTCATTGTGTGCAGTGGAGTGAATTAAATGTATGGGTTTGGGGTTGGGTTTTTTTGGTATTTATGATTTAAAAAATGAAGAATAATCAAAATGTTTAGAAAGACAAGAAAGGAAGCAGAAGAAGCCATTTCAGAATGTTTTTAAAAAAGTAATGCTTACTCTACAGTTTTTTTCATGGTCAAAATAAAAATTTTGACAGGATGTTAGTCTTGTACAGAGAAAACCAATTGTAGGTACAGAGCCTTTTACGTATGATGGAAGAAACTGCAGTAAGTCACTTTGTATTCTGGTGCAGACTGGTCAGTGGGGTTTTGCTACGTTTTGCTATGTTAATCTTCTCTGCACACCTCTGAAAAAGTTCCCTCTGTTAAAGCTGGTATGGCTCTGGTGACCTCAGCAATAGCAGAGTTTTCCTTTTAGGTTGGATTTGACCTGGGCAACATTGTTCTGCTAAGCTGCTGGTTTTCAAGTTGTGATCCCTAGCCCCCTTCCTGCCTTTGGACCACAAAGGGCTCTATGACATGATGACTAAGAACATCTTATTATTTCAGATGTGTAAAAATCTATGACATTTCTAAGGATCGCCACTGCTCCACTGGGAGGAAAAAAAATAAAGAAGGGCGGGGGGGTGAGACAGACACCTATAAAATGCAGGAGGCTGAGAATAAACTGCAGAAACCACCCCCAGTCTATCGTTTCTGGCAGTCCTGTCTGGCCTGGGTACGTGCCGCCAGCCACGGGCATCCTGTTCGAGTTAACGCTTCTACCGGTGGAGCCTCCCCAGTGTTTTCTGTAGCAGGAAATTTTTCGTGGTGGAAAGAAAAGAGTGAGGAAATGGCATAGAATAAAATGATAACTGGCACTGGGGAGCCATGAACTGATTTTGATTGTGGGTGGCTTTCCAGTATCTTGCTTAAGTAATTTTTTGTCTGGAAGCAGAGTAGAACTGATCCTCTTCTGATTACTGACTGGCACTTTCGTTTATTTTGAAGGTGCAGTTCTTAATGATTAGGGGTGCTTGGTGTGGGAGTTGTTCTTCAACGCCTTGATTGCCAGACCAGAAGACTCGTCAGACAGTTATTAAACTGTTCTTTCCTTTAGACATCAGATGATCTAAGGGGTGGTATGCCAGTAAAGGTTGTATGGGCTCCTGGAATTTTGAGACGGTGACCGAATGAAGAGAACAAAGCAGGATTTTCACAAGACACATTAAATTTGGCAGTAGCTGGATCCCAGCTCCCTTAGACTGCTGCTTGTGATTCCCACCAAGGGAAAACCCTGCTCCAGGAAAACAGTCAAAACTCCACATTTTCCATGTTGGCTTTCTCCCTTCATCTCTACTGAATTCTTTCCACATGATATCTAAATTGTTCAAATGGAGTGATCTTGTTTTGGTTGCTATCAAAGGGTCTTCAGTTCATACATAAGCCCATTTACTACCTCTTCCTGTACTCCCCGGTCATTTTTTGGAAAGGCTTTTTCCAGGATTGCAGTTATTCTTGTTTTCTGTGGCTCTGAACTGGACGCAGTAATATTTGTCCTTAATCCTGGTGACTGACCATCTTTCTCTGTATAAACTTGGCTTGCTTCAAGCAAAACCCCCACGCTTCAGTGATTCCAAGAAAAAAGGAACATAACCACAAGGTTTCCCCAAAGATTTTGCATACAGCTGATTCACTTAACCTCGAAGATAATAAATTATGGAAAAATTTGGACTGCTTCCATGTATTCACCATGTTCTATAATAAAGCTGAATTCTTTCTTTTTTTTTTTTTTTCCTTCTTCCTGACAGAGACTGGAGGAGACTGTTCAGTCAGCTCAAGTGTGCTGTTGAGCATGTTTGTGGAATGCATAATACCACTGTTTTGAGACTTGATTATTCTGTCTGACTTGTTTCTAATGCCTTAGACTTTCACGCTATTACAGGAAGGCAGAATATATTAAAGGCAAAAAATTTCATTCTTAAAGAATAAATACTCCTCTCCAGGAAAAAAAAATAAATCCAGAAGTGTCTTGTCACGCAACAGACAAGAGCAATGATGTCTTTAGTAAAGCTTTATTAAAGGACTTCAGAGAAGTCATCCTAATAATTTAATGACATAGGTTGCTTCGGGGCAATGGACTAGATTCTTAATGAGGAAAGATGACCTTCTCTTCTATCGCTTTATCATTTCCACCACAGAAAGCCTCTTCTCTTCTTGTGGCACTTAGTGATGTCAAACACATGCTGTTTGTGCCAGAGCATATAAAAGCTGCATAATGATGTTCTCCATCTTAGGTAAGCTTGTCGTGTTGATGTCATTACAGTAAACACTTGAGCTTATGAACAGTGGTTTCAGTGTTTATGGTATTCATTCTTAAGTCCCTGATTTTTACTGTGCAAGTCTCCTTTTTATACTATTTTGTCATCTCTTAGTAGACAATAGTTCATAGATTGGCTTTACCTTGGTATTTCTCCATTGTTGCAATATTTATAATGCTGAATTTTTCTTTTGTTTTTAAGCTAACCTAGTCTAATATGTATTCTCTGAAAAGTGGCCCTACGTGTGAAAGCAGCATCCTCTCTTAAGATCATAGAATTTGTAAATATCAACTTGGGAGTCATGCTTAATATGCTTTTCATGGCCTCTTCTTGTGTTAGAAAGTCATCATCTTTCCTGCAGGTTTTCTGCAGAAATATTCTGACCTAGGTGCGCGTTTTTCAGGATATTTCTGCGTGCATTAAGGCTCCTGTAGTGTGGCCCATGTTTCACAAGCAGAATGGAAGCAAGCCCAATTCGATGATACGATGATCAGTGAGAGCATGTGCAGGGCTTCGCGGGGTTAAGGAACTGGCCGGTGTACCCCAGAGCCTGCCCGCTCTGCTCCATCGCAGCTGGATTTGTTGAGTTATTTTAGTGTTTTTTACTTCGGGTATGGCGTGAATCATACAGCAAAAGGTTTCCCTTTTGTTACTGAAAACAAACACTCATTTTAAACTTGAACCCAAAAGAATTCAGACTATTGAATTGATGTGGCATGCTGTGGATGCTGAGATCGGCTCTGGTTCATATGCCCGAGGAGCAGAAGTAGGAGATCGGGCAGGGGAAGGGAACTAGCTCAGCACATGGCGTTTGGGGCCACGTAAGGGAGTGGGGAATGTCTGCAGCTTTCTTTCCTCTGCTCTTCATTTGTAAGCTATTCTGGCTAGGTTTCAGATCAGTACTCTTAATTTCCTTGATCGCTTGTGTTTGTCTGGCAATTAGTTTCTATCACCGTTAGTTGCTTCTGGATTCGAGCAAGYAACTGCTATGAAAAAGACCTTTATAAAATGGGCCAAAATTGTACTGTTGTCTTCTAAGTGGATACAGTAGTAACTAGACTATGCTGTAAAAGAAAAACAAACAAACAAACAAAACCAAAACAAACAAAACAAACAAACAAAAAMCCAACAAACCAAAGAACAACCAACCGAAAACATTTTGAGAGCAGAAATCAAACCTACAGGAGGCATGTTCAAAGTCATGTAATTTTAATCATAAAAAAATTACAAAGAAAGGAAAATGCAGCATGCATACTAAGAACATAGATTACTGATACAGAAAGGTGAAATTGGTTGTTATCGGCTCCTTAATTTTAAAGAATGTATCAAAAAGGTTTCTGTAATATAGCTCAGACACTCTTGATGCTGCTCTATAAGATACTGTATAAACTATGACTGTAATGATCTGTTTTCTCAAGAGAAGGTGGTAATTCAAATCCTTCTCTACAGCAAAATGGGCCATGATAGGTGATTGCTAAAGATACAGTTAATATAGATGTAGTTAATATTCTTTTTTATTTGGGTAAGCATGAACTGCCTATGTTTTGGGGAGACGAGAAATATATATGACTATTAATGTATCCTTCTTAATACCAATTGTAAAACTCAAAGTTTTGTTACTCTTTTTAATAAATTAGTTTTCATATAATGTTTATGGCATTTCTAATGTGTTAACTTGTTTAGACAACAAAAATGCTTTTTAGCAAACCACTTATTTTAGCATGGATCAAAATGAAACAATTTTCCTGACACAGTGAGAAAACCATAAGAGTTATTTTTATCAACAAAAGCAGCAGTCTTTCAGCTTAATTAATTACAAAGAGGAGAAAGTTGCTATGAACTACGCAGTGACAGCCTGATCCTACAGGAAAGTTAAATCCTGAATGAGTGTGAAAGGAGAGGCACTAACAGAGCTTTGCTTGCTCCCCTCCCAGGTGTAACTCTGGGTTTTCCTGAAATCCTTCTTTTCAAGTCCATCTCACTGTGTGTGGAGTAGCTACTTTATTGGAAAGCCATACACAACTCTGTTAGCAGTCTGGGAACTGAATTACTTCCCTGGCAATAAGAATCGTATCAGAGGAATGGATAATAGAAATTATCCTGAATATAGGGAATCAGCCATATTACCTATGGCATTAAAATAATCAACTGGGTTGTTTGAAGGATGGGTATTTGTGTCAAATGTATAGAAAGATGAGTTTCTCGTATGCTTCACAAAATGATTCATGATTTCAGATGACCATCAAAGCTACTGTTCAGCCTTTTGTAGTTGTGCGAACTCTTGCAAGATCAAGGTACATACATCTGTAAAAGAACGAGTTTGGGGTATTGGGACTTACCTCTAGATGAGTTGGAAGCCTTTTGACTCAAGTTTTCATAACTTCATAACCTATGCTACAAAAGCATAGAAAAAACAGAAAGCAAAATATTTCTGCAAAGTAATCCTGACTTTTTATTGTACATGGAAAGTCATCACACTCACTCACACACAAACTTCTCCTTCCTGCCTCCTGGATCCAGAAATCTCTTTGTTTTTTGGAGTACCAGAAAAAACAATGTGACACAGTGTCCTTTTGGCCGGATTGACAAGAGGGGAGTTCTTTGGTGCCAAATTATGTTTTACACCCACTAGCCTGCGTTGCCCTAGAGGCAGTATCTGCTGCCCATCCACCACCCCAGGAATGGAGATGCTCATGAGTGGGACATGCTTTTTACAGTCCTCCTCCATGTGACATTTGGATATCTAGTAGGCACTTGTAAAAATGATTCTCATACTCCATACTGATGTAAGGTTAGAGCAGAGGTATTTTTGCTGTCTTTGGTAGGAGGATGACAGAGAGGAGAGGCATGTGTGGCCTGAGGGGAACTTTTAGACTTGCTGCAAGGTTTCATCTTCTGCTGGGACATGTTGGGAAAGCTCCTGATTRATCCTTTGGGAGAAGGGTTCAGGAAGGACAGTTGCAGGGAAGACAGCCTATGGGTGTGTGTGGGAGGGTGTATTTTATATATCAGTGGGTGTTTGTAAGTAATGGGTAAAAAGTCTGAAATTGTTGTCTTTTTTATTGTAGCTAAGAAGGGAGCACTTAAAAATTTTAGAAGCTTTTTTTCTCTGAGGCTTTTCATCTGAATTAAAAGAGCATCTTGAAAGGGCAGGTGTAATTACATCAGAGTTCAACTCCCATTCAATCGATACTGTTCGGGAACAAAAAAGTAGCTTGGAGGTTGGGGAAAATCCATGTTAGAAGAGAGATAAGTGAATGCTTGTCAACTCCATCAGACCAAAATCTGATTAAGGCCTTTGATACTTTATTATTTAAGAAATCTTGCTCACTTGCTTAAAATGTACAAGGATGCAGCTGACAGTTTTTGTCATGCAAATAATTGAATGCCGTGATTATTTAATTAAAGCTGTGTTGTCCCACTTAGTTTTTTGCTAAAATGACAATGTGCATCTAATCTTTTATCACAAATGTAGCCAAAACAAATTAGTTTTGTTTTTCTCTTGTTAACCAAAAATTAAAACAGAGGGTATTTACTTTCCTTGAATTATTTGACACCACAGAACCAGTGGGATAGAGATACACTGGTTCGGTGAATTGGCAAGTTTTGAAGTTGCATTGGATGACTTTTGTTTATCTCTATCCTTCTTTCTGTAGGAAATTCCACTTATTTGGATGACCACGGACCACCCCCTCAAAAGGTAAGCTGCTGTTATTTTGCATTTGTTTTCTTCTTGCTTTTTTGGTTTTGTTTTTTAACTAATTGTATGTTTAATTGTGTGCAAAGCAACTCTGCTGAGTTTACATCAACAGCACTTGGTCTTTCCGACCTCCCCCCCCCTCCCAGTGTTTTCAGGCATTTGTAAGTAACTTGGATTAAATCTCTGTGTGATTAAACTAATGGAATTTTTGTCATTCAGTCAAGGAGGGGCAGGATTTTAGTGATGTTTTGTATATCAGTGCATTCATGCAAAAACAAGCCACCGCAGTTGGAGCTAATAAGGCAAGTGAAGATGGCCTTTTTGCTGGCAGCAGTTCCTAGAACATGGGCTCTGCTGCAGGTGTAATGCTTTCAAGCAAAGCAGTAGGATATATTTAATGAACGTGYGTAGTGAGTCCATTTATAGGGATAGGGTACACTGTTCCCATCACATATGACTGTGCAGCATTGACTTTTCCCTCACCATCAACATGGYACCTCATGACATTTCAGGTGAGGACCAGCATCATGATGGTTTCTTTGAGAGGAAAAAGTGGAAGCAGGCGTGTAGGGTCTCTTGTTTTGTTTTCTTTTGTGTTACTCCATGTTGGTTTATTCCCTAAAACGTGATTTGGTACTGTCTTGTTTCTGTCTTTCTAGACAAGAAGGCTATTATAACTCCTTTTGTATAGTAGMTATTTAAAAAAAAAAGACAACAGTTCTCTTGCCACATTCTAATTTCTCCAGACTCACTTTATTTCTGTAGATACAGTGTAGTATCTTACTTGAGGTATTTGCATAGAACTAACTGTGGTTTTGAAGTCTTTATGCTGTGCAGTTGCAACACTTGAAGGTGCAGCTTTTCTGAGTTTCCTTTCCAAATTATGCAGAATTCTCACTGCTACTTGTAAAACACCAAAGCAGAAAGGGGGGTGGAGATACTGTGATTATGTATATAATTATAATTAGCCATAGGCTAATTTATATAATATAGCCTATGRCTTTCTTTAATATAAAACTTTTCAAGTCGTATTGTTTTAATGGAACTTAGACGCCTGAATGCTTTTGTAAGCCCTATTGGTATTTAAGTAGAAATTTTACCTGTTTTAAGAACTCCCCATGAAAGAGTGAGATTCCGTGGTCACTTCTAGCCAAAAAGTGGAGTCTGCTGATGAAAGTGTCGTTTCTTCCTCAGCAGTGCAGGATTCCCACTGGGCTGATGTGGGTGAGCTAGAGCAGCTACCTGAAAACGTGTCTGTCTTCTAGTTTAGTTTTCAGACAGATTATTTTGCTGATGTGGCCCACTGTGAATAGCTAGTGCAGCAGGTGAGAGTGAGTAGTTAGAGATGGGGTGGAGGTGAAGAGCCACTATCTCTGATGGTAGTCCTCACTCATCTCTGTTCAAACTGACCATGAAATCACATCCTGAGCCACCAGGCTTTGAGTTTAAATGCTCAACCGCGAGTGTGCATCAGTGTGGTGAAACATTTGGCTTTTGGTCAGCGGAAGAAGGGTAATGTGGAAAGTGATTTGACTTAGCATAGCTATCAGTGAAAGCAAGCTGCAATAATCTGGGTTTCTTCACTTCTTTTGCTGCAAGCTCTGTGTGCATGTGAGATCTGTAATTTTCAGCTGATGTGTGGAAATTTTTTACATTTGTCTTAACGTTCAGACAGCTCACTTAGAGGGATGATGTACATCTGATTTTCTTCCTCTCAACACAAATTACTCACTTTTTCTGCATGCACAATTACAAAAACAAATGGATGTAGACAGAAGTGACAAAATCAACCTGTTAAGTTCATCATTACTAACAGATCGGACGGGGGGCGAATCTAARGCTAAACAAATATTTCACACTTAAAATTTATTTAGTACCCTCTTGTGCTCTTGAAAGATTTATTTTTGTTTGTTTGTTTGTTGTTTGGGTACCATCTGCTTCTCTTGCCCAAAAGTACAGCAGCTTGCATGGAGTAAAGCATTATGTTTGTCAGGTCTCCACAGTGAACACTCAGATCGGAAGAGTAAAGCAATGCTTATTCTGGACCTGTATTTTTCATGCTTGCGTTGGCATTCAGAAATGCCTAGCTGTGCCAGTAAGGAAAAGGCTGCAATCTAGATAAGAGTTTTTAACGTTGAAAACTTTATTCAGATTTTGGTCCTTTTACTTCAGGAATTTTGCGTTACTGATTAATGGTGCTGTGGATGGGAACTATACTMTAATGGGCAGTAGCAGTTGGACAGATTTATCCAACCCAGACACTTTCCTGTTTACATTATGAAAATTTCTTTTGCCTACCTAAACATGTAATTTTGGGCTGTGTTCGCACAGCTTCATCCAGCTGCAGCTCAGCTGTCTGTAGAAAGGCCAGCTGATTAGATACCTACACAATTGGTTGATTGGTTGTGTAGGTACTCTTTGATTAGCTACTTACAGTTAGTAGAATTTTTGGGCTTCCTCTGTAATCATCCTCACTCCTGAAAGCTTGGTGAATAGCTCAGTGGAATAACAGGCTATAGCCTTGTATAAGTTACAGGTATTTTGCTTTTTGAAATACTTGCCTGTCTTTAGAAACATAGATAAAAAAAATGGATGCACACATTTTGATTCATCCCTTGGACAACATGTGGGCAAGCCTGYTTGTTCTTGGGTGGCTTTTTTGTTTTGTTTTTCATTCTTCTAATCAAAACATGGGCAGGGATTGGTAAAAGGGCAGATAATTCCTGGTATTTGCGTAGGGTCATGTTTTGCACAACGATGCTCTTGCTTTGTAAATCGCACACATTGCATTACTGGCTAAGTGCAATTATTTACCCTCCTACAGCTTCAGCTCTGAACTGTGAACTCTGCCTGTGTGAGTGAAACTAAATTCACTGTAATTGTCATTATCTTTCAGGTAGCCTCTATTCACATGACTAGATAACTGTCTACATTTAAACTACTAGATGGTTAAGATCAATGAAAGGTTTAATTTGATATATAAAAAGGTGTCAGGAGAAATTAATCCTGAATCCAACATTTAAAATATTTCATTACAAATAGTATTTTCAGTTGTGATCCTCACAAAGCACAGATGACATGATGCACCTTTCTTTAGTAGCACGTGTAATGCACAGATGAAAAAGCCCTCGATTTGTTTCTTTCAATCCTGGCGGTCACTTGCCCTGGAAGGCATACCTTTGCCCTGCTGCATTCAACTGTGGTCAGTCCTACGTGGCACTATTATGTGAAGCTCTCCAGTGTTTTCCTAATGCCCACTGTATTCATCAGAGCAAATTACAGCATGCCCTGAATGAAATGAAAACATGAGAGGGGGATTTGGTAGGTTTAGGAAGTAAGTTTTAGAGTCAAAAGGATTCTAATTTTATGTGTCTGCTTAAAAATGCTTAAAAACTAGAAATTGAGATAATGAACAACAATCCATTGCCAGGGGTTGAAATGACTGATAGCTGGTATCGGCGGTATGTAGTTAGCTGTAGTGGAAGGCCACCAACTGTTGATGTGCACCGGRCTGTAGCTGTTTTGCAGACTACATTCCAGTGTTTTGTTGGAAATCGTATTAGTTTTGGCTTTTCGTCGTGGCTAGGTGCCAAAACTTTGGGTTTTTTAAAATACTGTGTGTTTTTTTTTCCCAGTGGAAGAACTGAAAATAGTACTTGTTCCCTGAATAAGCAATAGCATCATCACGTTTCAGGAGATCAGGGCACTGGGCTGTTTTTTAAATAAAGGTGCCAGCAGCAATTTTCTCAGTGCAAGTAGAGGAGAGCTTTGCTTACTGCTGTACATCAACATTGCTGGTGTGGTTCTGGTTCTCCCTTTAAGGCCAGTTGAGCCAGCTTTTCAAGTCTTCCCCCAGTAAAGGCAGGGGGACTTTACTTGACTGTTAAAGATTAGCAGCGGTTACCCTTGCCAGTGGTATGAAGGTTACCATGCCAGTGGTATGAAGGGAATGTGTCTGGCATAGGCCACTCTTCTTTGGTCCTTAGGCACCGAAGACTTGACCAGAGATTGACTAATCCTAGATTTTCACGAGTTCTAAAACAGATCTGTGTGTGCTTCTCTGCAGGTAGATGCAACCTCCAGTAACCCTAGCACACCTCTGGTCTTGCTGGTGTTAGTATGTGACAGATAAAAAGGGAATATAGTTGAGCCAAATGTCATCTCCTACTCTGTCAGTAAAAATTAACTCTTCAAGTTGAAGCACTTGAATTTCCTAGTTCAAATCTCTATCTCACTACCTCCTGGCTTTTTTTTATACGCATCTGAAGATATCAATTTTAAGGTTTTTGCAAAGTGATCATTTGTTTATCCTTTCTCTGTAGATTGGAGACTAAGTGATGCCTATAGATGATGCTATCTTGTTTTTAAGAAACACCTGTGAAATTGATGTTCATTAGTGACTGATGGTGTGCAGTTGATATATTTCATGTCTGAGCATTTCAGCGAATAAACGGGTGTATTTTGTTCCAGTATTTGGGCTAGCTATTTCCTTAGCAAAACTTCCTGAGGTTTTTTCCTCCATCCGAGATGGTGAAACTGACCTTTGAGGACAAATGATGYGATCTTTATCAAACCTACTGTTGTTATTGATTGAAAGCTTTTCCCCTGAGAATTTGGCACGAGCATCAGGATATGTCCCTCTTTTGGTACAGCTAATATATATGGGTAAAGGAGCTGTGCACACACATGACAGACAAATTACATTCAAGTGGTCTATTCTCCCTTTCTTGACAGTTTTCCCATGGGATGCCTGTCATGGACCCAATGTCTTTTAGCAGCTGTTTAGGTGTCAGCAAAGCCCTATGCTTAGCACGTGTGTGACAGTGCCTCAAAGCTTTAAGTGAATACAAAAATGGATGTGGGTCAGGATGAGGTCGAAATGAGAAGAAATAAAATGCATACACAAAATAAGTTTGATCTGATTTTATTAKTTTGAAGCTGGAAAGTGGATAAATACCCTTTTCACCATTCTTTCAGTTCTTACCTAGTACTTGTGTGATAATTGTTCATGTTTTCCTTATGGATCAAGACTATAGGAAAAAATAGCAGAATCCTTGAGTGGCCTTGGTATGTGCTGTACCCAGTCCTTGTCATCCTCTGTTGTCAGGTAGATTTTTTTTTTTTTTTTTTTTTACTTTAAATCTTATTAAAAGTTGATGTCAGCATTGCCCCCATTACATTGAGTTTTTGTGTTCATCAGGTTTGTGTCAGCTTTATTTTTTCCAGTTCTCTTGATAACAGTACTAAGATAACAGCCAAGAGCTGTGCATTTTTTCTTTTAGTATTGATATATATGGTTTTTTTAGTGGATAATTCGTGTTTCATTTGAACTTGTGTTTTAGTTCTAGCCATCTTTTTTGAGAACATGGTTTTACCCCTTCAGCGCTCTAAAGTCATGATTGATTTCTTAGGGATGAAGTGCTTGATTTAAAACAACAACAACAAAAAAAACCCAAACAAAAACGAAAACCAAAAAACAAGCAAGATTTGTTTCCTTTTAGGTACATGCTTATTAGGGATTTTAAGAGCATGAATAGTAGCGTGTGTGTTTTTGATAGAGTTGAAATTCTCTGTTTAGCTGTTCTAAAACAAATGGTGGATAATCTTTGAAGCAATCCATCCAGGGCAGGGTGGGAGGAGATTTCAGTGATTAAAAAAGCCCTATCCTGCTGGTAAAATGAAGAATTGTTTATGAGATGATCGTGCAGCGTGAAAGTTTTCAGCTAGCAAAAATTGTCAGAATTTAGAAATGCTAAAATAGAGTAAGTAACTTGCTGTGGTTACCAGGCTCAATACCTGGCTGGTAAAATAAAAATATTAAAAGAGAATTCAGTAAGTGCCTTAACCACAAAGACCCCTTTTCTAGTTTGAAGTACTGTTTTACTGTATAACTGAGCTTTTGAGCCTCGTACAGTCAATAAAATACTGTGATTTAAAAAACATAAAATATTTCTCCACTTCCCTCAGTTTATTAAAGGTGGTGTAAAATAATTGTGGAAATATTGGGAATAATTATTTTATGTTTTTTTAAAATTGTGTACTCCTTCCTTTATAAATGACAGTATCTCAAGGGAAGAAAAATCTGATTTTTTCCAGAAGATTTCCCCATTGTCTGTTATTTAGAATCRGTTGGAATCCTGCTGAAGCTACAGGTGGTGAATGATGTAGCACACTAGTATTATGGAGATATTGCCAAAAACTAGAATTGAATCTGTACTATTAAGTGTGAATTGGGTCGTAAAAATATTTGAATAGTACTGGAGTACTAATTTGTTTTGTTTTGATCATATTAATTTATTGATCAAGAATCTTCAGGACAAGAAATTATTTTATCCTGTTATTTACCAAAATAGAGAAGATGATTACTTTTTTTTTTTAATACTACTTCAGTTTATAGTATATCAGAAAGGTGCTGATATGGGGAGGCTGACTGATAGTAAATGGGCAGTACAAAGAGACTTGGGAAATTAAAGCCAGATTGCCTGTCACAAGAAGATAAATCCATGAGGGATGCTGTGCATGCTGACATCCTGCAAAAGTTTCAACAGTAGTGAACTGGCTTTTTACTAAGCCTGACATTTTCAGCCTCTCAATTTTGAAAGACTTTGAGAGGCAACAGGGATGCAGGTTTTGTGAATGACAGTAGTTTGTAGTTTTCATCCATCTAATTTCAAAGATGCTTGGAAAGTATTTCATCTTTTGGTTTRTACTTTACTTGTCAGGCTGTGTGCGTAGTTAAAGGTGAATTTTGCTTGCCTCTGGCATTAACACGGCAGCCTACCCACTGTCACACAAAATAGAAAAATTCTGGTATCACCAATTTTGCAACCTGTAGGTTTTGTTCTACGTCACATACCATAGCTAAAAAACTACCCAAGRCATTAGCATCCCCACTTCTGAAGCTAGTAGAGCTCTGTGTTTTCACTGAAATTTAGGACATAATCCATTCTGAGTTGATTTTTGTTCACCTGCAAAGCAGCCATGCAGATTATTTCACAGCATATTAGTATCTCTGACAGATAACAGTTTTAAATTTCCAGCTGTCCAGTACATTCCCCTCTTCTTCCCCTTCTTTCCATGATAGGAAGGTATTCATAAACTAACATAGCATAGGAGGAGGTCATAACCACTCAGTCATATCCACTCAACCATGGCCACCTTCATTATCTTTTTATTAGGAAGTRCTGGGTTATAATACTGAAGTCCAATTACAGGTGGGTCTGTATGACCTAAACCTTCAGTGGAAAAACAAAAATCTGCCATTCTGGATAGGAGTAACATGACAGAGTATCTTTTGAAAGTGACAAACTGATTTGGTTGATGTTGCTAAGCCTTGTGACTCAGTTGAGTAATACTCATGATTTTACCACGAGTCTTGTATTTGTTGATGCTGTTTTTAAATCCTGAACTGTTACCATTAAACAGTTCTGAAAGAATCTCAGTTGACCTGAAAAAAAAGGTTTTTTTCTAGCTACGATGTTTGAAGAAAAAAAACTTGAAAACCTGGAACTTGGGATGCTGTGGAGGCTTGCAAAACTGGGCGGGGGGGGGGCAGGAATTCTAGTATTATTTTGAAAGCCTCCTGATTTTGAAGATGAGCTGGTAGATCCTGGCAGTTTTCTACTCGGGCTTTACAAAACTATAAAGTGTAGTTCAGGAAACAGTAAATACTGGTGAAGTGCTCGAATAAGGGCTGTGAGCTTTAATAAAAAATGAGATTGTGAACTCGCCTATGAGTGGTCAACAGTAGAGTCAAAACATCAGGCAAAGAGGACAGGGTGTCTTGACTGGGCTGAAGGGGTCTGTGTGAGAGTGGTGGTATCACGGTAATTCAGGTGAAGGAGGAGTTTGGGCGAGTAATGTAAGGACAGGTCAGTGCGGGTATGAGTAGGTAATTCTCAGGACAGCACCCATGACACCCAGCGTCCTGGGGGAGTGTGGAGGCCTTTGCTGCTGGCACCATTGGGGATTTTGAGTAGATGCAGGGAGAAGCTTCCTCCATTGAAATGGAAAGGAGTCCTGCCTTGGTCRGCAGGAATGAGGTTTGGTTTGCCTGAGCAAGCCAGACTAATCATTTCAGATTGCAGAAGGGTGAAATAGGAGCACTTGATGCTGGGCCTCGTCCATTATTGCCTCGGACATGTGGCATCTCCAACACCACAGGATCCACTTGTGACTCAAATGTGGACCATCGTCAGTCAGGGAAGGTATTCTGGGCCTTTGAGTAATTTTAGATGACGCTGGGATTTCTGCTGTGTTCTGGCTCTGCTGGAAGAGTTGGCCAGCAGCACGTTGTCCTTCCTGTAGGTGCTTCTTGGTGTTGCTCCTTCCACGTGGTGACACATTGTCATGAGCTAGATTTGAATCTGTTACTTGCAGAAGCTGTGATGGAAATTCAGTCCCTTTGAGTTCCTCTGAGCATGCGGAGCAAAAGCACCTCAGAGCCAGCTCATCAGTAACGAGCATGTGGGTTACAGTCTAGCAGAACTGGCCTGTTTTACAAATTAAAATCCAGTTACGGCTATAAACAACCTTTATTTCATACTGCAATCGACTTATAAAAGTGCCTGCGCAAAGTGCAGTGGAAAAGACAAGCATGTTGGAGACACTAAAATAAAATGTGAAACTACTGAAGGGGGCCTAAAGTAAAGGGCAGGAGGGCAAACTGAAACACAGTATGACAGATCCTTGGCAATGGTGAAACCATGAGTTGTTGCTCTAGCTGCTCTAGTTGCAGCTAGTCAACCACAACAGGTACAAAAGRGTTAAACCTTCATGTGAAGACACACAAGTGCATACAGAGGAATAAATTTTTTAGTCTGCCACTCACCACATTCAAATCCAATATTATTGGCTCCCGGGGTGAATTCGTGGATATTGCATTGGAAGGATAGAAACTACTGTAAGGTAGTTATATTACTTAAGGGAACATCAGTGCTGTGATGTATTATAAAAAGTTTTAAAACTAGGCTTAGCTATTTAACATCTCTCATTTTGTAAGTATCCGATATATACATGTGGGTTGGATGTGATAGGATTTACTACTTAAACAGAGAATAATTTTGCCAGTGTGTTCTGAGCACATAACGGAGTGTACAAAACCCTGGACTCGGGAGGAAAAACAGCAGTTTTAAACTTTACAGTTCCAAGATACATATACATATAAGGTGAAGCTGCTCTGGAATTAAAATCTGGCTTGCACAAATTCTGCAGCTTAAGGGTTTTTAGATATTACATCTTCCAGTGGAAAACTGGGTAATTAAAGTGACACCAAAATTCTTAACCTACCTGAATTCATGCTAGTTCCCTCAATGAATACCAGCATCAGTGAACCATGTCCTTACATCATTTATCTCCTTTATCTTGTTATGAGATAAGTGCATACCAGTAAGATGACTTCCACAACGTGATGAACTTTAGAAGGAGGAGATGAAAATACTGCTTTTCACAAGAAAACTAACGAGGGTCTTCCTGTTCTTCTTCTGTGCTAATCTGCATACACTCATGTAGGGTAAAGAAGAAAAAATGTGCTGGCTTTATGTTCTGCACCCCTCTCTATACCAGTGACAGTCCCATATGCTTTGATTCTTCTAAATGCCATCCTGAGATGTATTAAAAAGGGATGTCCGCATGGTATGAAGGATAACTGTTCAGTTCTCTTTGGCACTAGGATGGTAAGATACAGCACTATATCTAATTTTGGTTCTAGAAGAGGTGAACAAGTTGCAAACTGCGGAGGAAAGAAGAAGCATGAAGAGGAGGTTGAAAAGCATGCTATGTTAAGAAAGGGCGAAAGGAAAAGATTCGGTTAATCTAGCAGGTGTTGGTTGTACCCCCTCCCCAAGCAATTATCTGTTTGGTGGGGTGATTCCCTCTCACCTGCTTCATCCTTGAGAGGAGCCAGAGCTGCCATCACTTGTGTACAGCAAGTGTTGCAGAGTGATGAGAACCAGGAGTCCTGCTCACACCTCCAGAGGCTGCCTAACATCAGTGACCACCTGAAACTGCTGAGTGAACAGAGCATCTGCTCTTTACCAACCTGTGTGACTATTTGTGTACACGTGCTAGCTTTGAACGTTGCTGTAACTTCACATACCCGAAATAAACCTGGTTCTGCACTCTCTGTGACGGGGAATCTTGTGCAGCAGATTGCAGAAGTAGAGGTTTTGCTCAGCTGCGAGCTGCTGTTGTAGGAAGGTAAATCAGGTGTAAGGTATAAAAGGAGCAAAACGAAATGCGTTGAGAGGATGCAGCCAAAACTTTGAAAACTTGATCTTTGACCTTTTCTTTGTAATTTTCCCAGGTTGCTATTGATATTATCATAGTTTCAATTTGCTGTATGTCTAGCCATAGTATCTTGTAATAGGACCTGATCTGAGACTTAACAGGGGGACTTTACTATGCTTTGGGCTGAGCTCTTTTTAGATTTGTAAGGGTGCAGTACTTCTTCACAGAAAAATTATTGGAAGTTTTGATACTGGCTATACAGGTCTGTTTTGTGGGACAYGTCAGGAACCATTAGCTTTGGTGGACACTTCATAGTCATGCTTTTCTTTAGTCTGAAAAAGTTTGAGGACTATGTCTACAACCAGTCTCCTCTTGCTGCTTGTGCTCCATGCTTATGTTTTCAATTTATTTTGGTACTTAGGGATGTTGAATCATTAGAGAACACATTTTAACTTACTCTTCCAAATATGTCAGCTGCCAAACAGATGAAATGCATTGTTTGGGGTGGGGGGTGGGGGAAGTCATCCTTTTTCAATTAAATTAGTTGCTTAATGAAAATGCAACAGAAGAATCTTCTGTTTCTTCTTCTGCCTTATTTTCAGTGCTCCACTGCAGCTRTATGGCTTTCAAACTTTGAAAACAAACAAACTTCACCCTTACCTTTCTTGTGGTTTCTAGTGTATTTTCAGTGACCCATAGAGAAAATCATGCTGTCTGGTCTGCTTTAGAGTTGGTTAAKTCCAAAAGCTTGTCTCTGTCCAGTGTCACTACACTCTACAGGTGGATCTTGACATAACTGGATTTGTGTGGTTTAGCCGGCGAAGAAGGAGGCTAACTAGTAATTTATTTTGTTTTCTCTCTTTTTCATCTTTCAGTCATGTTTTCTGCTGACATATCTTTGTGTTAGCAATTCTTCATTAATTGCTTTAAAAGTGAGTAAGAATAAGTTGATATTTGTTTGGAATGAGATTTTGTGCAGCAATTCCTGAAGTTAGGTTTGGAATACGTTATCTCTTAGTGGCCTTAGAGTTTGTCTTTAAATAGGCCATGGGAGGCTTGTGACAAACCAATTAAAAAGAGGCATCTGATGGATCTAAGAAGATCTCAAAGCTGGTGACTGAATTATCTGATCTGTCTTCATGAAACCCACAATGTAAGAATGGGTATTCTCTGGAAATCGTAGAAGATGAGCTAAAAATGAAATGCATGGTGGGTAACAAAATTCTCGAATTTGTTGGTATTAGCAGGTTGTGTAAGAAATTGTTCAGGCAACGGGCAAGGATACGCCTTCTAACATCCCATATGCAATCTTTGGGGGCACTGGAGGAGGAGGAGAGATACTGGAGAGAAATGGACTGCTGACAGCGCTCAGGTTTGCAGGTGCCTAACGAGCATCTTCTGCCACTCATGAGCCAAATGGGCCATTGCTTTGACCCAGTAAGCCATTTTTTTAAATTCTTACAATTCTGTCTCAGTTGGACAGGAAAAAAAATGGAGAGGTTGCACTGGGAAGACGTGATGCTATATAGAGATGTGTGACATCAGCAAATGTTTCATTGCTTTCATGATCTTACCAGTTTTGTCTGTGTTGGCTGGCCTCATTCACCTGATAAACACGGAGCACTATCTGACTGCAGATTAGTGTCTGCTCAGAAAGGAGAAGCCGGTTCTGGCACCCACTTCTGGCCCCTCTCATGAGTAAGGACAGGAGTCACTTGCAGAAGTGAAGATAATGGATTGCTTTCTGGGAACATGTATCTCTGACATGAGTTATTTGTCTGGGCAGATTGTACCTGGGCTGGGAAATTTTTGGCAAATGGGCAAATTTATACTGGATTTGGCTCAGTAAGAGTGGAATGATTTAGGCCTTTGGGTGGATCCCTAACCTGTTGTCACTGCAAGTAATTATCCAGCCTAATGTTTTTTTTAAATGGTGCAAAGGTTTACCTGGAGACAAAGTCACCGCTGAAGATGGAAGCCTGGGCTTTTGTCARGCTATCTGAGAAATGGCTCCCCTCCCGAGACTGGCAGACCTACCCTGCAGAGCTGCTTGACAGTCGTCATCCATAATGCAGATTCATTTTGGGATAAACTTGCTTTTTCTTCTCGATTTTATTTGCAATGGTTCTTGACATCTTCTTTAACTGTGGAACAAATGGAAAAAAAAGCCCAGTTTGAACTGACAAGTAAATTGTTATATAATTTTCCAAACCCTTGGAGAGAGCTGTTGTAATTATACTGTGGGATTTACTTTTTTATAGCTGTAAGTACTAATTCATATAACTCCAAAGTGAATTACATGTTTGAATTGTTTATATTACCTCTGGGCTTTGATGCAGTGCTCAATAAAGTCACTCTGTAATTATTTTGAAGTTGTGTATATTGTTACTTGAATATCATGTTGCCAGAGCATCACCTCAGCAGTTAGTCAGTCTACATTGTAAAATAAAGTGTAATCCAATTAGCATTTTGTAAACCTCCAACTTCWGTTTTCCATCTTGTTTCCGCTAATATAATAGGAGCCTTCTTTTCAAGTGCCTCCTCTGCCACCATCTCTTATATTGTCTGAGTCTGTTGTGAGTACCGTGAGGGGGAAAAGAAAGAAGTTCCTCTCTGAAAAAGTTTTCAATTTCTTGCATTTCTAGATCTGCCTGCTACAAACTCAGGTTTCTGGAAGAAGTATTTCTTCTTCTAAGAAATTACTTAGACATTTTCTAAAATGCAGAAAGCAGATTTGCAGCGTCCTAAGGGAACTGGTCACAGAAAACAAATACTTGCTTATGTACCAAAAGCCTGTGTGCTGCATGGCTTTGGGTACTGGGCACACCTTCTGGTGCATTTAGGTGTGTAAGTGGAACGGTGACATAAACAGATGAAACACAAGCAAAGCTTCAGCASTGCATCCCTAAAGCTAGCCACATTCAGCAGTGATGCAAGTGAAGTTTTGATTATTGTTAATGACTCTGTTCTTCTGAAGTGAGCTTTGAGCTGTAGCATTTATCTTGAATCTTGTCCGATTTTACCTAAGTGCRTTCAGGTGTTTACTGAATCAAGGCATTGATATATTGGCCTCCTTTAAGCTAAACAGTTGTCTGAAAGTAACAGCCCTTTATTTCAGTTTTCTCTGTCTGCAGTGAGTATTTCCTTATGGTTTCTTTTTGGGCGTTGCCATGCACCATCATCTGTGTGCAGAACAGAATTGTGCCACGTAGGAAGGTGAGTTTCAGAAACAAAGGTGAGAACTGGCCAAACTTGGTAGCAACTGTCGTTTTTTTAGCTGGTAAAGTTGTTTGCACTTAGAATAGAGACTTTACAAAGGCTGCTTTAATTTTATTTCATTTTTAAAGAATGATATTAATAAGATTCACCCAAAGGTACTGGCTAATCAAGTCAGGGATTTAATTAGAACTTGAATGTAATCTGCAGCAAAATTCCACTTGAAATGAATGAAGTACCAATGAAGAAAAAATTTAGCTGGCTATATCGCAAAGTGCAACTCTGCTATGAAAATCAAAGCAGTTAATAATTATGAAGCACTTTTAAACACTTCCATAGCCTTACAAATTCTCATCTTTTATCACATTTCCAGGATGCTAGGCAAACACATGCTGTATGTGCTCTTGCTCCTTCACTGGCACTTGTCAGCGTCTACTTAGCATTTCTCTTGAAGACTTTCACATACTTGCACAGCAAAGTATGCCAAAAGCATATGGCTGAGCAGAGGAGAAACTCCTATTCCACAAGTTCAGTGTTGTTGTGTGGATAGTGCTGCAGGGCTGTGGCAAATACTGATGCTGGTTTTTGTTATGCGAAGAAATGAATCAAAAAGGGGACAATCCAGAATATGGCTCCTGTGTGTTCTTGCATAAGAAAAACTTTAATGATGGTGTCCCTTGTATTATAATCAACATAATAAAATGTATTAAAATGTTAAACTTTCAGACATCATTAGCAGTTGTTTTAGAAAAGGTTAGCTACAGCTGCAGCACAGAGATATTAAATTCATCACCTTTGGAGTTCTCTAATCATTGAGGCTGGGCTTTTGCATTTCATAGGAAGCAAGGCTTCTGAAGGAAAGATTGATAAGGAATAAGGGGGCTATAAAAACGTTACAAAATAGTAAGACTTGGTGGTTATGTGGGTTTTGTATGAGCATTGGGAGGCCCATGTTTACTTGCTGAATCAGCAGATGTGATGTCCTGGAACTTGGAAAGCTTAACTGAGGCCATGATCACCAAATAGCTACCCCTTCCCCAGGTAATTTGGAGAATGGCAGCTTCCGTGTTTATGTTGCAGTGCAGGATATCCTAAACATTGCAACCAGTAACAATAGTAATGTTCTTTTGGTCATGAAGTGTAATGTTGATAGCAAAGTGCCAGTATGTTCCCATTATATATAAGGGAATCCAGATTTTTCCTTTTTTTTTTTTTTTTTTTTTTTTTTTTTTTTTTTTAATTTTTTTTTTTTTTTTTTATTCTAGTTTGCAGTCCTCTTTGAAAGTAATCTGAAGGGTTGCCTGAGGAATCTTTGCTTCCCTGATGAAGGTCTATTAGCTGTTCAGATACCATGAGAAGTGCCAGAAGCCCATACGCCTCAACTGTTTTTTGTTAGAAATCCTTCTTCTGGGAGAACGTGATTGCATCAACAGCAGAAGTAACTATAGGTTGAGACACGCCATCACTTTGGCACGTGAGCCATTCCTTGCACTGAACACATGTCGCCTGGAACCCGGGTGCAGGCCTGTGTTGGGAAACATTTTGTGCTGTCGTCTTAATAGAAAAATGAGCTTTCCATAAGTGARTGCCATATATGCACCGCTGTGGATGAAACTGTGAGCTCCTGACTATGTTAGCCAATTTAAAAGGCTTGAAAACAGATGCCTCTTGGCCTGTATTATCGGATGCTGCTGCTATATGCTATACACCAAATACTTGTCTAGTGCGATAATGTGACTTCAGAATGCCTTTTACTGAAAGAATAGCCCATGGAGATCATCCAGGAACAAAACAAGGCTGCATCCAATGTACTTCAGGACAGTGAATTACTACTGGCTTGTTCTGGTTTCCCAGGGAGGAGAGCATGGTGCACGAGTTAGCGTGGGCTGGAGACCGTTCCCAGCAGGCAGGTTGGATGTGGCTGTTCTGTTTTGAAGTTTAGTGAACGTTACCTGTATGGAGGTTATCAGATTGTGCCAGCTGGCCTCCAGGCCACCTGTGGCCCCGGCATTGTTTATTCCACAAGTAGATACCTAGCCAGTGGCATGATTTGTTCTCTGAGTCTCTTTGGGAGATTCATGTTTATGTTTGAAATTGAAACAGTTGATTAATTTTAGCTCTATACAACTGGTGGTTGTTTGGGGTTTTTTTCTTTTTAAGCTGAAGTTTTGCAATTCAAGCATTCCTCTTGCGTTACGTCAACTTCACTTTGAGTTGCCAAACTGTAGTGCAAATTCACTCCTCCTCGTTCTTTGTATGGGAGGCAGTCAATTAAAGCTGGCTGTTTGCACTGAGGTTACAAGCAGCAAGCTTAAGCCCATCATCATCTTCACTAGAAGACATCAGCAGTGGCTTAGTGTTTCTGGAGTTGCTACCAATCTGCACTGTTATATTAAACTGGATCACGAGGGGGAAATCTCAGCTTGCCACCTCCTGAGCCATGTGTTTCTGTTCTAAAGAGCTTCTAGCTTGCTGGTGAAAGTGAATGCTTCTGACCTGGGCAGGGCCCTAGAAATTCTCCTGTATGTATCTGTTGGCTTACAATCAAAACATGCTGTGATTCAGAGGTACACAGAAACAAAAATACCAATGTACTGACTCCATTTTTTTCAATCTTTATTTAGGTACTTCCTTTCCCCAGCCAGGTGGTCTACAACAGAGTTGGAAAGTGTGGGAGTCGAACTGTGGTTTTGCTTTTGAGAATTTTATCAGAGAAACATGGATTCAACCTGGTTACATCTGACATCCATAACAAAACAAGACTGACCAAAAATGAACAGGTAAGTTACTCCTGCTCATTTTAGATCCTGTTTTCTTATTATGTTTGTGAAACTGAGAAACAAAGGCATATGCTAGCAGAAATCGTATTGAAAAGGTATACTGCTATTTTGACCTGACTAATCAGCCAGAATTCGTCATCCTCTAAGTGGCTTCAGTTAATAGGAGAAATGGATGGTAGAGCCAAGAGCAACACAATGTGGAAGCTAACCAGAAAAACTAACTTCCAGTGAGCCAGCTCTTGAATTTAGTCAGCATAGCAGTTAGTCCAGCAGAGAGGCAAGAAGGGTTAGTACAAATGAAGTTAGGTGCTAACAGCTTCTGGGACCTGTATTAATGTATCTGCAGGGCACAGCCATTTATTATATAAGCGGGACAGCTTATTCAGACCTAGCTTGGGTCTCTTTAAGCAGAGCAGGAGTAAATAGCCAACAGGAGGGTTTTTTTGCTCACTTTCTTAATTCACTTCTAGTAATCACTTGCTTCAAAAAGTTGTTTCCCCAGGCCATGCTAACCCATGTTGCTATAATCTGACGCGTCTGTGATCCTATCTCAGCCTCTTGCTCATCTGCCTTCCTCATGTTATCGCACAACCCTCACTAAAGCAAGTAAAAATACCACATGAAACCTCTTTACCTGGACACCCCTTTTCATGTTCCCTTAAAGTTGTAAAGGGCATTATTTTTGCAGCTTTGATTCCACAAAAGATCCATTTATTTAAATTCCCTTGTATTTAGGGTAACCATGTGCCCTCTGTGAGTATCACTGCCATCAGTAGGTATTAATGCAAGTAATATAAAAAAACCTCAGACTCCAAAGTGTATGGATGTAGTCAGATGCCGTACACAGGACTGTTGCACACGTTGCCCACAGCTGCTGTTTTGATCTGCTGATCAGGTAAATGCCGCAACTGCCTGCATCACTCCTAGGAATAGCAGCCTGCAAACCACAAAAGGATGTATGCAATGATCAAATTACGGACATGGGCCTGCCAGTGACGTTGTGCTGTGATTGGGGGTGATTTATTTGTAGCCTGTTTATGAGCATAAGTTTGTTATTTTAGATACAGCAGTTCATCCCAAATGGAAATTCGGGAGCAGATATTGCTCCTGCAGATCCCACCTTCCTCCCTTCCAAGGTGGCCTTCAGAGTCCCACCAGCAGCTGGCTCACCTAACCCCACACGGTGCTCAAGTTCAGCCTGAGGAGAGGACCAGCTGGCCAAGGCWGCCACGCCAGCCCAAAGGCTTCTGTGCACAGCTGGGTGCGACACCCCAGTGAAAGGCTGCGGGGGAGGACGCTGTCCCCTCACAGCCCTTGCCTGTGGCCGAGGGAAGGGGCAGAGCCCTGGGCTGCAGCTACTGCAGCGTCCCTCTGTGTATCCCACCAGCAGCACCACGGAGCCTGGGGAGTTCACAAAATGGTCCCGTCAGGTCGGGGTCAAACTATTCTGTGCTACAGAGCCTGCCTGGTTAGTTTTTCTTCTTAACTGTTGGATATGGGATAGAGGATTTCTGTGGGTATGACTGCTTTTGTGTTTCGGGTTGTTTGGGTTTTGTTTTGACTAAGTCCTTCATCAAGTTGCATTGCTGATGGGGAGATGCATCATAAAACCTAAAAACCTTTCAGGCATTAATAATCACCAGTTTTCACCCTCATCAGCTACTTCATTTCAGTTCTGTTCTGCCTTTCTCTGGTAGGTGGATTGTCCTTTATTAAACATGATACAAGATCACATCCTAACAGTCTTCTGTGCTTTAGTCCAGCATGTGGAGATTCCAGAGAGGCCCAGACTTGTTTTTGGTGCAACCGATACACTGACAGAGGATAAATATCTGTATTACTTTTTGCACTCCAGAAGCTGTTAGGTTACTAGAGAGCGAATGTGCTGGAACACAAATGGTGCTGGACATATTGCTACAGAGCTGATGATTTACTCTATAGATTGCCCTACTATAACTTGAGTCTCTTTATTTTAATTTATGGCTTATTTACATAGTTACAATAGGTTCATAATTTAATGAGTACTTTTGCTGAAAAGTGCCTTTGATCGCCAGGAAACATGCCTGGAGACAGCAACTGTTCTGTTGTTCAGGGTATTTTTAGTTGTCTTCTCATTTTTTATGAGCAGAATATGAAAAAATAAATTATTTCTCCCACCTTTAATGTGGTGTACACAAGAGGAAGTTAAGAGAATGGATGGTCTCAGGCTCCAGGCATTGGAATGAGAGAAAAGAGAGCTGGGCTGGGCTGCAGGCTCCCAGTGTGAGCTTGGGCTTCGCGCTCGAGATGATACGTCTCTCTTCTTTCTGTCGTTTCTCTGTCCTGTGTTTGGTTAAAGTCCTGATCCATTTTCTGTAAATATTTAGCTTATGCAGCCTGCTTGTTGTTAAATAAAGTTAAGCACGTAGGTGTTCTTAAAGACTGCAGAGATTGCACATAACTGGAATCCATATTCTCATTGCCTTTTCCAGTCTCCTTCCTACTAAGAAATTTTCCCGAATTATGTGTGCCTGCTAGCAATTAGAAGCGCAGCCTTTGAACATCTATGGGCATAAGGGAGTGAGTTCTGGAAACAGATGAGTTAATCTGTGCCTTACCATTTGCTATAATATTTCCAAGTAAATTAAATATGGAAAATAATATGTAGTATTCTTGTATATGAAGTCAATCTAATTGATGTGGCTTTAAAATGACACACGTACCGTTGCATAATGAATTCTTCCTTTTCCCTGACTTCCCTGCCCTCCATTTTTTTGCATTCAGAGAAGTAAGAATAAGTATGCTCATAGATATGCAAATACTGATCACAGATGGGAGTAATTGATAGTTCATCAACATACCGTTTCCCTCTACCACCCATCCTTATGGCTGTGCAGACAGCTTTGTATGTAATTCCAGTTTAACACACTAAAAATCCATCACTAATTTTTCTTAAATGCTTTTAAAGACAGAARATTGGTCGTAGCAGCTTGGGGAGTGTAAGAAATTCTTGAAACCATTCCAAATTTTTGAGAACTGAAAATGAAGATCTAGTCTCATTCCTGTGAGTTGTTTATGGAAATGAATACCAAGATGAAAATGATATACCAAATACCTGTAGATACTTGTGCCTCCTGGACCCTRCATGCCTTCAGTAGCGACCAAAACCAGTAGAAGGTGGTGAACAACTCACAAGAAAGACAGATACAGAGAAATTCTTGTCCTATTTGTATCAATGTTAGTGGAGACCATAGTGTCATCCAGCTGACCTTGCTTGGAAAATTCCAGTTGCCTCACCATTTTTATACATTTTAACCTCGAATTTTCTCCCAGTGAAATACAGCAGCTTAAAAAAGTAGTAACATTTTGGCTGTTGTCTGGGTAGGATTATTATCTGGTTATTTTTTTGTTCCCAGTAGGATTTACCTATTATGAATCTCGAACCAAACAGGACTGCTCTGAGCAGGCAGTGCAGGCGGCTGGCCGTTTCCAGAAGAGGGAAAGAAGGTGTCCTCTCTCACAAGCCTGAGTTGAGTTTTTGTGCAGGAACAATGCTGTGGCTGGAGCAAAGCCATCCTCCACGTTTCCTCCCTTTCAGGGACGGCCCCATCCAGTCTCTCAAGGAGTCATTTCACTGTGCCATCTGCTGGATTGTTATTTACAATGCAGCAACAGCTGAGTACAAATACACGGATGATGCTGAGCCATTACGGTTTGATTTCTTCAGTATGGTCAACTGAGATCCTACAGTGGTAGTGTAGGACAGTAGACAAGGAAAAACATTTCCCCTTGGAGTATTGCTTCTTGTTCTTGCTCAGGTGGGCTTTAAGATTTAAAAATAGCTTATGATTTACAGGATTGCCTCAGTTTGTGGATCTRGCCTTGTTTAAAGGTCCTGTTTAAAAGTCAGTGCAGAAAATGAATTCTGGAGAAAAATTTGGAATAAAAGCTCAAGCAAGGAGTCACAGTGGTAGAAAGATGTTGTGCTAGGGAGCAAATCAGCATTTAGGCTAAAGACTGTTACTTACAATTAATCGGTGTTGGGTGGGAGGTGGAATTGGTTTGGGTTTTTTTATGGCCATGTAGTTTATCTTTAAATCCCAGATATTTGTGTCAATGACAGGGCAATGCCGTGGGTTCCACTGGTGGATGCGAGCACATGGGCACAGGGTGCCACCACCTGCCTCTCCCCACAAGCTCTTGTGTCCTGGCATTTCCCTCTCCCTGGATCCTTGTTTAGCAGCATTAACTCTCTGGTGCAATATAGTTCATTTCAAAAGCAAACTACTATCTTTTTCAGCACTGTCTCAGTGAAAACAGCTAAAAGTTAACTCCCACAAGAGAGCTTGGGGCAGCAGCAAGAAAGAGCAACGGCTCTTTACGGGCCCTTATCGTAGTGGGCACGTGCTCCTTTCAGTCTTCCCCCAGATATTTTTGTAGCTTCTCCCTCCAAACATGGATGTGTTCTGGTTCATGTCTCCCCTAGCGGTGTTTGCCAGGGTAGTTTAGCTTCTGCTGCTTGTGCCTTTTCATCTCTTTTCAAACTTAGGTTGTTTAAGACTATCTCCTAGATGCTCTGTGCTTGTATGTATATCTCTCTCCAGCATCACCCATTCCATCCAAAGGTACTTGCTTTCCTCTGCTCGCTCTTCCTCCCTCTGGGTCCTCTACACTAATCATCTTGTAAAAAAACCAAAAAAACAAACCCCCCAAAAAAACCCAAACAAACAAACAAAACCAAGCCAAACAAACAAACAAAAAAAACACCAACAACCCAAAACACCCCCCCACCCCCCAAAAAAAAAACCAAACCCCAAACAAAAAAAACCCACAACACAAGACTCAAACCGAAAAAAAAACCCAACCAAAACCAAACCAAAACAACAACAAAAAAACCCAAATAACTCCCACCACCACCACTCCCCTTACTCTTCTGGGAGACGTTGGAAGATATTATTATTATTATTAATAATAATTATTATTATTTATCATTATTTAACATAATTTTAAAAGGAAGGCTGATCACTAGGTATTCTTGACCAATGTGTTTGGCTTGTTAGGCTGAAATCAGTTCAGCACAGTGAGATCAGAGAGAGGCAGGCCCATGGGAAATACGGCCACAATTTGCATGCGGCCATGAGCCATTACAGTTATTTATTTTTCCCTCCTGACATCTGTGTGTTGTTTCTGTTGAGCCTTACTTACCCTTTTGGCAGGGTTTTTAAAAGAACGTTTTTTGCTTGTTTGTTCATATGCACATTGTAGCTCTATCCACATCTGCTTACAAGTCCAGTTGATTATTAAGTGTCTAAATATGAAGGTACTTTAAGTCAAAACAAAATTCTGTGTCTGCTTTGGAGTAAGCTATTATCATAGCTCAAGAGATTGAGTTTGGTAGCAAGAGATTAAAAAAAAGCCAGGAGCCAGATGCTGTCCTGCTCTCCGTGCATCTTTCCAGACTCCCTTTGCTCCTGAGGCAGAAGTGCCCCTGCTAGTCCGGCAGCAGGTTGACACGAGCCTGACACTGGCATCAGGTGAAGTGCAATGGGAAGCGTGGTGTTGGTGGTGTAATGTGAATCAGCCTGGCASTAGCAAATTGGTACCAGCCACAGGGTGAGCTGAGGGGCAAGGGGGGCTTGCGTGGTACTTTGTAGCACTCATATACCCCCCCCTCCCCCCATGTTTATCTAGCGGTATTATATTAAAGCTGCCTGTCTTTTTAAACTCAGTGGGATTACTTTGTATGGGTATAGTATCTTTACATCTCCATATTTATACTCTAATGACGGTTTTTTGTTTATTCCAAGATGGAATTACAGTGGTGACCATAGTGGCATGAACAGTTTTTATCCCATATCAATAACTTCCTTCTGCCATCTTCCTTCCTTCATTCATGCAGATAGAGTAACACAGGTAAAATGCCAATATAACATAAAGCTTTGTACAGTCAAGAGAATTTCACTTCTCCTGCAACTTGTCTGGATAAAAACAAAAAAAGCAGCCAATTGAGACATCTGATACCCAGCCTCTAGAGTCTCCCCTTGTTTCATTTTGCAAGGTGAATGAATATAATTTTTTGGCAGAGAATTACCAGTCCTAAAGAAGCGTCGGCTTATTTGGTTCGCTAGGAAAGCCTTTGTCTCTTCAGAGCATTAACAAACAATACTCAATTACTTTGTGCCAATTATTGCAAAGTTTCCTGAGCTTTCTAATTCTGGGCTGGGCAAGCTCTGCTCTTCAGGTTTATGAATTTCTTGCTCGTAGCATTTATATTTTACTGGAGGAGCTGTATAAAGACCTGTTTGTACTTGAATCAGTCTTTTTTTTTTTTTAAATCACACATCTTCTCTCTGTTTTTTCTTGTTTCTCTTTTCCTTTCATATTGTCTTTCTTTTGGTGGTCTCTTCTTTACGTTCCATTCCCTTGGGTTTACAGCCTTTCTCAGACCTAATATACCTAGATATACTAATATACCTTGATATACTTTCTCAGACCTAGTATGCTTGGTATACAAGGTCTATACCTAATTTGCTTTGATGTACTCGAACTAGTTTGACAGGAAAAGGCCCATCCTGAGAAGATGGACAAACTTAACTGTTTGCTTCAGTGCTCATCGTACATGTATGTGTATAAAATTGTTGAAGGCAGAGGAAAGGTAGGGTAAAGCATATTAGTGTGTGCCCTTTTTTATTCAGTCCTAGAAGTTAAATGGCTATAGCTTATGTTGTCTGAAAGAAGGCRGCAGCCTATGTGTCCTAGGAAAAAAATGGAGAATGAAAGATGAATGAGACGCAGTAAAATGTGACAGAGACTGTAAAAACCATGGCAAAATACCAGTATATCGAAACTGGGAAATAGAAGGAAAAAAAATTAACAATTGCTGTCCCTTAAATGTAGTTTAATATTTGTTACGGTATGGACATCATTTTCTACCATGCTCTTCAGGCTTTTAGTGCAGTAACTCATCACATGCCAGTCAGTTTATCTTGGCCACATAACAGGCTGGACCCCATGTTTTTCCTTATTTTGTCTGTCAGCTATAGCATTCAAGTTTTAAGAAATAGATTTTTTTTTTTTTTTTTTTTTTAATGTCTCCTCAATGGTGTTTAAATTTAGTATATGAATTGATATGACTCAAACCAGAATGTTTGGTTCACTTTCTCTTACCTTTTTTTTTTTTTTTTTTTTTTTTTTTTTTTTTTTTTTTTTTTTTTTTTATGAATTTCTGTTACTTTCTGTATTACTTTCTACTACCCAGTTTGTAAAATCAATAAACCTATCCTTTCAAATGCATTTGTGTTCAGTGTCCATAACATAGCCTGCATTTGAGCACAGAGCAGAAAATCTGAAAATAAATCTTAGGAAATTAATAGTAAGGAAGCAAAATTAATCAGGACGTCTCAACCCTCTAGCATGATGCTCCACTAGACACTTTTAGTTTCCTCTAGATCATAGCTAGAGCTCAGCTTACACAACATAGATATTTATATCTATGGTGCTCAGTCTTCAATGTATGCTGTTTACATTATTCCATTTTAATGATCTGAAAATTTCAATAATTTTTTTTTTTTAAATTGAAGTGGCGTGAATGTGCCTGAACTAGAACTTAGCATCATCTTTCTAAAAGTGCCCATTTGATTTGTACTCTTAATTTGCTGTAATAGTAAAAGGAATGGCAAGTGCTGATTTCTGTATTTAAACAGGCGAATCATTCAGTGTTTTGGCAATGTTGGCAATTTTTATTGTTATATGAAAACTGTCATTGGCTCAGTTCCCACTTTCTGTTACAATTTCAGACATTTTACATTTTGGCATTCTGGTGAATTGAGCCAGTGTCTTCAGAGGGCAGCTGCCACTTGCAAAGCTCTGGTGCAGATTTGGGCCGAGTTTAGATTCTTCCTTTAGTTTATGCCTTTCCTTAAACTGATACCCACTTTTGGAAGTACATAAGCTCCACGATAGCAGGATGGTGTCTGCAGCTTAACGTTTCTTGCTTAGACATGAAATAGTAGTCATGCTATCTTGATGATAGTGTTTGGGAGGGATAGTGGGGAAGGAGTTCCTAAGTAATTCAGACTTGAAAATTACATCATCATATGTTGTTTGAGAGTTATATTTGTCTCAAAATGTGCATTGATGTAACATGGAAAATTTGATTTGTTAATTCTTTTTAGATGGAATTGATTAAAAACATAAGCACTGCTGAGCAGCCCTATTTATTCACTAGACATGTTCATTTCCTCAACTTCTCAAGGTAAGGCATTTTTTCAGTTAAAAATCTTTTTCACTGATTTCTATTAATTGTAATACATAGAACATTTTCCCTCCTTTTTTACATATAAACAATACAATGTACTTTTTTCCCCCTCCTTTCTGGCACAGGGAATCACATTCAGAAGCTGGTTTTTTTTTTCCTGCCCTCTCTTTGCTACAGAATACTTATGTACACTATGTTTGTGAAAAGCCAGGATGCTATTGCATACCTTTGCCTCTGAGATGATCTTGGTTTATAACACTTCCAGCCAACATGCATGAGACGGTAACTTGGGTCTTTAAACTGTGCACTTGTGTGGTAAAAGTGGCAGCACACTGTTGTGACTGTTTCACCTCTGTATAGTCAGATACTAATACAAGACTGAAAACTCTTAAGAGTTCATTGATACCTGGAATGACTCTTCACCAATTTAACCAATTTAATTTTGTTCTGACAAAATAGTCCCCATTCCACAGGATACGGAAGTATTTATAAACCATGCAGACGGATTATGCTCTGTATCATGGGAGTGCAGTCCCTTCTGGCAGCTATTTAAAAGTATGCAGCAAGACTCTAGAGACATTTATAGCAYGGAATGTGAAGAAAATTGAGTTTGGATGAAACTTCTAAGGAATTTTTGGAAGGACACAAATGAGTGATGCCAGTTAGCATTTAGCCAGGACATAGAGGTTAAAGCTGACTGCAGATGGTTATTGCCCAGGCTGTAAATTTAATTTGGAAATTATATTCAGGAACCATGCCATCTGTGCTACTAGGTTGGACTCCTCGCATTTAGATAAAAAAAATTTCTGTGGAAGTGTGAATTTTCTGCAGATCTTTGCTAGAGCTTGCCTAACTTCCCAGCATTTTGTTTACGTGGTTATGTCAGTGCATGTCCTTTGAATGTATGGCTTCAGGCGTGGGTAGACAGTTTAGTAAGACATGATAAAATTTGGGGGGGGGCTGTTGTTTTGGTTTTTTAGAAAATAAAATATTTTGAGCAATTGGAAATTCACTTGATATATAACTTAACTATGGGCATGATTTTGTTACATGAGAACAAGAAGAGTTAAACAAAATTCTGATCTTCCGTGTTCTCTATTCTGATTCCATGAGAGTTCCATTTCTACTGTATTATCTTTAAAGAATAAAACTCATTAGAATAGGACTTCACATCTTCGGTAAATGATCTCTTCTCTCTGCCGAAATGCAAGATCAAACAAGTAGCCACACCTGAGGGTCAAAGGGATGTTTCTTGATTAAACTGATTTTTCAGCGATGGTACGCAACATCAGGTACATGAGAAAAAGATGAACATCATTACCTCTTGCTCCTCCCAAGATCCCATTTTCTATACATATGGTACATCCTTGCCACATAGGTAACATGTTTCTTCTGTAGTGTATCCATGAGATGAAATTGCTCTACRTTTTTCTTCCAATACAAATTTGTGAAAATATATAAAAATTATACAAGATGTATAAAAGTATTTGCAGCTTCCTTTTTGGCTGTTCCTTGCAAACCTGAAAAACGTGTTTTTCATTTTATTGAGAGGACACTTGGTTTAACTAGTAGCTGTAGAGTAGTGAAAAGGCTGATGAATCTTTTAAATGAGATATCATCGAAGTGCATCAACATTGCTTACTTTTGGCTTAGCATTTCCTAGTGTTTTCTGATAAATTAAATATTTTTGAGGGTTTTAGTCTTTAGTTTCAAAATTTATTGGTGGTGTTACACCTAATAGGTAAGTAGCACGTTGAATATTTTCTCTGTTCCCTAATTCTAGGGTGATTTTTTTTTAAACTGAATTTCAGTAGGAACTGGAGTGTCAAGTATTGATTTTGCAGAAATTTCAAGAATGTGATTTAAATACACATTATAAATATTACAGTATTGTGAAAGCATTTTAGTTTTGCTTGATATTTTTTTTTTTGAAACTATTCCTTTATAGACCATGTCTAATGGATAGGTGAACTCAAATTGTCTGTGGAATATGGTTCTTCCTGTTTGCCCCAGCTTTTCTGCCAGCTTGACATAAAAGCCGTGCAATACCCCGGAAAGAATGAGGGTCAAAGTATCAATGTGGTGTTTTCTGGCTGACAGCTGAAGACCTTAGACAGCAGCTTGCCGTGAGCAGCCAGTGCAGTGGGGAGTGGGACGGGTGTGCAGGGACAGGTAGGAGACAACTGACTCTTGACTGCAGGCTTAGGGCAGCTTCAGATCCATGAAAGGCTCAAAGATCAGCTTGAAGATTGAAGAACCCTACTTTGGTGAAACCCCTTGCTCCTTCCCAAGGAAAGGGATGAGGCTTTCTACATGCCATTGTAGCAGAGCCATTGCTGGAAATCATGAATTTTTGCAGGGGCAGCCATCCTGGGCATTAGTCCAGTGACCAAACTCGCTTTTCGTTTGGCATTTTATACCTTTGAAACCAAGCTTTTGTTTGCAGGAAGGGATAAGGAACGCTTTATTCTCCTCCCTCCTGCATGTATCGAGCTGGCAGACAGGTAGGAGATAGAAGGCATGCTATCTTTGCTACTCTTTTGTGTCGTGGTTTAACCCTGGCAGCACCTAAACACCACGCAGCCGCTCGCTCACCCCCCCGCTCTGGTGGGATGGGGGAGAGAATCRGGAGGGCACGAGTAGGAAAACCCACAGGTTGAGATAAAAACAGTTTAATAATTGAAATAAAACAAAGTAGAACAGTAATAGTAACAGTGATAACAACAACAACAATATACAAAGCAGGCGATGCACAATGCAATTGCTCACCACCCGCTGAACCGACGAGTGCCCATCCCCTGGGACCCAGAGCCCCCCCACACCCTTACTTTTTATACTGAGCATGACGTCGCATGGTATGGAATACCCCATTGGCCAGCTGGGTCAACCACCCCGGCTATGCTCCCCCCCGCCAGCCTCCCATGCACCTGGCAGGGCATGGGAGGCCGAAAAGTGCCTGGTGCAAGCACCACCCAGCAACACCCAAAACATCAATGGGCCATCAATGCTCCTATTATACCAAACCCAAAACGCAGCACACCCCCCCCCAGCTACTGGGAAGAAAGTTAACTCTGTCCCAGCCAGAACCAGGACATTTTGGTAAGCTCGAAGGTCACTGTTGGGACAACAGGAGTCTCTTCCACTCGCCTTGCACTCCTCTGGTTGAGTGCTTTCAAGATCTGTAGGGATTGCGTTAAGCCATTCAGAGCATATCACCAAGGTACTAGAGAAGCAGAGAAAATGTAAGCAGAGTCGTGCAAAACGGGAGTCTGCTTTGCTTTCGCTTATTGGTGCTTCTCAGCTTCCCATACAGTAGTAAGAAAAATAAACTTGGTTTTTGTTTAACATCACTGATGTCAGTAGCAGCAATGATAAATCACTTGGATTTCCCCCCTTTGCACCCTGCACCTGCTTGTAAACCTGTCAGCACTTAAAGCTCTCTGATTATTCAGAAGAGCATCATGGCATTTACTTACGATTGTTTCCAACTGAAAAAAAAGTGACTATATCTTCTTTCCAGAAGAAATTTCTGGTGGAAGTGAGCTAAGCCTTCCGTGGTGAATTTGAGCACCTGCATGTTTCTGAGGCACCAGTAGTTTTGCTGAACAAAGTTCCAAAAACTTGAAAATCTCATCCTGACCTGAATGCTTGCCAGGGACATTTTCCCCTCGTTTTTGAACAGTGTTTTGAGAGTGCCTGCTGGTTCAGCTGAGTAAATGAATCCTCATTTACTCTTCTACATCTTCATTTTTTAGTTCGGTACTGTCTTTTCTCAATCCAAAGTAGTGCAAAGAGGCAGACAAAAAGGCAAATCTTAAAAGGACGCACTAAAGCAAATCTTATGTGAATTTTTACAGACATAAATCTAATTAATTGCAGCTTCAAACAGAAGATAAAAAACTAAGTTTCTTGCTCTTCTTTGATGTGAGTGAATTTCTACATAGTGCTTGTCACAGGAAAAGCTTTTATTCCCAGTGGTTTGCAGCTTCCGTTCCCAGTCTCTCCTGTGCAGCTAGGGCTAGCTTTAGGAGACGACCCAGTGCCTTGGGAGGGTGGCTACTCAATCCAGTCCATTTCAGGACCATTTCTTTTGGGGAAGGTGGTGCTGTTTATTGAATTCTCCTTTACTTGTGACTCCTGGATGAGGCTTTTCATTATGGCTCTGTGGTCATCATCCTGCTTGTTTCATCCTAAATGCTGGACTGACCTCTCCATACCTGGCTTTCTTCTAATAACCCTACTTGGAAATGTTCTTCTACGCAGAGGTAAACGTTTAGGTGCTTTTTGGTTTCATACTGGCTGTTGCTGCTAGGGCTAGCCCGGCATGGGATTTTCTTGCTCTTGATTGGAAAAAGAGTGTATTTCTCAGAAGTCTTTCATGAAAGCATCCAGGCTGGGTTTGAAGGCATCCAGTTACACCGCTTCTGCTGCTTCCTTGGGCAGTTGGTTCCTGTTGTCTGTCAGCTTCACCGTCAAGTTATTGTGGCTAATTTCTAATGTGAATTTCTCTGGCTTTTGCTCCTTATTGACTGAAATGCTTTTTTTGTTCCCCGGTGCTTCTCCCCGTGCATCTGTCTGCCGCTGCCGTCTCCAAAAACCTTTCACTCTTCCTTTTGATCACAGGTACTCTCAAACCTCTTGCCAGCGGGTGTTTTCCTCATCCATTTAATAACTCTATGACTCTTCTCTGAAATTTCTCCAGTAGTTCCATAGTCTTTATTAAGTGTAAGCATCAAAACTGTGCTCTGGACCTGTATCAGCTTCACTAATGCTGTATATGGTAGAAAAAAAACCTCTTCGCAGTCGCCGTGCTTATACCTTCTAAAGCTACAGTTGCGCCAGAGCAATCTGGGCTTTCAGGGCGAGTTGTTTTTCCAGCATGTTTCCTAGATCCTCTCCTAGTCACTGTTTACCAGGCTGCCATTTCCCATTCTGTAGAAATGGCCTTCATTCCTTATTCTTAAATGTGTTAACCAAGGTGAAAAAAATGAGCGACATGAAGTATGCAAAATTACTAGCTGCTGTGCTACTGCAGTGGATGTTGTGAAGTAGAAAATTCTTTGAATTAAAAAAAAAAGGGGGGGGGGGGGGAAAAAAAAAAAAAAAAAAAAAAAAAAAAAAGAAAATCTCCAAAGAAAGTTATGAGTACACTTAGAATGAAGAGATTTGCTGGCCTATGTTAAAAAAAACAGGAAAAAAACAAAGAACTTTTTTTCTCGCATGCCCTAGAAGCTCTAGAAGTTGTCAGTCATAACCNAAAAAAAAAAAAAAGAAAATCTCCCATGATAGTTATGTGTACTCTTAGAATGCTGAGATTTGCTGGCCTATGTTAAAAAAAACAGGAAAAAAACAAAGAACTTTTTTTCTCGCATGCCCTAGAAGCTCTAGAAGTTGTCAGTCATAACCTGTGCAGTGGTCTGCAGTGCACGGGGCAGAGGACCCACCTCCACTTATGCGGAACTCAGGAATTCAGGAGATTTGCCTCCACGCAGGGATGTGTGCCTGAAAAGGGCACGTTGCAGGACCAGGATGACAGCTATCATTTATCTTTGTCGTATTCCAATTCCTTTTCAAAGTCAGTGCTGCATGTATTTAAAAAGAATTGTGGGAGCTATTAAATCAGTAAAAATACTGATAATTTTTTTTTGTCTCTTCTTGAATTGAAGTTTATATACTAATGTTGCTGGGAAAAGCATCCGAAATGTCAATCAGAAGCAACTATTAAAGAATGTCTGTACTCTAAGCAGGTAAAGATTTATATGCTGATACATTTGCTGAGATTGCAGGTGTTATTGGTAGATCCAAGCAGTACAGTGAATAACCTGCAGAGAGACAAAAAGCTATTTCAGGATAGCTGCAGGTTGTTCACTGTGCTTTATCATAAATGCAGCTTGTCATCTATTTATTTAGCCTGAGAAAAAATGAAGCAGGAAGAAGCTTCAAGTTTGTGGAAGAGCCCCACTTGACCTCTTAGTAATCTTCTGCTGAATTAAGTAACTATAACAGTCTTTGGGCAGCTACTCAAGACGCTCGGTGTGTGCTCCAAGTGCCACAGATTTCAGAGAAGCAGAAAGAATGTTTGCAGTAACGCACAGGGGGTGGTGAGGCCACGGCTTTGGGTCAGGATGAGTCAGGGATGGGGAGAATTGCGCAACTCCCATTTTGGACACAGGAAGGCAGCTTTCCTCCCTCTGACACCGAACTGTTATCTTCGGAGCATGCACTTAGGGACCCTGGTTTGGGCAGAGCAGGACGCTTGGCCGCTCCCTCCTGTCTCGCGTAAATGAACGTTACAGGGGAATGTGTAAAAACCTAAAGACGTGCCTCTGTCAGTGACTGGTAAGTGACTTTTGCTTGTTTAAAGGCTGGCTGCTTAGGACAGGGTAAAGTCATAGGAGGGAGAAACATTAAAAAGACCACCCAGAGAGAAACAGGCTTTTTCATGTCTCACTGGAGCCATGAATTCTTTACTTTCTGCAGTAGTTATAGGCCACTGGGGAATGATCTCCTTTAAAATTTCCTATGATGTGGTAAGGAGATGCAGAGATAAAGCATGGACTCAATTTAATCTTACATTTTAATTAGCCCTTATAATTCAGTTCAGTATATCTTATTTGTTCGAAGCCAGGATGAATTATCGCCCAGCATTAGTAAGTGAGGAGTCATTCTTTCTGCTGCCCTCTTCTTCCTTTCAGCTGCAGTTAAATATCTGCGGCGTGTATTTAGCATCTGTGTGCTCGAGGGGAGAGGACAACACTTTRCTTTTAGCATAATTTTCTAAGGAAATAAGACTCATACAGCAGTTCCAGCTGTTCTGCGAGCCTTTCCCGTTTCTCCCCACGCCTAATTCCTAAATAATTTCTGAACCCATTGGCCAGTTTCAAACCAAATTTGGAAGGCTAGTAGAAGACTCGGGGACAACCACGCTGCTGCAGGTACATCTGCTGAAGGGAAAGCCAAGCAAAACAGAGCTGCTGGACCTTCTGCTGGGCCGCAGCCAGCAGCCACCTCCCTGTGCCCTGCTTGGATGCCAGCCCCAGCTCTGTCCCTCTTGCTTGGTGCATGAGGGATGTGGGGGGACAGGTTTTGGGGAGGAGAGAAAGATCTGTTGGGTCTTCTGCTTGGGAAGGTACTTGCTTTTAGTCCCTGGAATCAACATAAGAAATATTTCTGGTTTTCTGTTATTCCTTAGCAGAGTTAATGTTTAAAGTTCTTGTTTTTCTTGAAAAAGTCGGTTTTGGTAGGCAGTCTGTATCAGCATTCCTGTTTGGGGTTTTTGGGGGGTTTTTTTATATTACTTTTTTAAACAGACACAATGGTCAGCACTAACTAATAAAAATGAGTAAATCAAGCTGCTGTACCGGCAGACAGTGTCACATGCAGCAGTGCTGATCAGTTTGGACACTTCCCTTCAACTCTGACCTGAATTCTGAATTACGGGTAGCAGTAAATCACATGCTGTATGAAGGCAGAGATAGACAAAGAGAGATTCAGTCTGGATAAGCCCAAAACTAAACTTAGTTTCTGAATATTGTTCAGGTTTTTTTGTTGCTCATCAGTTTTGTGGGTTTTGTCATGGAGAAGCAGCTCTAAAAATTAGTTTAACGCAGCACTTTGACATTACAGCATTCGCTGTTCTTGGGCTCTGTAAAATGTGTCCATACCCAACAAACAAAAAGGAGGTAAATCTTGAAGAATTAACTTGACTATATGTCATGTGAATAAGCTGCGTGTTTGAAAGCAGGAGCACACTCTGTGCTGACAGCATGGTGTTTGAAAGCCTTGCACCTTAGCTTGTTGATCATTTGTAAGGGTTGGATGATACATTTACAATTTTTTATGGCAAATAAATACCTTGCTTTGCCATGACTTAACCTATGTATGTGTCTTTGGTCCATTGATTTGGAAGTAGAATTTCACTTTTAAATTTTTTTTATAGACTGGTAAGAGGTCGGTAAAACCAGGGTGATTCTGTGATGCTGTTTTCGTTGACTTAGAACAGAGTCATGGGATATTTGTCACAACACTCAGATTTATTAATAACTTGAGGATTCTTGTTTCTCCCTTTCGCTGGAACAAGTAATACCACACAGAGCGTAGATGTTTTGCAGAACATGCCTATTATGTGTTTTAACCGTGCTCCACTAGCTTTTGAAAACAGTGTGCTGGGCAAATRGGTGGAGCTGGCATAAAAAGATGCTGAATGTCCCTGACCCTTTGAATGCAAACTCAGGTGTACTTTGTGTGAACGGCAGTAGTTCAGTCTGCACCAAGTCTGTACAGCTCATCTGTGGGAGGGATTGGGCTCTTCGAATGACTCCTTGAATCAACATCTTGAAACAATGATTGCAGCCTAAGATGATCTACTAAAGTAGTTTCATGTTGTGGATTTTCTCCTTTAAAAAAAAAACTTACACACCTAGGAAATGTCATTAAAAACGTGGTAACAAAAAATTATTACCCTCTGGGTAAGCTCTTAAAAGTAGGGAAACGTCAGCTAAACCTATGTGCACAGCCTTAACACTGTGTCTTTATGTGTGTTCATTATAATCTATACTTTTTGCTAACACATCATGAAACACTTTCTACCATCATGTGAGGTCTGCCTTGTAAAGTACACATTTCATGAATGGCCACATGGTGCTGTAAGCCCTCCTACATCTTTTTTCCTTTTTTATACTACATTTTTTTTAATGATGTGAGTGTGTAATGATGTTTTTTAACTGTGACTTGATGGAAGGCTAAGCRCAAATCTAACGTGGAGTTTGACCTTTGTATGGTCTGCGGGGTTTTTTCAGGTTTATTTTTTTGAAAAACATGGCTCTATGGTGAGTTTTTCCACAGATGTTAAGATTATCTGATTTAAAATTTATTTCCCTAGATTTCCCATGTTTTTCACATAATAGACTTTTTAGCTTTCATTCAGCTGGTAATACGATATTATCAGAATGGAGATGGTTGCTTGAAATTTAGTTACTGAAGGTGGGATCAGGCATGACACCTAAATTACCCGTTTTTTACTGTTTGGTGTCCATGCTCACATTCACACTGTAGATTATCTTACCAGTTTGGGAGTAACTTAATTTAAGATAGATGTTGATTACTCCAAAAGAGTCCAAAAGAGAATAAAGAGAATGATCAGAGATGTAAAAAACTGACTTGAGAGGAAAGATGGAAAGGGCAGAGAAAGAAAACAAAATAGAGAAGACTGGGAAAGAGGGGACTGTGATAACACTTTTGAATTTTATATTAAAAAGGTTCTGCAGAGATAAAGGGACTATACGGTTCTTTATGAGTAATGGTAGCAGAAGTGGCAGTCTTAAATTGCATTGACAGAGTTCTAGATCAGACATTTAGGAAAAGGCTTGAACAACAAGGACAGCGAAGCAACGGAATAGATTGTACTTGAGGATTTTGGAGCTGGTAGTGGCAATTACATAGATGATCCTGCCTTCAGGCAAAAAAGATGGATTGTGGCAGTCCCAAGTAATTTCTAGTCTTTCTCACCCTTGTGTAATGCACGATACAGACTATTTAGGTTTGAACCTAAAACCTTCATCTTTCAGGAAGGAAATTTAAGTCTTGATTTAAAATCACTAGTAATGGAGAATCTGCTGCCCTTGGTAAATTCTTCCAATACTGAATTGTTCTCGGACTGTAAATTGTGAGTTATTTTTCCTCTTAATTTTTCTGAGAAATCCACTTCACTCCTTTTCCTTGGATCTCAGAGTACATTTGCCCACTATGTAAAGACTCCTTTTATCAAATTTTTCTCCTATGTAAGCTTTCATGTGTAATTTCTTACATGCCGTGGTGCAGTCAGCTCTCAGCCTTCTCTGTATTTTTTCCCGTCTCATTTTCTTTTCAAGCTGAAGGTTTTCAGTTTCTTGACATTTTTCTATTGCAAGGCATTTTTTTCATTCTTCTTGTGACTCTGCAGTGAACTTTGTGTGTGCTTTGCTTAAAATGGACTCTGTTAGTGGTCACATCAGTGCTGTGCCAGGTCTGTGCTCCTCTCTGCTCTTGTTTCTCAGAAAAAGGGAAACTAGGATTATTCTGGCCTGTAAGGTCACACACGCTGCTGGTAATCCGTGGAGTCATGCAAGTCCTTGCCAGAACTGCTCCTTCCCTGTGAGTGTCCTCTGCTCCTGGTTCTAGATGCTTTGGGTTTTATTTGCCGTACTACAGTGCATGATGTTTGCTTATGTCTTGCTTGCCCTGTGGCTCAAGTGGCTCTTTATCAGAAAACTGCTCCCTTCATTATTCTCTCCTTCTACAACTTTGTTATCTGAAAATGTTATCAGTAGTTTTGCACTTATTTTCTGAATCGCAGATTATCAGGTTAAACTGTGTAGATTCAAAGTCTCAAGCATGATGATATCCACAGCTCCCTATTTGATGGTGATTACATAGAATTTCGCATCTGGGACAGGGCAGCCATATTTTCAGTTCCAGTTACATTGATTTTTATATTCTATACATTGTATACACAATATATACTGCCAAGTTACAGTGTTTTTTTATTATACCCAATTTACTGTATTTCTGTTTCCATATGGACATTCCTAGCATTATCTTGAGTAGCTCTCTGGGACAGCCATTTCCACAGGACAGCTGGAATCACCCGTGACACTCTTGATAAATGTATTCATACAAGAAGTTGAATATGCAGTGCTGAGTGAATTGCAACATCCTTTGTATTATAACCTTCCGAAGAAGTTGAGCCCTAAGATTTTATGTGAACATAACTATCTCAGCCAAATCTGTGGTCTCATCCAATTTTGAAGATGTATCTTTTCTACACACCATCTTTGTTGATTTAATACTTTCCAAAGAGCTGTATCAGCTGTTCTACTATTTGCTGGGAATTTACTGTAATAATTTGTAATTAGTTTTTCTGTTCCTCTATATAATGTGCAACATTTACATCTCTGAATTATAATGAAATGTTAATTAGAGGTCCAGAGAGATCCTGAGCCAGACCTTTGGAAAGTCTTGAATACAAGGTACCTGGAATTAAGTGATTTTAAATAATGCAGAGTTTGACTCTGGCTGTTAGTGTTTTGTGGAGAATTAACTTTTTCTTTCTTATTTGTTTCCAGCTGTAACTTTGTGTTACATAAATGAAAACCCAATTAGTATTTCCCTCTCAAGTGTTGCCTTTACTTGAGTTGGGGATGCTATACAGACCCAGGCAGGATTTGTATCAGTGTTGGTGCTGTTCATTATGAATTTGTATTTTAAACTAATTTGATATCTTCAGCATAATGAAATGCATAGGAAAAAAACCTCATCGTTTAGCATACATGAATGTAAAAGGCTGATAGAAATACAACATAAAATATTCTGGGAGATATACAGGGTAGCGAAATAGAGAAATAAAAGGCTTTAGAGTGTAATCTTTTAGCCATTCACTGGTCTGAGGCAGTTTACTAAGCAATTCCCAGAGGACTCAGTTGTGATTTTTACAATGACATTACCCAGACACATGACTTCAGAAGCTGAAATTTCTACTATTGAAATCACAGCTCCAGAAAGGGTAATAAATGAGTGGAGTGTTGCCAGTTTGCACTATTTTACTGTTAACTTTGAACCATTGGGCATTGTAGATCCCCACACACACCTCCCATTCAAGGCCAGCCCAGCCAAGGATGCAGTTTTGAAATGAAAAGATTTATCTCAACTCACTTTCCTTTTTTCCCCTTCTAATTCCAAAGAAAAGCTTGAAAACATGGCTACTGCGTGGGGTGAGGCACAAAAGCTGGAAGCGAGGCACTACAGACAAAAGCAAGAAGATAAACTCCTTAATTTTGGAGGCTGGCAATACTGTGTAATCCCAGGCAGGCAGAACCTCAGCCTGCTCCTCTGGGAACCTGCAGAAAACGTAGCAGCTCGTCCTTGAGGAGGGTCCTTGGAGTGGTCTCTCTTTAACTGTCCAGAGGTGCCTGCTGCCTTGTGTGCAGAATAGGGTTGCTTTGCCTCAAGTGCATGCTAATACAAGATGTTATAATAACTTTTCATTTCAAGATACTTTTTTCCGAAGATGATGTAACTGCATCTTATTTAAGTCCTAAAAAGGTGAAAGTTGTATGTTAGTGCTTTTACGTGATCTCCCTGTGAACTGTGCTGCAGAGGAGTTAATGGAGCCATAACATAATTGATGTGTAAAGCTTGCTGTGCAAGTGTGCTCTCAGCGTGTGATTCTCAGTTGTATGAAGCTGTAATAGGAAATTGTGCTTCCTTTCTAAGAAGGACACAATATGGCTGTCCCTATTCATATTAGGTGACTGTCAGTTCTTGTTTGCTTCCGTTATAGTGAACTTCTAGCAACCAACTCATTTGTTTAAGGGGAGATATTTTACATTAAAAGAGTAAGAGGCAGCCAAAGTTCTTATAAAGAATAGGCTGGGAGTCGTCTTTTCCTCGAGGAATGTGGTTTGCCTGCAGGGATGAAGAAACCTGCTTCTGCTTGTGCAAAGAGTTTTGTGCTGAACAGAAACGCAGCAGCCTCCTGAAGTGACGTGACAGGACTACCTTTATATTTAACCTTTCTTAAAAATAATGGAAATAAAAATAATAGGAGCTGAGAGATCCTCCATTTTACAGCCAAGCAAATCACTTTGGTTGAATTTTTTTATTTCTTTTATTGTTTGGTGTTGKTTTTTTTTTTTTAACTCATAAGGGGTTTGTAAATGGTTTTGAACAAAGATTTTGCTCATGTAAATACTAAAACTGGAATTCATCAGAGACATTCTTCTAAGGGGCAGACTTGCAACATCTGGCATACTTCTCAGGCCTTTTTTTTTCCTTTTATTAAAAAAGAGATGGGGGAATATATTACTAATGAACCTAAGTATCGTTCATTGAAGCCTGCATATATGCTAGTTATTTTGATGGGGAGTCAAAAAATATACCTGTCACAACAGAGCAGTTAAAACTAATGGGATTCAATACTACATACTAAATAAATCAGGAGAAGTTAACTACAGGAAGAGCACTGCAGAGGATTGTTGTATACATTTGCAGTGCTCTGCTGGAGTGGTGGTGTCGTGGCCCACTCTATCCAGTTGCAGCGATGTGCTGCTGGGCATGAGAATGGGTCCTGCATGATAAAGGTACCTGATCAATCTTGATCACACTCAGCGAAGGTAAGCCTTCTGCTCAGGCCTAGAAAAATATGGTTGTGTCCTTTTTTGAATCCTTCACAATAGGTATTTGAGTATAAATAAGTTGACGTGATGTATAATGAGAGCACAATATGTTATTGTTTGCAAGAGCGTTTTCATGTGGGTGTTGTTAATTTGAAAAGTTTCACTCTGGAGAGCTAAGTAATATTTAATATGTTGTGATTGACAGTTACCTAAAAATATGCAGAATGTACTTGAACAAATGGAGCATTGATTTCCCTTTTTTTTTCCTCTAAATAGCTTAAGGTTATTGATTTTTAACCAGTAGGATTTTTTATGCCATGTGAGTGCTGCTTAGCTTCCATAAAAGAGTCTCAGTACAGTCCATAGAAACAAATGGTTGGAATTTGAAATATTATAAACTATGTTTTAAAAAAAAATGCAGATTTGAATAAGAGCCAGAACAGACTTAATTTTTCTAAAAATTCCCTGCTTGTTGCCTGGTGGAACAACTGCAGCTGGGTGTAGACCAGGCTGGTTACAGTGTGTAGGAAATCAGAAATTCGAGCTGTCCTGTTTTGCGGAGGGGCACAGTCTCCATTTCAGAAACAAGAAGTTCCTCTGTAGCTCTTTGTGAAAGAGTGATCTCCTGTCTCAGCTGTCCTCTTGGGACGGACGAGCTTGCATGTGCCTCTTCTCTCAGAGCTGTTTGTACTGGATTTACAGTTCACATGTTCAGGGACACGACCTTACCAGCAAAAGGATGGGCTCTGACACTTTGGTGGGTTCGTTATGCAATCCGACCCCTCCTTTTACTTCAAAAAAGACAATATGTGTTGAATATTTCCATCTAGACAACTAATAGCTGCCTGCTTTTGATTCTTCTCTCTTCTGAGGAGCATTTAGGCTTAGCATCCCCTACAAAACCCAGGCAGGATATTCCTGCTCTCTTGCTTCTCTGAATCTTGTAATCTTTCTGTCTCTATCTTGAGACAACTTGCTGCTGCTGTCATCGCTTCTTGCTGTCTTCATTGCTTCCCCTTTTCTTTGCTCTTCTCCACTCCCTTCTGTCTTTAGATTATTGATGATCTGCATCAAGCAGCAGGAAGATAATGTGTTCAGTAATTTACGTGCAACCTATTCTTGCCAGCAATTTCACTTGAAAAATTTAGTTTTCATGGCTACYAGCCATGGCATTCACCAAAAGCTTTCTATTGAGTAAGTATTGTCAAAGCTTAATGCCTTCATTGTCCTATGGTATTTGCAGGAATGCCTTTTTTTAATGTAGGTTTTATTTCTGTATAAAGACAAAAAGCAGCAAAGACAAGCTCAGAGAAGAATTCAAGATACTGAATTCAGGATACTTCCCTTGCGCACCCGTGTCCAAACTAGGCAGTGCACTAATCAGGAAGCAAAGAGCATCTGCCTTCTTAATTGGATTATTTTAAAGTTTTATGCTGTCTGTGCAATTTCAAATTACGGCAGTGATCGTTGAGGTCAATGAGATTACTGATATGCATAGTTATTCATGAGACAAGCCTTTGCAGACTGTATTTAGTGGTCTGGGGAATCATGCAGAATAAAAATCAAGTTGAAACTGTGTGAGATTTTTCTCGTCTTTTACTAAAATTCATATTTTTAAACAATTTTGCTGGCTCTTTAATATTTATGAGGAGCCCTGATCTTTTGTTATACATACTCAATTATTCATCTGACTCAAAAGATGAAGAGAAGCCGAGAGGATTTTTTTAAGCTAAAGGGTGTCTTCAATTTTCTCCCTTCTAATGTAATATTTTACATTTTAAAAGGAAATATATAAATTGTGACTCAGAAAATCATCAGAACAGCATTTAAATACTTAAATATGGCTGTGTCCTCAAGCTCCCCAAAATGAAGCATAAGCTAGTGCTTAAGTAAGAATTGTTCTCCTAAATTGGGGAAACAGAAGGGAGAAACATAATTTGTTCTTTATCTCACAACATTTATAGTCCATAAGTCTGTTCCATAGCATAAATGTCCATTCTTCAATTTTGACCATGGAAGAGTGTAAGCAACTTTCCTTTTTTTTTCTTCCCGTTAGGCCTGTTCTCCTTATGCTGTGTATTGACGTAAAATATGCAGTCAATATTTTAACACTGTGAAAATACAGTATAATCACAGACCTTCTCAAGCTCCCTTTTCCTCCTTTCTTCTTTTTGTATCCCACCTATTAAATTGAAGATGCTTGTCATTAACTACCAGGAGGAGGCGTACAAGAGGGTAGAGTTGAGCTGATGAGGTTACTCTGGTTTATCTTCTCATCTCTAAATTTTGCAGGTACCTATGCTGCATTTTGCTTTTGTGCAGAGCCTGGGCACAGCTGGTTTTACCCTTTCCTTTTCCTTGGGCTTGTGTGTACTTGAAATTGATACTTAATTTCTTTCTTGAAGCAGGAATTTTCATATTGCCTTTTTTAAAAATAATCTTCATGAAGTGCAGTACAAGGATAAGGCGTTGCATAACCACGAAATAACCTCAAATCCAGCYGGTGGTGAAGGCTAGGGGCGAGGGGAGGAAGATCTGCACAAGTCCCAGCAAATATAAAGGTGGAAATACCATGCATATCTGTCAGTTCATCCGAAGGAAGCCTTTTGAAATAAGCTTGAATGTTGCAAAATCCTTTGCACGTTACTACACTTACTGTACAGGTGAAGGTGATCCAAGGCTGCCTTACGGCAGTTAGTGTTAGGCGGTGCCTGCTCTGACATGACTTCCCAGATAGGAAACGTGTGTGGAGAAGAAGAAATGCTTATCCTTGGATTTAGCTGCAGAAGGTTCTTCATCTGCAAACAGCAAGGAGAAAACTCAAGAAGCAAAACTATTGACACAGTGGAAAAAATGGCCTTAAACTAAAACGTTTGTAGTACACGTAGCTTAATGTGATATCATATTTACTGTTCATCCTAAAGAGATCTTGCATGCTTTTACGAAGTTTTGGTAACTAGTTGTAAGCTTCTCAGTTTCACTCCTAACCTTGTAGAAGCTCTGAACTTCTGTAGAGAGTCATTTGAAAACATTCAGATGAAAGATGGATACGTGTGCCTGTGTGGAACCTTCTGATGAGATTCACCCATTTTTCTTCTCACCAGGTTTGGAGGAGACCAGCCGGTGTACATCAATATTATTAGAGATCCTGTCAATCGATTTTTATCCAATTATTTTTTTCGACGTTTCGGAGACTGGAGAGGAGAACAGAATCACATGATCCGTACCCCCAGCATGAGGCAGGAGGAAAGATATCTGGTATGTTTAAGCAAAAGGCTCTGATTACCGATTTCCCAGCATCATTACATAATGCTAATGTTCAAACTGGGTGCTTGAAAAGTGGGAGACTGAGGCATCTTCTGCCTTGCATTTTTTCCTCTGTCTTTGTCTTGCCTGGTCCTTAGTTTGGTCAACTTAAGTATGTAGAGTGTTGACGATGAGTTCAGTGATCCAGTTTGATCTTGTATAAGCTGACAGCAAGTCCCAGATTGCCAGTGTTGAATTACGGTCCTTTCACTGAGTTGGATTTGCACTGTATAGTGGTTAGGCATAATAATTCTRCCTATATTCATCACCGAATATTCAGACAGATTTTTAGGTTGAAACTATGTCTGTAACTGCGCAGCCTCAGAGGAAAATTGGGAAACGGAGGAATTCAGTGAGCCCAAGCCTCTAATGTTCTTGCTGGTAAGTTGTGCATAGTGTTCTTTATACCAGGGCTCTGATCTCAGTTCTTGGTTTGGTTTTGTTGCCTTTTTTGGATTAAGAAGGTGAYAATAATGCTGGATAAGCTGTTCATAACAAGTTTTAATTTTGCGCAACTGCTGAACTGTCATAACACCTGTCAGCCTTTGTCACAGACCCAGGTCCCATGGCAGTAGCTGTTCTACAAATGCTGAATGAGAAACACAGAAGCTAGGGAGGTGGTCAGTTTGTTTGATACTGATCTCTTTGCATGCACACTGACACCTCCCTAAGAAGACAAAAAGGTGGAATTAGTTCTTACCCTCTCTATAATGGAGATCCAGTTTGATTGGACTCAGCCTTCAGCCACACTTGAACCTGCAGAGGGTTCAATAACACAGCGGTGACAGGGCAGCTTGATGGTCTGCTGTGAGATGTTGCAGGCCAGACGTCACATCAAAACAAGAGAGGGCTGTGGCTTCTGGAGAACAAAGAGGATGTTTTGACGATGTTTTGGAGGGGCAGTAGAGTACAAGATGTGGTGTGGATGAGCTGTAGAGAACACAGCTCTGAACAACTGCCACACAACACGGTTCAGTCCTAGCTGAGGTCAGATGGATCCAAGGAGGGCTGGGGTTTTTTCCGTATGACAGGGTTGTGTTGATTTCTTTTGTACTTTACTACTGTTGTTTGTCATGCAAAGCACTGTGAACAGATAAGCTTATAAATTATGAATAATTGAAGGGGGGGAGGTATCAGTGTAACTACGTATAGCCTTAAACTTTAATGACATCTGCTATACAGATATAAACTCATTTCAGTAATGTTGCAAAGGGTTTCTTATTTGCTGTATGTCTAGAGATACCAAAGAGGTCCCTGTGTCAACTGAGCAGGTTTTGATCTCCTGGTGTGCAGATTTGGAAGGCAGTCCCAACAGCGTTGCATGCTGTGTGCATGGACTTCTGTTTCCTTGTCTGAGAATGGAACGGGGGGGTTGCAGAAATGAATGTGGGGTGGGTTTTTTACTGTATTGTTATTTTGTTAGCGCTGTCATGTTTTCTATTTTGAAAATGTTAAAAATGAGCAGTACAGTCTGTACTTCACTCTGAGTGCCTCTACTTCTCATTTGAAGTGGAATGTGCAGTGATTGGCACCTCTCACGACTGACTGACTCTGTAAAAGCTGGTATTAATTCAGTACCGCCTGTGCAGTTTAAGATGTGATATGTACAGCCAGTGAAATTTTACTTCAAGCAGAACTGAAATGAATAGATCTAATTCCTGTTGTCTGTGTTGGTTTAAAAGCTAATAGAAAGAAATCACCTTGCATTTTCCTTTGCGTTGGGATGTTCTTTAAGAAATTAATTATTTATGTGTACAGGCACATATGTACACATACACAGATCAGTACAAAAGCAATAATGAAAAGGAAATAAGAAGTGGCCATCTGAGGTCAGTAGTCATTTTGTTCAAAAGGCAGTTTGTTGGTCTGAAGCACCGTCAGCATCCTTTATAAAAACTATTTTTGCTTTTTCATTTTGATCTTCTCTGTTGGTAATTCAGTGTTAGAAGCTGGAAACGTTTTTGGAATCTGTCCTCCATCCCTCCTTGGCAGACTTTGGCTGTCACTTGCACTGCTCAAAGAGGGCGGTTGCTCCTGTCACAGTAACGTATAGGCCACCCGCCAGTGAAATTCATTTTAACAAAAGCCACTCATTCCGAATGTTAAGCATTTTTAAGACTTGTGCTATCCGACCACATAATATATTGCATGACTGCATTTTAATCTTTTCCTCAGTGGTGCAAGGAAATCTGCTGGCATATACTGTAAAACTCAGGTAATGGATTTTGTGGAATGGTAGCTTCAGTAGTCTGCTAAATCAATTGCCTGATCTAGCTGTGAAGAAAATAAGCAGCCGGTTTTACCTCTGAGCATGAGCCAGTGCAGCCCTTTAGCACACAACTGGTGGCTGGCCTGATTGCTGGCCTCATACCTTTTGCATTTCTTCCCTAATATTTTTTTCTTTTTTTTTTTGATTGAAAACTCACCATAAAGCATTGCGTTTTTACAGGCGACTATTTGAAGGATAAGCTTAGATTTAGCATATTAAATAGTTTCTATATTGATAACAGTATTAAACCCAAGTCATTTGGGATGAGGTGTGCCTGACTGTGAGCAGATACGTGAAAGCGGCGGGGAGGAGACGAGAAGCTTTTACTTTTCTTCTGCTATCATGCCTCAGATCAACAGCTAGGAAAATACAAAACTGCTGATTGCTCCACAACGTTGAGCTCATTGCTGAAGAGCCTGAGAAGCCATGCATTGACAGCAGTTATAGACTTACAAAATGGCCTGGAAAAGCTGTAAATGTAACTCCTCTGTTTTACCAGGAGACACAGGTTTGCCTGAGGAAAGATGTACCTCTTTTGAAACGGGGGTATTATGGGCTAATTGTGCTTTTCTCAACCATGATGTTCCTGGCTTCCCATCTTTTGGAAGGTGGTGTGGGCAACTGGGAACCTTTCCAGGCCATCTTGGCACCTTGGTCAATAGCTGCCGACACTGGCCTCCTCCCTTGAAAAGCTGAGGGCAGTGTGCATTTTCTCTCAGAAACTGCAGTGTGAAAGTGTGGGAGCTCAGCACCTCTATAAAGCGGGCTCTGAAGGGAGGAGAAGCATTTTGAGATCAGGTTTTGTATCTGATACACTCCTGCTTGGCCATCGGGTTGTGATATCCTTAATGGAGGCATTCCCTCCCCTCAGTTCTGATCCTTAAGAAAAAAGGGGAGGTAAAAAAACCCCTTGAAGTCTTGTAGTACCTTGGGCGCTGTTTTTTTAACTTTGAAAATCTGAACTGCTGACGCTGCAAAGATCAGAAACGGAGACAGAAATTTCCATCGTTTGCTGATGATTTGGAATTTTCTCTGAATAGAGCTTCAGGCTTTGACTCTGTTCCAGAGAAAACAACCATTCGTTCAGGAGTCAGATAAATTGTTTTAAATGTTTTGGTAAATGTTTGTGTTTACCAAAATTTAATTGAAAGCCAGGATAGAAAACAAGCCCTTTATTCACGAGTCAGATACGGCAGAGGCAGCTGCTCCAATGTGAGGCTTTCCACCCAGATCAGCCAGCTCCTTGCCCCGACCTGGCGCTTTGTCTGCTGGCGTGAGTTACTGTCAGTGACCTACAGAGATCACTGCCAAGCTTCCCCGGAATAAATAGTGGCAGCGCGTTAGTGTGGAATATGGCAGAGAGGTCATGGTCTGAAACGGTGGCGAGCGCCTCAGGTCGAGTCTCAGGCACACTCATGCGAGAGTCGCCCTACCTTATGGTCCTGTAAGATGAGATGAATTCACAGAAGTTAATATAAATCCATCGTAGTGAATGTGTTTCAGGTTGAACTAGAGTTCTCAGAGTAAATACGCTTCAGTAAAGCAAGTAACCCCTTATCAGTGCAGCTGTGAGTGCTGCTGGTACCAAGCAAAAGAAAAATATGCACCAGATGATTTAGTTTAAGGCCTGAGAGTGCAGAAGGTAGGAAGCACTCCTGACAAAGAGCGGGACTACCATAAATATTTGAAAGCTTTGTATTAAAAATTGTCCTTCCCGGAACGTTTGTTAGTAATTACCTAGTATTTATTACAACTGCAGCGTGAGACATCAAACATAAAAGGTATGTATGGGTTTTTCATCTTTCCTTAATACTTGCTAAAACTTTGATCTAAGACCGCTAAGGCTGAATGAGCGTGTGAAGCGGCATGGGCTGCATATTGTTGGTTGAATTGCAGGAAATCTGGTTATATGCGATTCTGATCTCTAGGCTCATGAGTAGCATGGCTCCTAACTTACTCAAGTACAAGATCTTAACATCTTTAAGCTAATTTGCCAGAAGAGAGAGGTTTTGTGTAAAAAAAAAAAAAAAAAAAAAAAAAAAGATCATTCAGTAAATTAAGAACTTGTCACCTACCTATAAGACATTTCAGATTTTCATTATAATTAGTGGTTGAGTTTGCAATGCAGCTCTGTCAGGCTCAGCATAGTCTTTCAACTTCATCTCTGAAAATAAATGTGCTTTTCTCAGCTAAAAATAAAAATATTCTAACAATATTCAGCCTCAGTTATGCTAAAGATTATTCATGCAAGTAATCCCATAAAGGAGCATCTGTCTTTTTGTCTTTTAAATTAAATGTTAAAATATTTGCAAAAAGTGTGTTAGGATGCAACTGCAAAGGAGGGAAGTAAAATCCAAAGGACGTCAGGGAACTTTCAAGTCAAGTTTCTTACAATAATAGGGACCTCTCCTGTGGCAAAGATTGGCTTTTCTTGCTAAATATTTAAACCAATGTTGTTTAGGTTATTTCAGAAAATATAGACAAAATTATAGAAAAAGTTAAACTCCATAGAACAATTTTTTTTGTTCCTGAATTTTGAGAATTTCCTTTTATGACTACATTGGTTTTCATTAACATAAGAATTTTCACTAAATACGCTTAACTAATTTCATTACTTATATCCCCAAAGTTCTATCTACAATGAAAAGTAATTTTTTACCAATTGCATTGGTTTTCTGATGGCAGCTAGCTGTCTTAGTTCCTGCCTTTATCTGGATAATAAAAATATTTAACCATGGCTAAATGTATTGTGAATTTTCAGCAGTAGTAACACATTGAACTTTCTCCTTCATGACTTTAGTTACATTTCTTGAAGCTTTTCATTCTGCCAGGGATGTGRCCTCCAGAGGAGAGACTATGGTACAGAGCCCGTGCCCCCCCCCTCCCGACTGTCACTCTCATGCATGTGCTGCTGTAAAAAAAGGGAGTAGGAGAGTTGCCTGCCTGCAGGTTTGGTGGAGGAGGGAGTAGAGGGTTCATTTCTATATGGAATTTTTCTGCTGAGGACCTCAAAAGGGGCTACACGTGTCCGTTGATTGAACCTTGGAACTTTTGGGGAGGGTCTGGTGAACTTGGTTAACATTGTTTAGATTGGAAATCTGAGGCATGCAGAGGTTAAAATGATTTGCCTATATCTGTGCGGTGCATGCCAGATATTAGGGAGTTAAAATAAATATATAAATAAAGTACCTTCTTCAGTTACTGAGTTCTGAGCTGTAGTTAAGAGACTAAATATTTTATGCACCCTCAGTGTTTTCCCTACCTCACTTCCCGTACGTACAGTAGTCATTTGCCCCCTGTGTTATATATCAGCGCCGAGATGGTTTGAAATGGTCATTGGACATCCTACAGCATGTCCTGAGCTGCAGCGCAGCTTTGCAGCTGTGGATCTGGTTTGGGGATCACACAGTAGCATCAATCTCTCCGGCTGGGACTGGGCGGCCGAGAGGGCACTGCTGAAGCGCAGCCACCTGTCAGCTGACCCAATTAGAACAGTTTGCTGCTTCTTCCCTCTAATGAGTGCTTTTAATAGTCTCCAGCTGTTCCCTTTTACTGCATTAACTCTTCACGGCAAAATTTCTGGCCCATTTTTGTAACTCTTCATCTGCTGTGTATGCTCTAAAGCACCATCTTACCCTTCGATTCTCCCATTTTATATTAATAGTTTATTGAACCATGAAGTTAATGATAATTCAGACCTCAGCTGGAGGAGGGACTGATTAAGCAACTTATAAAATGTAATATTAAAGGAAATGTTTTCATGGCTGACATTTACTTTTCAGTGGCTTTAATTTACAAACCAATATTTTTTAATGTTCCCCTGCGGAGTTTGCATTCCAAACATTGCAGCATTATGCAATTATACGAGAGCAAGAAAATGTGCCTTCCTAATCTGTTTTCATTTACTAGTCTGAGTCAATTGCACATAGTAAATAAGCAATATACAATTGGTTAAGATTGCAGCACTAAAATCTTTTATGTAATTCATAATACATACTTCTATTAATAGCAAAGATAAAAAGATCTGGATTTTATTAATACCATGCTTTTATTTTAATGATGCCATTCGTATTGCATTCCTTTTCGTGGAGGAAGGATACAGGATAACCACAATATTTTGCTTCAGAATGTAAAAACTTGAGGTATTTTTTCATGCGATGTTGTACTGGTCTGAAAATTTCTGGCTGTTGCAAATGTTAAGAAACTACACGAGAAACCAGAAGCCAAATAGCAGAAGAGTCCCAAGCACTAAGTACCCACAGTCTTATTTAAACTTAACATTATTACAGGGTCTTAGCACCACCAATAAGCAGTGTATGGTATTTAAGACATTTGTATATATAGTAATTTAAGTTCTTTTATTTAAGGACCTAGGTGTATTAAGTAATTTGAGAATGATGAATCTTCATTTTTATGGTGATTTTGCCAAGTTTGTAATTTGTGCCTTTCTGAGCATGAGTACAGGATAGCTCTTGATGTTCTCTTTTGTGTTCTTTTTTGGGTTTTATGTGTTGTGGTAGCCTGGGGAACTAGTTTTCTCCAGCTTCTCTATAGGAAGCTGTTGTTTGTAGAGTGGAAAATGCCAAACGCAGAACAGAGTCTAATATATTGATGCTGGCCTTCTAAGGCCATATAAACTGCATAAGAGAAGAGGGTATGTCCATGTTATATTTTCAGGAGATATATTTTTGGCGATTGAAACCAGAACGGAAAGGAGCATTCTTGTGTAGCCCAGGGATAAAAGCCAGCCTTGCCTTCAGCGAAGGCGGGATAGTGGTTGGGGGTGGGGTGGGGTGGGGGATAATCCTTATTTCACATAGCAAATGGTGGGTTCTCAGCGGGCTGTTACCAGTCAGGAATGAGATCTTGTGTGTGTGGTGGATGGTTCTACTATAGCATCAGCTCGGTTCTCAGTAGCAGTCAAAAAAAGGCAAATCAAAAGCAATAGAGAACAAAACAGAGAACCTCATTGTGTATAAAACTGTAGTGTGGCTGCATTTGATTTCCTTCATTTGACATTTGTGACCTCCCATTCCCAAAATGGATTTGGAAGAACTGGAAAATACTCAGAAATGGGTAAGGAGCAACAATGAAATGGTGGAATAACGTCCATACAAGGAATGACTAAGTAGATTAGGACTCTTCAGATGAGGAAGAAGTAAACAAAGGAAAGGATATGAGAAGACAAATTTGGAGGAGGCATGGAAAAGTTGCATTAAAGACAATTGCTTGTGGGCTGTTTCAGTGCGAGACCTAGAAGATCCAAACTGGAGTGGGCAGTTGCCAGATCCAGGAAAGAGCAGAAAGATACAATGGTTCGGACAACATGTAATTAAGCCATGGAAGTCCTTGCTGGACATTGTTGTGGGTGACAGAAGTTTATATGTATTCAAAACAGAAACATTTTAGGAAACATTTCTTTACAGAGAGGGTGGTCAAACACTGGAACAGGCTTCCTAGAGAGGTGGTCGATGCCCCAAGCCTGTCAGTGTTTAAGAGGCATTTGGACAATGCCCTTAGTAACATGCTTTAACTTTTGGTCAGCCCTGAATTGGTCAGGCAGTTGGACTAGATGATCGTTGTAGGTCCCTTCCAACTGAAATATTCTACTCTATTCTACTCTGCTCTACTCTACTCTAGTTAAAAAGAGTAAATATGTATCCCTCAAGGGCTGTTAATTACCAAGGCAAGATATCTTCATCAGAAAATCTCTGGTAAGTACATAGCCAGAGCCTCGGGGGTACCTAGAGAAGGGTCCCGTGCATACAGTAGATGTTCCTCATAGCCCATACTGATTTTCTGAAATTAGTGACTGCTCTGGGTAACTCAGAAGCAAACTTTGTAATTACATGCTTGCAAATGAATTCTACTATTAGGTGATTTTATAAGGCAGTTACCATTATAGACATTTCCAGTTGAATGTATTGTACCTTGACTTTAAAGCAATTGAGTGTTCTTGGGTTTATGCCATAGTGGCTAAGGTTTTGTTGTCTTACAGCTCTGCCGATCAAATGAATTTTTGTAATTTCCAAATTGGCACTGAAGCTGTTAACACTGTCATGACTGTTCTCAAATTTATCTTAAAAAGCTAAGATGTGAATACATTTAAAGTATGAAACGGATCCACAACTTTACATTATGCGCTGCTGATAGTAAAGGTACCAAAACAGATCATGTGAAAATCCTGAAGATAGTGGGTTTAAACATTTTTTTCAGTGCATGCTTTCCAGAAAGTAGAAGTCTCTTGGTTTTGATGTACAATAGTTTCAGTATGGATGAGTTTCAGGTGTTTTGGTAATTTTTGTAAGTCTCAATTTGAGTATTCAAGTTTTCAGTTCTCATGTATTTTGTTAATGTGAAAGCAACAGGAAGACACATCTAAGGAGACAATGCTTAAATGGTTCCCAGTAACTGATGACTTAATGATAATTAGCTGGCAAGTAACCATTGCAGGTGAATGGAAACAAGAGAATCTGTGTGTGATGTGAATGTTATCTTCAGTGCATAGTCCAACATTTTGTGTGTTGTGAAGCTGGAGAGTAGTCTTTAGTAGTCATCAAGTAAAACTAATTATTGATTGATATTTTGTTTGTCTAAAGTTGGAATAGAATGATTTTTAGAACTGCAATGTTTTATCATCCAGAAGAAAAGAATGCCTTCAATTTCCATTTCTGTTAGTATAAATTTTAAAATTAATCTTTTTAAAGTTACATTTTATACATGGCCTAAATAACAGACATGGGGCATTGACCAGCAAATAGACTGTTTTAAAAATACGATGTAATCATATATATATGTGTGTGTGTGTATTTAGAAGTAGAAGTCTGACTTTTTGAAATGTTTGGTATTGCATTCATGTTTGATTAAAAAATGTTTTGAAGTCTTGTCTAATGAAATGGTGGTAGCCTTCCCTAGAAATATTCTCTTAAGTACACTCCTTGCTAGGAGTAGACCTGTTTCCTTTTCCTGGTTGCTTTATGCTCTAACCACCTTAAATGAAAACTGTTTTATTGGCAGTGTGGTGGGGAATGAAACTACAGAACCTTTTAGTCCTCTTGACAGAGGAAGGGCAGAGAGAGGCAGCCCTCCCCTTACTGCCAATATATTGAACCTGTTCAAGCTGTGGTGTGATAATGTAATTTCAAGCAGTCAGATACTCACTTCACTCTGTAGGTGTCAAAACCTGCAGGAACTGACAACCCGTGAGAATAAAACTGAATTTATTAGCCCATTTTATTTCTTGTCTGTCACTCTCTTTCCTCTTTCCTTTTTGCGGTTTATACATAAGTTTTCTGGCTGTCAGCACTGCCAGTGGAGTGAAATAAACTGAAATCCTGATCTCTAAATCTTATTTGCTAAAGCAAAGCTGAAGCTCTCAGGTGGTGGATGGCAGGGAGAATTCAGGGTGGTGGGGTTCGGAGAACTGTCTGGCTGTGGTGCGTGGCTCACGCAGTAAGGGATAGCCATGTTTTCATAAAAACCTCCAAGTTGGTCCTGGGCTTTAGGTATTTGTCATCAACAAAATACTATTCTATTGTGTAATTTTTGGTGGTGGTGTGGACTCTTCTGTCGACTGCAGAATGACTGGGTCACACTTGTGAATTCTGTATTTTTAAGACTCTGAAGTAGTTTATGTTGAAACCGCACGCAAGAGGAGATGCGGCATGTTGCAGAAAAAAGGGACATTCAGTGCCCAGACACACTCAAGATTTAGTTTATCCTGTTTCTTGTAGATCTTCTGAAGTCTCTGGGGTTTATTCTAGGCTGCAGAGTGAAATCCTGTGCCTGGTCCTGGTGCCAGCTCACATGGACCCYGGGGCCTGTTGGAGCACAGGGTGCTTCTTTCTGGTTAGCACCCAGGCTCATGTCCTGGAGCTGGGGTGCACGTGGGATGTCTGAATGTCTCTTGGGACGCAGCTGAGGTGCATGTCCACGTGGGGGGAGTGGGAGGCACTTCCCAGTCAGGCCACCGGGCAGAGCCTGCCGAGCCTCCACAGCTTCTTGCCTTGCTGCCTTTCCCAGCGACTGCACAGTACCTCAGCTGCCTCCGCATGCACCCTCCCAGGAGGTACTGGTGCTGAAAAGTCACTGCCAAGGTTTTTCAGATGCTAAAGCTGATATATTGTTGTCTGCACAGGCGAAATGAAAATACTAGTGCCTGTGACCAGTAGATCACCTGCTGGGGAAACCCCTATCCAGTACTGTCTCTTTGGACAATGTCAGACCACGGCTTTAAGGTTTGACTTCTCAATAAAGAACAGCTTGGAGCACCACAGAAAAGATGGTGCTTAGTTTGACAATGTAATCTTTCAAATCAGGCTATCATGTGAACTAGGGACCAAGAAGAACAAGAAGGAGCTGGAGGACTGGATGGAGGAGAGAAGAGGGGGAGCTGCTGGCAGGAATGGGAGAAGTCACAAATCCAAGTCCTCAGTGCAGGGATCACAGTGTTTTCCGGGATGGTGTTGCTGTTTGTTCAGGTCTTTTTAGTTAAATGGAGGAAGGGACAAGAAAAAGAAAGGCTACTGGAATTAAAAGGACTAATGTCAACATCACAGCAGGAATGTCTGATTCAACAATAAAAATCTTATCATGTGAGATTTGAGGGCATCTGTGGCCACTGTTCAGACTCACTTGTCCTCTCAGAGCGACGCTTCCTATTTTAGAGCAGACAGTCTTTACCCTGAGTATCACACTGGAAGCTGTCAGGATAGGGAGTGCTTCCCTGTGCAAGACGCACCTCCCTGTGCACTGCTGTGATCAGCCCTTTCTGTCTCTCTCATGAGTGGAGACCGACATGCATCAGTTTCTCTGGCATCCTCCTTTGTTGAATGAAGACTATGTAGTGTTAGTAGCATGTTAGTAGCAAGTATGTGTAACGGAAGATATTTAAATTGTAAGGGTCTTGCATTCACAATATTGTGAACACAACACATTGCATGCCGAGTAGTGTCTCTATTTTCATTTAAAAATAAAAGTGATTATAATTCTTGACCCACTAAACATAAGCAAATAAAGGCAAGAACTTTTCCTTTATTTCACAATAGTGAAACTGAAGCAGAGGTGCGAATTTAGTTTTTGTTCCTGTCTCATCATAGAATGAACAGATCTGAACTGGGGAATAGTTTTCCCAAAAAACAGGTGTTGGCTGTCTAGTCTTGCTCTGTTTGCTTCAGTATGCTCCTGTGAAGTAGAAATACACATTTGTGTTTCTACAAAACAACAACCAAATGCCATAGGTTTTTGTTGGCAACTGGATTGGGATGTTCTCTCCGGTTGCTTGGCCCTGCCTGGCAAGCAGTGGGTGTGCTTTCCCACAGGAGTGCTCTTCAGGTGTCAGATATTCCAGAAATCAGATTTTTCCATCTTGGCATAAAGGATATAGCTGCAGATGTTTTTTGGTTTTGTTTTTTTTCTTGGAGATTATTTTTTTTCCAAGAGTGTAAGTTGTGTTACAAGGTTATCAGCACACTAGTAGCTTCAGTTAAATGAACTTTTTAGTATGGAGGCTCCAGACTCTGTATTAGGTGTCCTCCCTTCTCATTTTTTCCCAAAGGGATATGAAAGGATCAGGGACTTCAGACAGTGAGGAGATGGATTGGCTTCTTTGCCAGACCGATAAGCAATTGCAATCAGAAGAGCAGCTGGCAAGTTTTGTTGCTTAGTGCAGTAGCTTTGGGAAGACTAATGGCTTCTGTGCCCTGATGTTAGGACTGATTCAAACCACATGCTCTAAGGCATCTTGGCACCTTAATGAAATGGAAACCTGATGGAAATAAACCCAGGCATCTGAAGGATACTAATGGTCACTGAGGGTCCTTCAGACAGCTATGCACACCCTGATTCCTTCAGTCTTTTTGTGGTGGATTTTACCTGAATTCAGAAGAAAAAGTAAAAGCAGTTGTTCATAACTTGGTGAGATGGTGTTGCCAGAAGAAAACCTGAGGGAACAGACTATGACAAGCTGCAAACCTGTGTTTGTTGACGTTGATTTTGGGGCATTTGGCCATTGTTTCCTTATAGTCAGTCAAGTAAGGAAGGGTATTGCTGCCAGGAACTCATTTTTTTGGTCTTTCTTATAATTCTACCTTTTTTGAAGAAAGAAATGAGAGAAAACAAGAGATAGGTGTCAACTGTTTCAAATGCTGTATTTTTTTTTTCTTAAGATGCCTATTTAAAGTCAAATAACCTTATTCAAAAACACACGCATTCCTCACCAGTTGGTTGATGATGTTGCACAGTAGTGAGCTATCACGGGGGCGGGGGGCCCTGTCTTGAATGAAAAGGTAATTCCATCTTTCAGAATAAGCAGTAGACCTTCCATCTCAGTTGAGAAAATATGTTGTCCATGAACTGTTTCAAGATAGGGAAATTCTCCTTTGAAGTAAAAGCAGCGTTCACTTTTTCTGATTTTTATTCTAAGTATTCTTTTCTTTTTGTTGTTGTTGATGAGTATTTTCAGAGCTCCTATATCTATAGTTGCTATACATAAAAACAAACAAAAAAACCCCACCAAAAAACTCAACAAAGGGCATTCAGCTGATTATTTGTTGTTACAGACTCTGGAAAATGGACTACCATTGTTTCAGCAAAGCTGCCTACGGCTCCGTGAATTATTGAAACACAGTCTAGTCAGGTTACCTTGAACACAACTTTTTCCTATGAACTCTGATCCAAGCAAAGCCAGCCACTATTCATAACTGAGCTTGTCAAGAGTAATTTCCTTTTTCTTGGGGAAAAATCCACTAACTGGTGGCAAATAGGAAACTTTCCATGGTGAATATGGATTGCTAAATGAGACTTTTTTTTTTAGAAATTAATTTTCTCTTCTCTTTAAAAGGAAAAAACAAAATTAAAGTGTTCATCAATGGTTGAAGGAAAAAAATAAAACAAAATTTCTTCAGAATGTAGTCCAAAGAGATGATGTCTTTGATAAACAGGAAAAAAAAAAAAACCAGATTTTACACTTTTCCCCTCCTTCTAGCAGAGTTATTAACCTCCATGATTTTATAATTGAACTTGTTACTTGCTGTGCTTTTTGAAGCCATAGCACCTGAGATGAGGGGATTGAGAGATTCTGGGTTTCCGTGTGGGGAGGGCGGCATGGTTTTGTTTATCATAGCTGTAGAAAAGAACTTCAGCAGATGACTCAAGGTTCAAAAATAAAAAAAGAGACAAATAGGAACATTAATTATGCCTCTGAACCTTGTAATTTTAGGAGCTTTTAAATACTTGGAGTTGTCAATACAGCGATAGTCTTGTCAAACTGAAAAGTGAAATCAATATGTTAGTTCCATTTTGTGGCTGCTATTCAGAATGGCAGTGCTACAAATGATGCAAAGTATTAGTAATTTTCCAGCAAAGCATTAGAGCTGTTCAGCAGGGGGAAGATTATAACCAGGGAAATCAGATAGGGGCAGCAGAGCAGAAACCATCCCCAGTTGCAGCAGCAGGGAAGCCACATGCAGCAGCAGTGTGGTTTTCTTCTCTGCTCTGCAGCATCTTTTGCATTTCAGCCCTGAGAGATGAAGGGAGAGATTCAAAGTCAGTTGACGGTGGGCAGAAGGCTGATAAGAAAGCAGAATTAGCGCTCAACGTGCACTTCTAACTCTTTTCTCACCGTTCAAGAGGCTTGTGGTAAAGTACCACCACAAATGTGGTAGGTCAAGGGGACATAAAAATGTTTAGACCTTGCTGCTATGAGGAAGCCGGTTATTTTTTCTTAAAAGTCAGTACTGTGCTTTTAAGATTTATCGTCTAACTTTAAAAAATGGGCAAAACCAAAGAAATTTATAACCTGTACTGTATGATGATCATCATATATTTTCTCTTTTTCAATGGAGAAGTCAGCAGCAGKTTTCTTTCTCTTTTTTGCTAAGCAGTGTACTTGATGTGACTGGATTATTTCAGGTGCACATCACAAGCTGTTGGATACAGTCCCTCTCCCTTTTAGCATTAGTGAAAGGGAATTGTATCACTGGAATTCACAACAGCAGATAGTCTAAGCTATAACTGAGCAGTACGTTGAAATAAAACTTTTAAGATGCATCAGCTAGCCAGTGTTCATTTTCTTTAGTGAAACTTTTGCTACATCTGCAGATGAGAGAAGCTTAATAATTAAAAGAAACACTGCTTCACTGAAACCTGCAATAATTTTTTTAGATTTATTGTGGTGTATCTTCTCTTCTCCATGTATATACTCTTTTATTTTGAAGAAATATTATATTATAATATAATTATATTGAAGAAAGTAAGCATTTTCCTCCCTAATTCTTGTCACATGAAGTTCTGTAAAAATATATGCAGATGGAATGATCTCTCTTGTTTGTTTTGCCTCTGTCTTGATGGGATGTATGAGAGCAATAATATTTAATGCTCGTTGCCAATGAAATTAATTTCCTTTTGGCTCATGGATTGCTTCTCCCTGATAACATCTTTAACATTCAGAACTCTTGATACTTGTTTTAATAAGCCTCTTGTAAACTTTTGTATTGCTAAAACTATTTTTTGTGGACCTCTACTAAAAACAGCGTAATGCTAGCTTCAAGATGTTGTGGCATTCATAGAACTTAAATGTATTTCTGTTAGTATATGTGTTTTTGAGGTTTGGGCTAAAATCTGCTGAGCATAATTTCTGTGCCTGCAGGCAAGCTTTAAAGGAATTTGACCTGGGAAAGAAGACGTGAGAAAACTCTGAACTACAGAAATGTCTCGTTATTAAAATAGGCTTTCCTGTAGTATAGCAACAAAGCAATATTTTGAAACATTTAAATCCCGTGGTATCTGTGCAAATGACATTGTGTCATATGTAAGAGTGTGAACTTTCTGCATTAAGCCCTTCTTGAGACATGAGCACCATCCAGCCCAGCTGGGGAAGACAGTACAAGCTGGGGAGAGGCTAAAGGGTTGCTTCCCTTCCAGTGTCATCCCAGCTTCTGACGTTCTTCAGCTTACTAATTTCCTGAGCCAGATGTTGCTTCCATATCTGTGTTTAATAGCCCTTGATAGACCTTTCTTCTATGAATATATCTTTTTTTATTTTCTTTTTTTTTATTATTCTTTTGGGTTTTTTTTTTAAACCCAGTTACACCTTTGTCATCCACAGTATCCTGTTGCAAGAACCTATTCATTTACCAGCACTGAATTTTTTTCCAGCATTTTATTGCCTAATCAGCATTATAGGGTCCTTCTATAACTCCTCGAGGTCAGATTTCTTATCTGCTCTCATTAATATTCCCTGAAAAATTTGCTACTTCACTGTTAACCCTTCTTTGTTATGCACAAGAGACATCTCAGCACAGATGCTGTGCAACCCTACTCAGTGTCTCGTTTCACTAAGAAAACTAGCCATTTTATTCCTGTCCTTAGCTTCCTGTCCTTTATCAGCCTCTCCTCTACTTTTTTTTCCCCTGAGAATTTAGGAACGCAGGATTGCGTTTATCACATCTTTAGGGACTGAATCAAAGACCTGTTGCAAGTTGGAGAGGCACAGCTTTCTCTGCTGACGTTAATTCTTCCCCTTGCTGGTTGTGTTCTTCATTATAGTGTCGTCTAACACTAGCTGGTTCTGGCAGTCTTCTGTTCCTTTTATCCATTTTTTCTAAAGCATCTTTGACTGTCACTTCAGTTCGAGACTATTTTTTTCCTGACTTASGCCCTCTCTAGAGGGCCCTTTTCTGTATGTGAAAGCATCCCAGATCTCCTATGGTATTTTTCGTGACATGATTTTTCATTCTGAGCAATCTGTAATGCATATCTCTGCTCAGTTGTGAGCAGGACTTGCTTTCAATCCGGGACACACTGAGTCTTAGTATTATAATGTGCTTGGCTGGACAGCAAGGCTTTTAACATTAACAGCGTGGTGTATTAGAGAGGTGATGATCTGCAGTGTTATATGATGATTTCCTCTGTATCTTCTCCAATTTGGTTTTTAAAAAATGTGTAGCACAAATGGTTTCTGGGATCCAGTGTTTCAAGTCAAACAGAAGATGCTGGGTTCCAGGAGCCAGAGACATAAAATTATTCCTTAATTCCCTCCATGGCACACTCTTGTTCAGATGAGAACTTACATAAGGCACCGGCAGGGTCTTTTCTGCTTTACTTGGAGCTGAAAAAGCCTAAGTTAAAAAGTGTTCTGGTTTAGGACTTCTAAGAAATTGAAGAGAGTCCAGAAGACAGTCTTAAAAAGGAAATACTGTAGGGAAATGTAAATCTTCGGATGAATAAAATTGTGCTATGAAGCAGATGTCCTGCAGTTATTCCTTGTGTTCATCAAGACTGGGACAAAAAGGAGTTTCCTTAAATTACATTAAGGTGTTTTCRTATTAGATACTAGTAAAGGTTTTCTCACAGTAGGAGCAATAAAGCACTGATACAAATTAGAGTGGATATGAACATTTTTATGAACAGATTGGACAAATGGCAACCCTAGTTTAGATAAACTTGGTTTTCCCTTAGCAAAGGATGGACTAAAATGCTTCTCCGTGCCCTGGGTCTTCTGTAGCAGCCTTTTTTGCTGGGACAGGCAGCAGCCAGGGCTGCGCTGCATCACCAGGTATAGTGGGACCACCCTGCCAGGAGGACCCTCACCCACCAGCTGCATCTCTGTCCACTTCCAGCCCACTGACTTCAGCCTCATAGTCAGCTCCGGGCTGATGCTGTCATCTGTCAAAGAATGACTTTATCTGTGCTCCAGAACTACCTTTTGTAAGCATAAATTGTTGGATGTATCTGTTGACTCGCTGCTTTTCTCACAGGCATCTGTTGGCTAGGGTCCAGCAGCACTGCATTAGGGAGGGCTGAGAAATCCTTGAGGTGGGAGGTATTTCCTGCTCAGCGTTTGCAGATTGAATATATGTCATCCCTAATCGACTTTATTAAGGGTCATTATCCGAGCAGACTAATTTTCCAGGTTCTTTTATGAAGAGGTGTTAGTAAACAGAATTAACAGATGTACTGTCTCGCTGCCGTTAGTTGCCACTGGGATTCACACTTGATTGCATATAATGGTCTGTATTTTTGGTCTTCGCTGGATCGGTGCCCTCTGTAACAGGATGGTTATTTAGTGCTTATACACTTCTTCCAGCTGGCAGGCCCTCTCCTTTTTTTTGGCATAATTTTTTTCTATTTTTTTCATATATTTCCCATACTAAGATGGTTCAAGGTGAAAAATATAAAAGCGATTGAAAAGAAGGAATGAGAAGGTGCCTACTTACAACTAGGAAGTGATTCCGTTCTAATTGGTAAAACTGGTCTTTGACAAACCACTAATATGATTTGTGATAACAGAGAAGAGAGAAATATATCCACCTATGTGTTTTCTCAATGTTGTACATCATTGTAAATTAGAAAATTGGGATCTGCAAATATGTTTAATGTTTGTCACATCTAAATAGTAGCGTGTGGGCATAGTTCATCATCTCTGCTATGTTAATGCTAGCAAAAGTTTGTATATGAATGAATAATTTATGCTTGCTCTAAATGAAAATGTAGACAGTTAGCAGAAGACTTTGTTTTGTTAGCTGCTGCTTCACTTGTTAAGATGCCAGGAAGAAGAGCTGAATACATTGTTGGCAGAAAAGCCAGGCAAATTAGCCCAGCCAAAAGAGTCCGTCAAAAAGAAAAAAGTGTGAATTAAACTTGGCAGCCTATTTGCTTATGTAGTCTGGGGGAAAAAATGAAAACCACATATTTTGCCAGAAAAAAGTGGAAAGTCAATTCAAAGAAAACCCAGAATTATCCTCTACCAAAAAAAAAAAAAAATCAAGGAAATCTATGCTGATGTAAGGACAGCACAAACTGAATCTAAGCAAGGCATAGGCTACCCTAGGCTAGCTTTAAAAAGTCCAATTTCCTCATTAGAGCACAATTAAAAGAAGACTTAAGTGAACCAGCCTTCATATCCTAACATTTGAAAATACTTTTATCTTTTTCTCCAGATTTTCGTAATAGAATTTTCTCTTGAATARTTGTACTCTTACAGTACAGGCTTTTTTAATTAAAGAAAAAATATCTCATACTATGAAACAAAATGAAGTTTCGTTAACTTGCAAGTATAAATATCTAGCCTACCGATGCAGTTACTCAGGAAAAATATCAAGCTTTGAGGAGAGGAGTGGAAGATGTATATATTCCTTATTATACTATCTCTGCTGATATTTAGGTTTGATCTCAAGTCATCAGTAGTTGCCAAGGGTTTTGTAAGCTTCCCGTCCCCTCTCTCAAATGCAGCATTAATGTGCTACCCTGGAGCGTGTGAAATACAAATATTTAGTATAAGTCTGTAAGTTGTCCCTGTAACTGTAGGTGAAGAAGGCTTAGTAGAAAGCTGTGGGGAGTTACGGCATTGCTGCTGCTCGGTGGTGCAGTGTGGTGGTATGCTTTGAACACCCCAAAGAAACGGGGCGGCGAGGAGGTGACCATACGTGTTGTCTAGATTAAAGCCATTTTTGTCTGTGAGAACAGCAGTCGTACTACACATAGATGACAGCAGACATATCTACTCAAACCTTTAAGTTTGGATGCTGTTTTGGGTACAGAGGTAAGTTCCGTTTCGATCTAAACATGTTAATTGGTGAAAACTCATTCCCTGGAGATGAAACTGAAGAAAAAACCTTATTTCCAGGCTTTCCAAGGTTTTATCACAAGTACCAGAAATACTTTCAAATTTTATTTTCTCAAGTCAACTAAGAGCACTTGCAGGCAGCTCCCTCCACTCTTTCTCAAGATGGCTGGTGGACTTCCCCCTGCCTGGAGGGAAGGAGAGCTGTCTGGCCTGTCCTCTCCATCCATCGGGTCTCTGAGCTGGAGACTCAGAAGAGGAAAGTGTAGCAGTCCTGCGCGTGAGGGAGAGTGCCGTGCTAGAGAATGGACAAAAATGCTCCTTTTCCTTTAATTTTATTTAGATTAAACATTGGAGAACTAGAGGTTTTTTCAAGTTTCTAAAGTGCATTTTTCTTTAAAGAAAGATTTTTCAAAGCAGAGACCCTTTATGTTCCCCACTTCTTTAATAATTTTTTTTCTTGTATATGTGGTTGACTGGCTTCAAGCCAACATCTTGGTGTGACTTGCTGCCCAGACCAGTAACGCCAGAGAGGGAGCTTGCTCTCGGAAAGGGAACAAAATGCCTTTGAAGCCTTTTGGCACGCAGTAGCCTAGCTAGACGGAAAGGCTGATGCAGAGAAGAGCTGAAGTGTGGCCACTTGAACATTGCCTCTGTCTGTAGCTGTCTGTTGTTTCCCCAGAACACCTGTGTATGTGGTAACTTTTCGTTAGAGTCCTTTCAAAAATAGCCCAGTGAATAAGCAGGAAAACATAGCAGGGTCCAATCCTCCCAGTTGTCCTCATTGTTTCCCAGGCACTGACTCCCCCAGGCACTTTCTGCAAGATGCCGGGTTGGCCTTGGTAGCCCCTGGCTACTGACAGCGTGCTGCCACCACCTCTTGGTCCCCGGGACTTCTGTTTGCCTGCGTGAAAGCCAGTCATCTGCAAGAGAGAGACATTGTAGCTCGTAGGTAAACACCCCCATGTGTCAAAGCAAGTGGTTGACTGATGATTTGCTGACAGAAGCGTTGGTTGTAGGAAGCATCTGAAGAATTGGAAAAGAGGGGAAGGGAAGAGAGTCTGTTTCCAGATAATAAGAAGTAAAAAATTATTTTGGGGGAAAAAAGCTCAACACATTTATAAGAGCACATTGCTTTGTTTTACAGGACAGCTTCTGTTTTGAACTAACCTTTAAATAAGATGGCTGGAGGACAGCAGCTTGAATCAAATGAGCTGGCTCCACAGGGTGCTTTTGTTCGTCCAACACACTGCTGCTAGGAGTCCTTGTGACTTTCTAAAGGATATTCTTCTGATCTCCTGCGTAGGCTGCTACACTGTCTCCTTCTCTAGTGGTGCACTGGGCCTTACAGAAGTGTGGGTGATGAGAAGCATCTTTTCTTCCCTTCATTCTCTGGTTGCTTTTGCTGCTGCTTTTTTATCAAACACATGATTTAGCTGAAGGCAAAGAGCAGTTTGTTGAAGAAATGATAATGAGGGTTTTCTGCGAATTTCAGAGATCAAGGATTTATTTTTTTTAAAAAAGCATATTTCAACTCCTGATAAATATGTGGAGGAAAGGAACTTGAATACCTGCAAAAGTGTGAAATGTCTGTGCGGCCTTTCAGGAACTGTACAAAAGCGTTCAGAAGTATCTCTTCAAAAACAGACATGCCAAGTGAGAAAGAGTTGAAAGGAATATTACCTGTGATTGAAAACTAGTTTTAAAATGCGAACCTCAGCTCAGCTTTCAAAGGTAGTGTTCGTCGAAGGTAAAGCAGCATACCTCTTGGCTTTAAGCAGGAAAGCCATGGTGAAGCCAGCTAGAAGAGGTCATCTCTGGGGAGCGCAGCCTGAGCTGTTCGGGCGCCCCAGGCACTTCCCCATTTTGTGCTCCAGTCCCCTAAATCCTGTCATTGGCCTCTATCTGCTGTAGCATCTGTCTTCACAGGGCAGACCTAAATCTGTTGCGTGGACCCACCAGAGGATTGGCCTTACTGGATGTCTCTGGTAGATGTAGTCTTCTCTTTCGCAGCAGTTGAGATCCTTGTTGCTCCTCTTCAGGATGAAGTGCGAGGCCCACCTCTGCTGTCTCGTCAGTAACTACCTGAGATCTGCCAGGTAGCTAAAAAGACAGGAGAAGTCCCTGGCATCCGTGGATTTCACAGTGCCACAGGCAAAGATGCTGGGAGCATGGGTGGCTCTTGCGGCAGTGGCAGTATTTGGACATAAGGGACAGACAGTGCTGGGGTGAAATGGCCATGCGCTCTGGTGACTGTTTTCCAGTTGTTGCAATGACCACAGTGGCAAAATGACTAGGAGAAATGAACAAGGCAAGTGAAGTCATTAAATGTGGCCTGCGTCGYTCCAAGGGGGACGTGCCCTGCAGAGCTGGAGTGTGGTGGTGCTGCGGTGGCATCGCTGCATTTCCGTGAGCAAACCCCGTGTTGTTCGCTCTTCTGGTGGAAGACCAGAAGGCAACGGAGGGAAAGAAAAGGGTTTCTGTTGCTTTTTGAGCTGGCGGAGCCTGCACAGGAGTGAAGGTGCCATCGCAGCTGGTGCAGGGGGGCATTTGGGGACAGAAACCCACATTTCGGTTAGCTAGATCAGCTCTGCCATCTCATGGAGCGTCTGCCACTGCTCACTCTGCAGCCGGCCGCTTGGTGTCACAGTAGACTTGTCCAGCTTGCTGTTGTCTCCAGAGGACCATCATCCCACCCAGTTTGGCACAATCCACCCCACCTGGAAGCCCTCCTCGGAGGGGCTTGGTATCACAATGGCATGGGCTGGGAAGCACTTGGCTTCAGCTGTGTTGGTAGTGCTGGTTTGGGAAGTGATGACCAGCATCTGCCCACCCCACAGCAATCTGCTGCCAGTGCCCTTAGCATAGACACATGAACAAGTACCAAATGCCTCCAGAATTTGAAAGAAACAGGTCATCTTGCTGCTGTGTGGCTCTACTTGATTGAAATTGAATAGAAACATTAAATATCACCTGATGAAGTAAAAACCTCTCTAATTAGGGTTAAAAATGCGTAAGTCGTGTTACATTTATATTTGAAAACCTTCATGCCAACTATACCTTGACTTTTCAATGTCTTTCTGCAGCCTTACAAAGTAGGAAGTTGTGCTTTTCCTTCTTTCATTTCTTGTTTACACTCACGAGCCCTTTTCTGAGCCGTCATGTTTACATTTTCTTCCCCATCACTCTACGGCCACCCAGAGCTCCCTAGCTGGGGTCAGAGAAAGCGGCGGATTCTTTTTTTTCAGCATGGTTGTATTTAGTTCATATGATGCAACGTTGTCCTCAGGATGTAACGGTCAGTTTGACCTCTTTATAAACACCGAGCAAGTGTGTGAGAAAACATTTTACAAGCCGCGAGAGGATTCTTGGGGGCTCTCAGCAGAGCAGAAGAATTTTCCTTGGCTGGCAACAGTGAGGACTAGGCTGCGCCGCTGACTGTAGTGGCGTATGAAGAACAGCATTGTAAGCAGGAGAGGTCACCATAGACTGGGCTCACTCACTGGTTTTCCACATCATTTTATTTCATTTCCTTTTATGGAAACTTGAAAGGTATTTATTTAGGTCGCTGCTTCCTCTGTAGCCTTCATGACACACCTCAACTTCACATCTGCAACCCTCAGACTTAAGTAAGGAGCGTGCACTGTGGCTGGGCTGTAAGCAGGGTCTCCTGGTTTCACAGAAGTTGCAGTATCCCACGAGGGCAGGGCATGGAAAGACAACATGTCGTATTTTTCATTTTGATTGTGAGAGAAAGGCCGGTTTTATGGCTTCCCATAGATTAATGGATGATCAATGGAAAAATATTTGCAAGGCATGTATGTATTTGAGTTATGATTCCTCATTTTAAATTGTTAGGCATACTAAGAATTGCCATACATCCATGGCAGAATCTGGTGTTTCTGTAATTTTTGGTTGAGACACTGAGGATCAAGAAATAGGGAATGCTTTGAAGCCCAAGAATTACTTCTTTTTTTAAAAAACTTAGGTGTTCCTTCTACTGGACAAAAAAAGTTATTATTTCCCCCAGTACTCTTAGGATTTTATATTAGGAGGAAAAAAAATCAAGCTCTCAAACCTAAGGTCACATCTTTTTATATATGGTACAGTATTTGCAGTGAGTTAAAGACATTAACTTAAGTAAATTGTTTATTGTTCTACAAAAAATACTTTAAAGTTTGCTCTTTTTGTGATAGCATTAAAATTCCCAAAGGAATTTTGTATCCTTGAAATATTTTTAATCATGTGCCGACTTCCTCTCATGGCATGTATGAACTCGCTATGGCAAATAAAACAGTTCATTTGTTACTAACTTTAAAAAAATACATTAATAACATGCCTTTGATATATTTCTGATAGATCAGTAGTCTGGCTCATTGACAGATTAATAGATTAGGGCACATTGTGATTTTTATATGAAAGACAATTTTACAGAAGAAGGAAGTAGACATTACCAATGTACCATTTCAGCCAAAATTGTAACAATAGAAAAATACAGGACTATTAAAAAGAAAGATCATTTCTGTTGTTACTTGCAGCCCCAGGGCTGGTTCCCGGGTGTCCCTCTGCCCTGCTGGAGACAGAAGCCCAGCAGGACGTGAGCAGTGTGGATTGTAGCCCAGGAGCTGAGGAATAAAATAAAATTCCTCTTTCTTTATTGTGGAGGGGTATGATCAAAGTAGCTGTGTTTCTTTCTTTYTGTATCTCTCAGCTGTGTTTGAATAATTTTTTCACAAGGCTCCTCCAGCGATTTAAATGAGCAAGGCTGTCATCTGTCACCTTGCARTTTTTTTTCTCACATAAAAACCTTTCTGCCCTGAAAGATCTGTGTCCTGCTGGGAAAAGATGCTCTTACTGGGAAACGTAGCATTAATGTTGCTTGGGCTAACAGAATAACACTGCCTAGAATAATGAAATCTCACCTTAGCTTTTCGTGCTCAGAAAAAAGAGAAATTCCTGTAAGTCCCGCTAGCAACCGAAGAGCAGCTTCCTTCAGCTGTGTTTAAGTTTTGTAAAGACTAGCGCACCTCAGGCCGACCTTTCTTTCGCCGCACCTCTTGGTTAAAAACTGTGATTTCACATCTCATGGAGCTGCATAATTATCATCAAGTAAAATCTCCTCTGAGGGGATGGATGGTGGCTGGTGATTTATTTCACAAATTATGAATACATTAAAATAGGAAAGACGAGCAGGTGCTGCAAATGCATCAGGACCCTCCAGCAGCTGTAATGCGGATCACAGCGGTGGTGGTAAACAGAGACTGGAAAGGGGCAGTGCTTTTACCGCAAAGTAAACCTGGTGCTTCTGATGTCAGGAACGTGAAATGTGTGCTGTTGTGTGGCGAAAAATTGTAGGTTCCTGTGAAAGCATACCTGGCCTTTATCTTAAACCTTGAGTGCATCAACGAGAAGGGGGGAAGATTTTTCTCTCTCATCCTTTTGCATTCCTTCCACAAATCAAATTCGAAGGGAATTGACACTCGATAGTTTAGTGCCATCCTGGTTGTTTGAGTGATCCTACAGCAGTTTACCCTAAAAAGGAATACTAAAAATCTCTTTTTGACTAAATATAAGCTGTTCACTTGTTAAAGCTGCAGGATTTTCCACATGAATTTATGTTGCTTTTATTGTATGGATGTTTCTTCGGCCGTATTAATCAAATACTGCTTTCAGAAGGACAAGAAGGTCCCTGTTACGCTTCTGGATTGTGTATTGATACTTATTTATCTCAGGGAGTATTTTCTGACTCACTGTATTCATTATTCTTGCAAAGAAACAATAAGTTTCTTTATTGTGAGTTAATGTCCCTTCATGTCAAAAGGAGTGAGAAGGGAGGAACAGCTCTTGGTTGGGTGATACTCGTGATTTTTAAATCTTACAGAAGTTTTTCTGCCTTCTAATTAATCCATTAATCAAGTGGAAGCTGGCTTGGACATAATTTAAAGTATTGTCAGAACAGTATTTCCATTTTTTTTAAATCTAAGCAATTTATGAATTCATTGCAGGTCTCTACAGGTTCTTACGAAAGCTGAAAATACGTATCCCTGAAAACATCTCTGGTGGTGTCTATAGTAAGAGCACAATAAACCTTTTAAGAACTACAATTTTTAATTCATGTTAAAAAAAAACAGCTATTGGGATGATAGGAGGGACACATTGCCTGTGCCAACCCTACTGTGCTACCAGTAGATTTCTTAGTAATATTCATAGCATTGAGAATGGGGGGCTGGTTAGCTTCAGCTCAGAGCCTTGAATGTCAAAATTCAGGTCTTGACCATAAATCTTCTGGTATGTATTTAAGGCAAGCCCTTCTCAGTATGCTTGAACACACTGCAGGGAACAGGGGAGATGGGTTGTTTGTATCCCAATTTGCAATTTTTATGTTGTTTTCTGTGAAGGTTCCTCACCATGTGATTTACTTCCCAGCCCAGGATCTTCTGATGTGCTTATGAAGCCTGATTTACATAAGTGTAAGACAGAGGAGGAAACAGGAATGTACTTTAAAAGTCTTACGGACCCAAATATGACAGTAATGAAGTTAGGCATGAGGGTTGAAGTTCTGGGAAGACCTTTTCTGCTCTGAGGTCTCAGAAGCGGATGCTGCCCTGGGAGAGCAGGGGATGCTCTCCACGTCTCCCATGCTGCCGAGCGCTTCTGTCTTGTGGAGGATGTGTTGCCCACTGAAGTGTTCTCTATCACGTTTTATTTACTTGATGAATTATGGATTTGATTAGTCATCGGTTTGATATTTATGTGTATCGAGCCTATTGCATTATAGAATCATAGAATCATTAAGGTTGGAAAAGACCTCTAAGATCATCGAGTCCAACCGTCAACCCAACACCACCATGCCCACTGAACGGTGTCCCTAAGCGCCTCATCTACACGTCTTTTAAATACTTCCAGGGATGGTGACTCCACCACTTCCCTGGGCAGCCTGTTCCAATGCTTAACCACTATTTCAGTAAAGAAATTTTTCCTAAGGTCCAATCTAAACCTCCCCTGGTGCAACTTGAGGCCATTTCCTCTTGTCCTATCGCTAGTTGCTTGGCAGAAGAGACCAACACCCACCTCGCTGCAACCTCCTTTCAGGTAGTTGTAGAGCGCGATAAGGTCTCCCCTGAGCCTCCTCTTCTCCAGGCTAAACAGTCCCA